>VZQC01004465.1:95506-119376 GCA_009823505.1 Rhizomys pruinosus
TGATAGAAGAAAAAGTTGGCAGCAGACTACAAGACATAGGCGTAGGAAAAGACTTCCTAAATCAGACAGCAGCTGCACAAGAATTAAGGTCGACAATTGACAAATGGGACCTCATCAAACTCAAAAGCTTCTGTACATCAAAAGAAACAATCAAGGAAGTGAAGAGAAATCCCACAGAGTGGGAGGAAACCTTCACTGCAGATACATCTGACAAAGCATTGATTTCCAGAATATATAAACTACTCAAAAAACAAAGAAAAAAGAAAACAAATGACCCGCTCAATAGATGGAGCAAAGAACTGAACAGAGACTTCACAAGCGAGGAATTAGAGATGTCTGAGAAACACCTCAAGAACTGCTCAACATCACTAATCATTAAGGAAATGCAAATGAAAACCACTTTAAGATATCATCTTACTCCAATAAGACTGGCTAGGATCAAGAAAACAAATGATACCAAGTGCTGGAGAGGTTGTGGGGAAAGGGGAACACTCATCCACTGCTGGTGGGAATGTAAACTCGTACAGCCACTATGGAAAGCAGTGTGGAGAACCCTTGGAAGACTTGGAATGAACTTGCCACCCGACCCAGCCATACCACTCCTGGGCATGTACCCTCAAGACTTACGCCACCACAGAGATACATGCACGGCCATGTTTATTGCAGCTCTCTTCACAATAGCAAGGAGCTGGAACCAACCTAAATGCCCCTCAACTGACGAGTGGATAGAGAAAATGTGGTACATCTACACAATGGAATTCTATGCAGCAGTAAAGAAAGACGACATCACGAGCTTTGCAGGAAAATGGCTGGAGCTAGAGGACATCATGCTGAGTGAAGTAACACAGTCCCAGAAAAACAAACGATGCATGGTATCACTCATCTGTGGATGCTAGTGCCAATTACCCAGTTGTAAGTATTTCTTGTGTAGGGCCCCCTGAGCTTTTGTACAAAGCAGTTGGGCATAATGCATTTTGGAAACAACAACAACAACAGAAAATACTGCATCAAAGAACTGACTGAAACAGTGAACTTCTGCTCAAAACAGTCAACTTCCCCATGGAAAATATTGAGAAAGACTAAGAGATGGAAAGCATGTTTGGCAGAATGCACGAGCTCTGGTGGGGTGGGGGAATGAGCGGGAACATGGGTCTAGATTTGTTAAAAATAAATAAATAAATTTATGTGAAAAAAAAAGAATAAAAAAAAAAGAAAATTGTACAGCATTCACCACTCTTCCTTGCTTATGAGGGAGTAAAATAGAACTTATTCACAAATAATTTTATTTATTCTAACTTGTTAAGAATTATGTTTAAGGACTGACATGTGGGTATTTGTGGTTTATCCTACTCATTTCCATGGTGGACCATGCAGAAAGCACACGCAGGAAAGCACAGCACACAGACACATGGTAAGGAATAAATCCAAATACAGAATGGCGCTTTATTCAAATGAACGGATCGTTATATTGGCAATGTGACCTCGTCTCCCAGAGTCAGTGATGTCCGATGACTCTCACTTGTTCCTCTGGGAGGCGATGGCTGGAATGCTAGACCTTGCATACTTAATCTCAGATTTGATTCGCCTACACATGTTGGTCTTTTTTCCCGTTTGGACAGACACATACTAGAGAAGCTATAATCATTCTTGAAAGCAAACAAACAACTAAACAAAAATTGTATAATTCATATAAGGTTAAAAAATAACAAAATATGCCAATAATGCTAGGTAATATGCACATTGCTAAGGGAGAAAAAGGAATAAATGATGCAACCGAGGCCTAAAGCCTAACAAACATAATGAACTCACAGCGAACTACCTTTATTGGTACAGTATTGGCACTGTTTTCCAGGAGATACTAACAAGCTATCTAATTGGACTTGAATCCCTCTCAATGGGAGTGAAGTAATGAGAGCCACTGTAAACTCAGCCAAATGCACAGGCCTGGAGAGACCATAGAGCCCAGAGAAAACCCTACCTTTAGATAAAATGAAATTTCTTATAATATGTTAAATATGGAGTCTTATATTTACAGGGAATTACACCATAGGCCACTCATCAAAGAAGCTTATCCTTGCCCTAGATGGAGGCTACTGCAGAATTCCACAACTGCTCAGACATAGAAAATGCATATGTGAAAGATGCCCAATCCTAGAAGACACATATACAGTTGAAACTCTAAATTCAGAATGAAGGGTGGAGAACAAATGAGTGCATCACTCAATTATCACCAGCAAAGCTCCCTTACACAATAGAGGGTGATGCAAACAGAAGGCAACAAGTAGCCAAGTTTCAAAGAATGGGAGCCTCCAGAGTGTGTATCCTTGGATAAGACCCCCGATATTAAACCTCACCCACCCACAGCTCAGGGATCATTTCAGAAGAGAGGACTGAAAGATTGTAAGGGTCAGGGCTGATGCATGAATGTAGAGAAGAACTGACTTACAGTAGACTGCAATTTTTCACATGTGAACTTGTGGCAATTTTGTCACCAGGCAAAAGACCCATGACAATTCAGACAAGGTTTCAGAATGGAACAAGAGAAATTGGTAGGAGTCTGGCCTTGTCCTGATAGCTACAAGAGACAATTTAGTGCTGGGTGAGGAAGAGTATGCCTTACATAAGATTTCTAGATATGCTGATTAGTCTCCAGTGGATATATTTGCACAGAAGGGCATCTTGGTTCAAGAGCTTGACTAGATATGTCTTAGCTTGAATGTTGCAAAGAATGACTTCTGATGGGGGACTGGGGTATGGGGGAACTAGGTTTGATTAAGAACCATTATATGAGATGTACAAATGCTAAATAAAAAAGAAAAGTAAATAAATAAAATGAGACAACCTTGCCCACCAAACTAAATAACACAATGTCCAAAGATTGTGATGGAGTCATCCAATAGAGCAATTGAAGCCAGAAAAGTACACCTCTGAAATTAATTTAGGAAATTATGATACTAATTAGGATCATTTAGGGGAAGGATAGATGGCTTAACAGTAAGGAACTCATATTGCTCTTGCAGAATACTTGAGTTCAGTTCCCAGCACCCATGTTGGCCCACTCACAGCAAACTGTAAACCTATCTCCAGAAGTTCCAAAGCCTAGTTTTGGCCTACTGAAGTACCTGCATAGATGTTCATAGACCCATACACAAACACACTTTAAAACACAAAATTAGAAAAGAAATCTTTAAAAATACTCATTCAAAAAATATTCATAGTCAAGAGTTAAGAAAGTGGTATGTATCACCAAAGGAGGTGATAGGTTCAAAAAAGACAGAAGAATACCCTCTATTTATCTCTCACAAATCCTTATGCTCAGTAATCATAAGGAGAGGACATAAGCAGAGTAAGAGTAAATAAAACAACTGATTAGAATTGAGAATCCAGAACCAATGCATGCATATATGGTCAATCAAATTATAGCAAAGATGACAAGATTATTCAATACATAAACTGTAATTTAGTTAATAAATATTGCTGGTGTTAGTATAAAAAATATGTTAAGGAGTAATTTTGTACTACTATGTTAAACAAAATAAAAAATAGCTAAAATGGATAAAGACTTAATAGAATAGTTAAATCCAAAAGTTCTATGATGGAAACAGAGATAAATCCTCATGACAATAATCAGAAAAGTGACAATTTGATAAAACAGAATAAACACGGATAATAAAATTAATATAATGTGTATATTTGTCTTAAATTTAGAGCATTAAATATGTTTCCAGAATTTGAAAACAAACTTATACAATAGATGTTTTGGGGTATGGAGAGTCATTTCTTATGGGTGTGGTCCCTGAGAGGTCGCCCATGTTCAGGTAGATGGTCCTACATCCTTGCAAGTATACTGAGAAGTAAGTGGACTCAGTGGATTTAAAAACAAAGCACATGAAGTTGAGAAGACAAATGGACAGGTCAGGACAGGATAGGACTGAAGGTAATGCAAGGGGTGTATTTGGTCAAAACACATTATATGTACGTATGAAACATAAAAAATGCTTTGAAATTTGAATACTGTATCTGACAAAGGATAGCCATTGTGCTTCAAGGAGCTTTGCAACACTATTATTATCTGTTAGAATGCAATAATAAGAGGGCTGGAGAGATGGCTCAGTGTGTAATAGTGCCTACTGCTCTTGCAGAGGACCCAGGTTTGATTCCCAGCACCCACATGGCAGCTAAGAACCATCTTTAAGCCAGGTGTGGTGGTATATGCCGTTAATCCCAGCACTTGGGAGGCAGAGGCAGGTAGATCTTTGTGAGTTCAGGGACAGCCTGGACTACAGAGTCAGTTCCAGTCCAGCTGGGGCTAAAGGGAGACCCTGTCTCAAAAAGACCAAAAAAAAAAAAAAAAAAAAAAAGAATACAATAATAAAAAGATAAATAATTAAGTACATACATGAGCAAAAGTCCCAAGTAGATGTTTCTCTCAAACAGATATGCACATATATGCTAAGCACATCATTAATCATTAATAGTTATGAAAATACAAATAAGTACACAATAGTACATCAGTTTATAGCTATGAAGTGACTAAATGATTTAGTCAATATCAGATTGTTGTAACAAAACATCTGAAACCATGAAATTTATATACATATGTAATTCTTAATTTATAATTTGGAAGCTGAAATTATAAGACCTGGTGACTGCTTTCTGATGAGAACTTTCTGGCTACAACACAACAGGACATTTGTGTAGGGGCTCATATTTGCGTGACGAAAACATTTTAGAACCAAGTTCAGGAATTTGTAGCAAACATAATTATTGTAAAAAAAGCTACAGAACTGTTTACTTTAACATGTTTAGTTTTATTATCAGAATTACACTTTAAGAAAAATGAAGTTAAAGATAAGGTGGAATAAAGTGCTTTGGTAAGCAAAGTACCATTAAGCTAATATATATCCAGTATAATTATATTCACAGGCTAGAATAATTTATTTTAAAAAACAACAAAAAAATACATAGGTAAGAATCCTATATGTATGTATGTATGTAAAAAGGAAGAGCACCAGAGAATGAACACAGAAAAATAAAATTAAATGCATTTTTACCATCTTAGAGACTTCAACAAAATTTAATTCATATCAATAAAATGCAATGGTTGCATATTATGGTGAAATCAAATGCGTGACTGGAGAGGTATATGGAAGAAAAGGGAACACTTGAGAAATCTTTCCTGAGTTAATTAGAACTAGTACAGATGCAGCACAGTATTTAAATTCCCTCTAGGTGTGTGTGTGTGTGTGTGTGTGTGTGTGTGTGTGTGTGTGTGTGTGTGTCTGTCTGTCTGTCTGTCTGTGTGTCTTTCAGACTGGAAGCACCATGTTCATAGAATTTCTCATGAGAGTTCCAGGTTCTTCACCATGTTCTTTAGGTGGTGATGCAGGGATTCCCCCCAGGATGGGATAGTAAGCATTACCCCATTGGTAAATATATTTACAGCAGGTTCTAAAAATAACATTTTTCTCCTTTACTATCTTGTGACACATCAGAAAGGAGAAAAGAGTTTTTTCTCAACTAATTTCCTCTCAGATTTTTGCATGTTTAGTTATTGTGCTTAAGAATGTTTTAAACAAGACATTTGTGACTTTTAAAATATAAACAAATGTATTTGCCATAAATTTCATAAAATTCACAATTCCAGAAAGACAAAGAGAAGAAAAAAAGAAAAGTTATGAATATTAGTGTATCTATAGCAATAATAAATTTAAATGCCTGTGTCCTATGTATTTCAAATAAAAGACATACTCTTAGAGTGGATAAGGCAAGATTCAATCAACAATGTTTTTTTTTTTTTTTTTTTTTTTTTTTTTTTTTTTTTTTTTTTGGTCTTTTTTGAGACAAGGGTCTCCCTGTAGCTCTGGCTGTCCTGGAACTCACTCTGTAGACCAGGCTGGCCTCGGACTCACAGAGATCCGCGTGCCTCTGCCTCCCAAGTGCTAGGATTAAAGGCATGTGCTACCACGCCCGGCATTTATTTATTTCTGTATGTGTATCAATGTACTGTCTGCATGCAAGTTTGTGCACCCGTGTCGTGCAATGCCGTGGAGGTCAGAAGAGGGTGTCGGATTCCCCTGGAACTGGAGTTCTCCTAGAATTGGAGTCTCAGATGCTTCTCGGCCGCCATGTGGGTGCTGGGGATCGAACCCAGGTCCTCTGTAAGAGTGGTCGGTGTTCTTAACCGCTAGGCCATCTCTCCAGCCCCTCAATCACAATGTGTTGCCCATGACAAATACATCTAAAATATAAAGAAATGGATCAAAATACAGATAAAACAGGTATATCATCTAAAACTTCTCAAAGAGGCATACATTAGTATGTTAATTTTAGGTAAAATATATTAGAACAAAAGAAATGTGAGAAAGATAAGAGGAACATTTCATAATAATCAACAATTCAATTCTCTAGCCTAGTATAACAGTCCATAACAATGGTTCTTAATGTGCATGTGATTAACATCACAGCAGGAAAATACGTGAAAAAGATTAATAGAATTTCAAAAACAGATAAATATACCATTATAGTTAGGGACTTAGACACACTTCTAACAGTAACTGACAGGTGCAGCAGGTAGAAAATCAGTACAGATATAGTTGAGCTGAACAGTACCATCAATCACCTGGATCTTATTGACATTTATATTACACGCATCCAACAGCAAGAGAATATAAAGTCTTCTCATACTAACATAGAGCATGCATCAAAATAGATCATAGTGTGCATTAGAGAACCCACCTTAATAAGTGTAAAAGAAAATATGATAAGTCGGTATTTTTATCCTACATGTTAGTCAGTTCTCCATCGCTGAAACAAATATCTGAGATAAATCAATTTTAAATACACAACATTTATCATGACACAGAGTTATGAACACTCCAGTTTATAATCATTTGGCCTTGGTTCTTTAATCTTGCCACATGGTACCACATAATAGAGATATAAACTACTTTTTTGGTTACAAATAAAAAGTGAGAGAGGGCTGGAGAGATGGCCTAGCGGTTAAGAGTGCCAACCGCTCTTTCAGAGGACCCGGGTTCGATCCCCAGCACCCACATGGCGGCCGAGAACCATCTGAAACTCCAATTCCAGGAGAACTCCAGTTCCAGGGGAATCTGACACCCTCTTCTGACCGCCACAGCATTGCACGACAGGGGCGCACAAACTTGCATGCAGACAGTACATTCATACACATACGGAAATAAATAAAATAAAAAAAAAGTGAGAGAGAAAGAAAAGATATGAAAAATCTGTAATCCCTTAAAGATATAAGATAAAGATACTCCTAAATAAACTGAAGACTGCATGCTAGTTCACCTCTTAAACTTGTTGCTATTCCCCAATAATACCAAGTTGATGATCAAGTCTTTAACACATCAGTGTTCAGGGACATAGTTCAGATCAAAAGGTAGCACACTACAATACCATGAAACTAATACATAACCTAGTGATAGGTGGAAAACCTGCAAATAATTCACTATTAAGTAACAGATTTCTAAATTGCATTTGAGTTCCATTATAACTTCACTAATCCACTGTCCCTGTTCTAGATTTGTGATTTACACTGGTACCTCAAGTTAAAACACACATAAGTAAAGAGGCAAACCTAGGATTGTAAAATGAAGGAAAAGGAGGAACATTGGTATTTGGGGGACAGAGTTCCTTCACTCAGTATAATTTTTCAGTTTAATTTATTTACATATCTCATAATTTCACTTTCATTTACAGTAAAGTAAAATTGTATTGTATCTGTATCACATTTTCATTTTCCTTTCATAAATTGATGGACATCTATGCTGATGTCATTCAAAAGCTCATTTGAATAGAGTAGCAAAGAATATAAATATGAAAGCCAAGCTGTAGTAGGATATATATTTTTCTTAATTTTATGTTTACACATTTTCTTTTATAATTATTGCACCTATACAGCCATGCATTTCCTTCCTTTAGCTATTAGAACTTTGCATACAATTTTGATTTCTAGGAGATTCATTATAATGTATTTAAGTTAGGCTCAACGAATTATCTTTCTTGTGCTCAGAGATTCCTAAATCAGAGATGGCATATTATCTCATCAGTCATATCTTTTCAGATCCCGTATCTGTTGCTTTCTTTTTTTTAAATTTTTTATTTATTTCTGTATGTGTATGAATGTACTGTCTGCATGCAAGTTTGTGCACCCTTGTCGTGCAATGCCTCGGAGGTCAGAAGAGGGTGTTGGATTCCCCTGGAACTGGAGTTCTCCTGGAATTGGAGTTTCAGACGGTTCTCGGCCGCCATGTGAGTACTGGGGATCGAACCCGGGTCCTCTGTAAGAGTGGTAGGCACTCTTAACCACTAGGCCATCTTTCCAGACCCCTCTTGCTTTTTATAGTCTGTGTTTCTTATGGTAGCTATATAAAAGTTTGTTTTGGGGACAAAATACTGAGAACTGCTATTAGAGGATAGTCTAGTTGTTCTACATTTGTGTTTTTGAGGAAATATCATACAATTTTATAAAATTGTCACTATATTAATAAATATTTATTGCATATTTCAAGATTATTAAAATAAAAGATTTAGAAACTACAATTACAATAGATAAGTAGCAAAGAATATGTTAGTAAACTTGGTATAGTTTTTTCAAAATGTACAAGTACATCAAAACATCATATGTTATTCCTTGATATATGTACTATTTGTCAATTAAAGTAAGTTATATTTTAAAATTTCAAAAACTAATAACAGGCCTGAGCAGCTCCGCTCTTTCCCTGCTCTTGATTCCCTTTCTAGTCTTGGGCCCAACCCACTCCTGCTCTTGCTGCCCCAGATTTCTGGACTACCCAGTGTGATCAGCAGGTCTGTGGCAAGAGCAAGAGTCCAAGTGTAAGATGATGGGGATGGGGAGGGCAGCCTTTGGATGTTATGGGAAACATAGCTGGAAAATTTTCCATGATATGAATTAACTGAAAGAATTCATATGCACCAAACCAGCCCTACAGAGAATACTCAAAGCAATTCAAAGGACAAAAAATAGAAAATACTATGCCAAAGAGGTCACAGATAGAAAACACAGAAAGGTATAGTTACAGAAACACAAAATAGGACGCAAAACACAAATAATTAAAATGACTGTAACCAATAAAATCTTTGAATAATAATTGTAAATATCAATGGACTCAACTTTCTATTCGAAGGATAAAGTCTATAGGAATGGAAAAAACATCTATCTTATGGTTGTCTTCAACAAACTAATCACACTTTCAAGGATAGACCCTACCTCAGTGTGAAAATATGGAAAAAGAAGTATTACAAGCAAATGGCACTAAGAAGCAAGCAGTTGATGCAATTTTAATATCTGACAAAATATTTCAAATTAAAGCAAATCAGTAGAGATAAAGAGGGTAACGTCACCTAAAATCAAAGGAACAAGTCTCTCAGAATATATTATATTCATGAACATATATGCACCAAATTCTGGTGCACCCAATTTCATAAAAATGTTCCAGGACTATAAAACACAGATTAACCCCAATTTCAGTAATAATAGGTGAATTCAATTCCCTAATATCTCTAGTGAATAGGTCAACCAGGCAAAGTATAAACATAGACACATCTGAATTAAATTATATCTTACATATAATGGACATAACAGTCATCTGCAGAATATTCCACCCAAGCATCAAAAATACACGTTCTTCTCAGGAGCCAATATAAATTTCTCTAAAATTCACCTCATACTGGGCCATAAAACACACCTCAATAAATAAAACAATACTGACATAATTCTATACATTGTGTCAGACCATGATGGAATTATGTAAGATAAAATTTAATTCAGGTGCATCTACATTTATACTTTGCCTGGTTGACTTGTTCACTGGAGATAATAGTTACTTTGGCTATCCAGGATCTTTTGTTTTTCAAAGTGAGTTTTAGGATATTTCTTTCAAAATCCATGAAGAACATCATGGGGATTTTCATTAGGATTGCATTGAATCTACACATTAGTTTGGGTGGGATGGTCATTTTTACTATATTAATTTTTTGCAATCCATGAGCATGGGTGGTCCTTCTAAATTCTGGTGTCTTCTTCAATCTCCTTCTTCAAGAATTAAAAATTTTCATTGTGTAGATCTTTAGTGACTTTGGTCAGGTTTGTTCTGAAATATTTTTTGAGGCTACTGTGAATGGAAAGGTCTCCTTATATTCCTTCTTAAATTACTATTAAAGGCTATTTATTTTTCTAGATTAATTTTGTAACCTGCCACATTACTGAACTTGTTAATCATTTCTAGGAGTTTTCTGGTCGAATTTTTGGTACACTTTAGGTATCCAATCATGTCATCTGCATTTTTTTTCTTTTTCTTGTCTTATTGCTCTAGCAAGAATTTTAAGCACTCTATTGAAAAGAAGTGGTGATCATGACAGCCTTGTTGGCTTCCTGACGTTAAGGGGAAATGCTTCTAATTTTTCCCCATTTAAAATGATGTTGGCTGTGGGTTTGTCATATATAGCTTTAAATATATTGAGGAATATTCCCTCTAGTCCAGTTCCCTCTAAGTCTATAAACATGAAGTCATGTTGAATTTTATCAAAGGCCTTTTCCACATATATTGAGATGGCCAGGTTGTGTTTGTCTTTCAGTCTGTTTATGTGTTTTATGACAATTATTGATTTATGTATCTTGAGCCATCCCTGCATCTCTGGTATAAATCCCACCTGATCATGGTGTATGATTTTATTGAAGTGTGCCTATATGTGGCTCACAATTATTTTGATGAGAATTTTAAAATCTATGTTCATTAAAGAAGTGGGACCATAGATTTGTTTTTTGGGTATATTTTTGTCTGGTTTTAGTATTAGAGTGATGCTTGCTTCATAGAGTGAATTTGGGAGATTTCACTTTGTCTCCATCCTTTTGAGTAATTTGAGTTATAATGGCTGTAATTCCTCCTTAAATGTCTTGGAGAATTCTGATGTAAATCCATCCTGGCCTGGGTTTAATTTAATTGAGAAGTTTTATATTATTCTTTCAATGTCCTCATTTGTTATGTTTCTGTTCAACCTGTTGATCTCTTCTTGGTTAAGCTTTGGTCATTTCCATTATTTCAGATATTTATCGATTTCTCTTAGGTTTTCAAATTTAATAGAGTATATATAGGTTTTTAAAGTACTCTTATAATTGTCTGAATCGTTTCATTATCTGTTGTGATGATGCCTTTTTCATCTCTAATTTTGTTGATTTGGAGTTGCTCTTTCTTTCTTTTGGTTAACTGGGCTAGAAGTCTATCTATCTAGTTTATACTTTGAAAGAACCAGCTCTCGGAATCATTGATTCTTTGTTTTATTTTCTTTGTTTCTATTTTGTTGATCTCTGCTCTGATTTTTGTTATTTCTTCTTGGCTGTTGGGTTTGGAATTCATTAGTTACTATCTCTCAAGTGTTTTTAGTTGCAGTGTGAAGTCATTTATTTATGCTCTTTCTATTTTTTTAATTTTATTTATTTATTTTCTATGTGTATGAACGTACTGTCTGCATGCTGGTTTGTGCACCAGTGTCATGCAATGCTGCGGTGGTCAGAAGAGGGTGTCAGATTCCCCTGGAAATGGGGTTCTCCTGGAATTGGAGTTACAGACAGTTCTCAGCTGCCATTGTGGGTGCTGGAGATCGAACCCGTGTCCTCTGCCAAAGCAGTCAGTGCTCTTAACTGCTAGGCTATCTCTCCAGCCCATCTATTTTTTTTAATGTAGGCACGTAGGGCTATTATTTTCCCCTTAGGACAGCTTTTAAAGTATCCCATATGTTTTATTGTGCTGTATTGTGTCCTTTTCATGTAATTCCAGAAGACTTTTCTTTTTTTTTTTTTTTTCTTTCCTTGTTTGAATCCTGCCTACATGCTGTATACCAGACTACAAAGCTGTGAGGCCAGCTTCAGGATGCTCTTCCTCCTTTATGACCACCAAGACCAGTGCTGAAATCTGATGGGAAAGGACCTGGAGGGTAGACTTTTCTTTCTTTAGTTTTCCCTGACCCATCTCTTGTTCAGGGAGTCTATGTTTTTTTATTCTCCATGTGTTCTTGCAGATGGTAGGGCTTATCTTGGAGTTGATATTAAGCTTTAGTGAATTGTGGTTGGTCTGAAAGAATTCATGAGATCTATTTCAAGTTGTTTGTTTCTGATTTAGTTTGTTTCTGTGTACCTAGTCAATGTTGCGTCAATTTTGGAGATATGTCCGTGGGAGCTCCTGTCAGCAAAGTATATTCTTTGGTCATTCTTTGGGTGGGAATATCTGGCGTACTATTATATATCATATAATTATATATATATATATATATATATGTTAGGTCCGTTTGGGGTATTGTATTGTTCAGGTCCTATATCTCTCTGTTTATTCTTTGTCCAGTTGATCTGTCTAATGAGCACAATGGGTTATTAGTATGTTTGTGCTAATCTGTGCTTTAAAGTCTTGTAGTATTTTGTTTATCAAGTTTGTTGCACTGGTGTTTGGTGTGTATATATACATGATTGTGAAATCTTTCTTCCTTTAAGATAAGATAAGAATGTAGTCACCCTGTTCATCTCTTCTGATTAGTTTTAATTTTAAGTCTAATTTGTCTAATATTAAAATAGCAACTCTTGATTACTTCTTGGTACAATTTGCTTAGAATATTTTTTTCACCCTTTCACTTTAAGATGGTGTCTGTCTTTGAAGGTGAGATGTGTTTCTTATAGACAACAAAAAGATGGATTCAATTTCTTAACCCATTTTCCCTGTCTGTTTCTCCTGATTAGGGAGTTTAGCCCATCAGTATTTAAAGTTATTATAGACAGGTGTATATTGCTTCCCAGCACTTTAGTTTCTGTTTGTATTTTTGGTCTACATTTGTATTTCCAGAGATATACCTTCCTTAATTATTTTCTCTTGCTACTTGGGGATATTCATTGTTCCTTTCTACTGCTGTTTGTATTGTTTCAAGTATTTTCTGGAGGGTTTGTTTTCTGGACATATATTTCAGCAGCTTGTTTATGTAATGAAATATTTTTCTTTCTCCTTCAACTGTAATAGATATTTTTGCTGAGTAAAGTATTCTGGGCTGACATCTATAGTCATTTAGAACTGGGAATACTTTTGTCCAAGCTCTTCTGGCTTTCATAGTTTGCATTGAAAATTTAGCTTTAATTCTGATGGGTTTCCTTTTATATGTAACTTGTTTTTCTCTTGCTACTTTCAGTATTCTGTTTGTTTAAAGGATCCAATTTTTTTTTTACTATGATATGACATGGGGAATTTCTTTTCTAGTCTTGTCTATTTGTTGTTCTACGTGCTTTGTGTATTTGTATGGGTTTATCTTTCTTCAATTTGGGGAAATTTTCTACTATAATTGTGTTGAATATTTGGTCAATAGCGTTATCCTGAGATTCTTCTGCTTCCTCTATGCCTCTGATGTGGAGGTTTGGTCTTTTCATGGTGTCTCACATTTCGTGGTTATTCCAAGCCTATGTTTTTTTTTTAAGTTTTCATAGTCTTTGTTTGAGCTTTCCAGTAATTCCATGTTATCTTCCATTCTTGATATTCTATTTTCTTCTTCACTCATTCTGTTACTGGGGCTTTCTCCCGTCTTTTCTTGTTGACTGGATGTGTGTTCGATTTTCTTTTCCATTTCAGCCTGAGACTTCTTCAGTGTTTCCAATTCATTCTAAATTGTATCATTCTTTCCTTCTAGTTCTTTGATTTGTTTGTCTGTGTGTTCTCTAAATTCCTCAAATTCCTTGAATATATTTGTGATAATTATTTTAAGATATATTTTCTAGGTTACTTCTAGGGATTCTTCATTGTAGAAGTCTTCTACATGCATGGTAGTATTTAGAGGGGACTTATTATTTGGGTTTCTCATGTTGTTTTTGGTTGGGGTTTTGGAGTGTGGATTTGATTTGTTGTTTGTATTCTTTTAGAAAACTTGAATTTTTCTTAGATGAATTGAAGACTGACTTTGCTTGTTTTCTTTAAGTGCAATTGTTGTCTTCTTATTAGTTATGAGTGGATGGTTAGTCTAAGCTTCAGGTTTTCACTTTTTTTTTGTACTGGAGGGACGAGGTGGTTCTTGCCCTTCTAGTCTGGAGCTTTGCCAGGGGCCCAGGTCATGTAACAATAGGATCAGCTTGAACCTTGCACCATGTAATGGAAGCCTACCAGTTCCTCTAGGGTGGCTGTAAGCATCTGTATGTGAGTAAGCATCTGGATCTGGGCCCAGGGCCAGGAAAGCTTAAACTATAATGAAAGGAGTGGCCCAAGGTGTTCCCCAGTTAAAGGGTTGGGATTCTGGAATATCACGGAAGCGGATCCGTATTTGTCTCTGGGTTTCTGTCTTACTTGCTAGTTTCCAAGTACCTTGTGTGGATATTTGGCCTCTTCGTGGTTTATTGGTGCTCTATTTCACCTCTGGAGCCTAGTGTTCTCGGGCTGGACCTGTGGCAAGGCCATAACGTCTTTCCTGACCTGTGTGCTAGAGCTGCCACCGTCACTCCCTTTGGGTCACACTTGCTGCTTCTCAGCTAGCCTGTGTGCCAGAGCTGGAGCTGCCACTCCCACTGGGTTGCACATGCTGCTTCTCACACTGCCTGTGCCTAAGCTGGAGCTGCAGTTCTTGTGGGTCTGCATGCTGGAGCTGGTTCCACTGCTCCACTGGGTCACCTGTGCCTCCTCTTCCGTATTAAGAGCATTTCTAAGAAGGAAGTTTATAGCTCTAAGTGCCTACATTAATAACTCAGAAAGGACAGATATAAATGATGTAAAAGCACAACTCAAGACTCTGGAAAGGCAATAAGAAAGCAAAAACCAAAACTAGCAGACAAGAAGAAACAACAGGCATCAGTATAGAAATTAATGAAATAAAAAACAAAACAGCACAAAGAATGATTGAATCTAAGAAGTGGTTCTTTGAAATGTTAAATGAGATAGGCAGACACTTATCACAGTTAATCAAAAGAATAATGAACAAATCCAAGTTAACAAAATCAGAGATTAAAAGGGCAGCATCACAATGAACAACAAAAAAGCTATAACATTATAAATGGACACTTTAAAACCTACACACTAAGCCAGTCATGGTGGCTCATGCCTTTAATCCTAGCACTCCGGAGGCAGAGACAGGCAGGTCTTTGTGAGTTCAAGGCCAGTCTGGTCTACAGAGTGAGTTCCAGGACAGCTGGGGCTACAGGGAAAGCCTGTCTTGAAAAGACACAAAACAATCAAACAAACAAACAAACAAACAAAAAACAAAAAAAACTACAATCTATTAAATTAGATAATCTAAAAAAAGAATGAATTTCTAAAGTCATGGAAATCAAAAAAGTTAAACCAATAATACAGACCCATAACAAGTAAGGAAAGAAAAAGAGCAATCTGAACTTCCTAACTAAAAATCCCAGGCCATTAAGGATTCAATGAAGATTTCTAGCAGACAATTAATGAAGTTCTGCAACCATTTCTCCTGAAACTATTTAAAAAAAAAGATAGAAGCAGAAGGAGAACTCCCAAATGCATTCTTAATACCAAAACTAAAGATACAACAAGAAAGGAAAAATATAGGCCTATGTTGTTCATACATACAGACAGATTCTCAACAAAATACAAACCACATACAGACACAGGTACAAAGACCGGCCACCATGATCAAGTTGGCTTTATTTCAGAGATGCATAGATGGCTCAATATATGTAAGTCAATAAATGAAATAAATCACATAATTTGACTTAAATACAAAAATCGAATTATCTCAAAAGATACAGAAAAGGCCTTTGACAAAATCAAAAGTGCATTCGTGTTAAGAGTCCTAGAATGAATTGGACTAGAGAAAGAAAAAAAATACCTCAACCTAATTACAGGTAAAATTAAAACAAACCCACAGCCAACACCACTCTAATTTGAGAAAAACTGGAAGCATTCCTGTTACAATCAGGAATCAGACAATGCTATCCACTATCCCCACTTTTTCTTCAGTATAGTTCTTGAAACTCTTTCTAGAGCAATAAGAAAAGAGAAGAAAATTATAGGACTACTAATTGGAAAGGAAGATCTCAAATTATTATTATTTTTAGAAAATAGGATATTATACATATGATCTCCAAAAAATCCTACCAGGAAAGTAATAGAAATGATCAATGCTTTCAGCAAAGTGGCAAGTTACAAAATCAATTTAGGATAATCAGAAGCCTTTCCATATGCTAATTACAAATGAATGAGCATGCATTATTAGAAATCCTCTCATACATAATAAGCTAAAAAATTATCTAGTAGTTATAGTCTCATGCTCTACTGACAGAGCTAGCCTGGCACTGATATTTAGTAGTAAAACTAATGAAAGACATTAAAGATGCCTACAATGAAATCTTTTATCATTACAGAAAGAGAAAGAGGAAGAAATCATGAGATTGAAGGGCCTACCATTCTCATGGACTGATAGAATTAATGGGATAATGACGACCCTAACAAAAGCAATCTCTAGATTCAATGCAATGCCAATCAAAATCTACATGTCATTCCTCACAGAGCAAAAAAGAAAAAAAAAATCCTAAAATTCACATGGAATCAGAAAAGTCCCTGGATACCCAAAACAGTCTTGGGCAAAAATAACAATGCTGGGAGGATGAATATAGCAGATCTCAAATTTTCTTACAAAACTTGTCATAAAAACTGCTACTGGCACAAAAAGAGACATGTAGATCAAAGGACCGTAATAGGTGACACAAATATTAGTGCATACAGTTTCAGCCACTTGCTATTTAACAAAGGGGCCAAGAAAACTTAATGGGGGAAAATTGGTTGTTCAACAAATGGTGCTGGAAAAACTGAATCTCCACCTGGAGAAGAATGAAATTAGACACTTATTTTTCACCATGCACAGAAATCAACTCCAAATTGATCAAACACCTTAATATGAAACCTAAAACCCTGAAATAGCTATAATAAAGCATAGGCAGATCCCTACAAGTTATAGATGTAGGAAAGGACTTTGTAAAGCACACACGAAGTGCTTAAGTATTAGTTTCAACCAACAGTCAACAAGTGGGACTCTGTATTCTAAAAAGCTTCTGTACATCAAAAGAAGCAACCAAGGAAGTGAAAAGGAAACCCACTGAGTGGGAGAAATCTTCTCCTTCTACATAGCTGACAAAGGATTAATAGACAGAGAGAGAGAGAGAGAGAGAGAGAGAGAGAGAGAGAGAGAGAGAGAGAGAGAGAGAGAGAGACAAAATGCAAAGAAAAAATAAGCAATCAACCCATTAAGAAAAAGATCTGTTAATTTCATATTACTCTAAAATATGGATACATGTTCTCCACCCATACACAGTAATTACAGAGTCTGAAAATAATTGGTGGGTGGATTCTAGAGCCCATTAAGATATTCACATTATACCAACATAGTTGCTTTCAGATGAACAAAAATATAACCATAATGTCATTCAGTTTGCCTTTCGAAATTAAAGGAAGAAAATGTGAATTCCTAAGCATAAAAAAGACTGAGAGAAAGATGCAGGACAGTTATGGCAGAATGCATGATCTGGGATGGGATGGGGTAGGGTGGAGTGTGGGAAAATTTAGTTAAGTTGGGTAGCATTCTAAACCAATGGGACCTCCCTGGCCACACCCATGGGGTGGGATATAGTGACAAAACTGTTTAGGATTCAGCCCTGAGATTTGAGTCATGATCAATATTTAACCAGATATTTTACAATAAACTCTCTCTCTGCATTTGGACCTCAACATGCATCCATGTGGTGTGTTGTCCTGCATTTATTTCCCACATGGATTGTCTTGGGATTAGATGGGTCCTGCCGCAAATCTCAGCAGCCTACCCACAAATGACGCAGTGAACATGGGGCATGGAGACCAGTTTGGTAAGCTAGAATCTCTGCAAGATGGGAAATAACACCTTCAAGGAAGCTATGTTTCAGGAGGAATTATTTCGTGATGTATGGCATGTGTTTGTTGACTGTGTGCTGTGGTTTGCTGTGGTTTGCTGTGGTTGTTGTGTTTCAAGTTGTGGCATAGAGAAAGTTTAACATCTCCAAATCAGTGAAGGCATGGGCTAAGGATGGAGGCAGAAGGAATTCTCGTATTGACTCTGCTGGTGCGCTTCTGCATGGCGCTGTTGGAGACTTGGCCTGTGTGCCAGAGACCCTTTCTCTGATAGGCTTTGGAAAGCTATTATTCTCTTGTGGGTTTTCACCCACTCAGTGGGACATGATTATGGAGCCTGTGAGTGCTGTTTTGGCTTCCCTGATTGGGAGCATCTGTTGCTTCTCCAGCCTTTCCAGGTGGCGGGTATTCAGAGAAATTGTAAGAGGAGCCCTTCCTCTCCTGTCCACTTGACTTCTAGAGGTTTTGAAATGGGCTTGGAACCTGCCCTGCAGCCTGGAGTCTGGCCCCTAAGAGAAATCCCAGCTTCCACCTTCTGGCCACAATTCAGGCTGTGAAGCAGGTGGCGAAGGTCACAGAGTCTGGAAGGTCAGGCATGCCCATGGAACAAGCAAGCATTTTGCTGTGAGCTTTCCATGGAGGCCTTTGTTTGCACCTTTACACAGGCAGGCTTGGGTTGTAGAGGTTACTACTCAGGAATTAATCTATCAACATTGGCTTGCATGGAACCTTTGGAAAAGCCAGCCACAGTCTAAATGTGTTTTTAAAAAGTGTCCTCAAAAATTTTTGTGTAAATAGTGTTAAATAGTGTAAAATAGTGCTTAATTCCTGAGTCAAGCAAGACTCCACCGTCAGCACCAGCTACACCTCACCTGCCTGGAAATACTGTGCAGCAGAGGCAGCCATGTGCCTGTATATCCCAAATCTAATTGGCTATTGGCTCTCCCCTTGGAGAAATAACCCATGGCTGATGCCACAAGCTTACATCCTCTACAGGTTAGGAGATGTTATAAGCCACAGTAAGACCCTGTCATATTTAACAGGGGGGAAAATTGTAATTCATGGATTAACATATCCAAACATGTGTCTATGCTAAAGTAACCTACCATAACTATTAGTGCTGCTTAAATACCTATATATCTAATTGCTTGTTCTTCATTAGTAGGATCGAAAGGTTATTCCTGGACAAACTGTCAGCCCATGAAAGGAAACAGCCAGAATTGACCAGAGTCCAAGTCAACAGCTCCAGAGAGAGTGGACTGTTTTACCTCTCATCCACCTGTGCCCCTTTTCTAAGCCTAGGGAACAACCTGCGGAAGAGGGGGCGTGGTAGAATGTAAGGGCTGCGATTGGGGTGAATGGTGAAACTACAGCAATGTAGTCTGGACACTCATTTGATCAACTTGATTGAACAAACAACCTGTCACCCCCCACTGGATGGTGGGGCTGTAGGTGTTTGAGCACAACAGCCTGCAGATAGGTTTTGCATGAAGGAAGCTTGTACTCATGGATTATCACTTATAGCTAAAAATGAAAAAAAAAAACTGAGAGAAAGATGCAGGACAGTTATGGCAGAATGCATGATCTGGGATGGGGTGGGGGTGGGGGGCAGGGAAAGGGAAATAAGCCTGAACTGAATTGGAAAAATGTATGAAATGCACAAAGCATCAATAAACCTAATTTAAAAAAAAAATAGTGCTTAATTCTACTGAACTTTCCTTTTGTCTGCTAAGCTTCCCCCAAGATCTCTTCTAGAGGCCAGTCTTCTATGATGCAAATTGAGTTTGTAAATTACAGGCTTGGTGGTGGCCCATGCTTTTAATCCAAACAGATGTCTGTGAGTTCGCCTTTGCCTCGTCTACAGAATGACCTCCCAGTCAGCTCTGACTGTAAGAAAGCCCTGCCTTGAAAAGATCAAAGGCAAAATATGAAGCTGTTACGTTTTTCAGTTTGTAGCTGTTTGTAGTACTCCGGTTAATCTAGTCCAATGTTTGTTCTGTGCCCCTCTCCTGCTCTGGAAACAGCGGATGGCTGGAGGGGGAAGGGCTTGCTTTACAGTATTCTGTGTTTCACTGGGAAGCATATAGTCTCCAGCACTCTTGCCCAGGGCCAGTGCTTTGTCTTTCATTGTGTTTGAAAGGTGCAGCTTTGATTCCATTACTCAGGAGACAGAGTGTGGACATCTGTGAAGACTCAAGCCCAAATTTAATTGTGTAAATGACCGTTTTTCATTGAACATCAAACAATAATGTGGCTTTCTTCTCTTACAGGTCAACCTAACAAATCATTCGTATTTATGTATATATGTATGTGCATATGTATGTGCGCACACAATGTATATGGATGTGTGTACTCATGTTCTAAGTATATTTTAATGTTAATAGCCATGATACCAGTAAAACATTGCCTCTGAGTTGGAACGTGGCCCTTCCTTCTCAAGAAGCAAATTTATATTAAACAGCCAAACATAATTCAATTTCAACAAAGTTTATGGTTTATCTATTAAAAATTTTAAAATAATGGATCTACACTGCCACCTACTGGTTACAGCCTTTCAACATCTAAAACAAAGATGCAACCAGTTTTTCATTGTATTAAAGTCTTAATAAGTTTTGGGATATTTGGGAATAAAAATAAAAAATAAAAAATATAAAAATTTAAAAATTTAGAAAATAAAAAAGTATGAATTCCCATTAACATCATTGCAGAATTTGCTGCCACCATTTTTTTTTTTAATTATTGCACGCATACAGGCTAAGACATCCCTGCATTTCATTCAGATGACCAGTGGGTAGCTGGTGTTGAGGCCTGAACTTCAACCCTGCATTTCATTCAGATGACCAGTGGGTAGCTGGTGTTGAGGCCTGAACTTCATTTGGTTGACCACTTGGCTGGAAAAAGGCTCCCTTTGTGGACCACCAACCTGGGTAGCTGGTGTGAAATTCCTGTCTTGGCTTTGGGCAGGTGGAAAGTCATGGCCAAGACTGGGAAACGTATCTCTTTGTCCCAGGCTAAGGACCTGAGTAGGAAGTTACTTGTCCAGTTGGATTACAGGAGTAACCAACTGACCTCTATGCAAAAGGGCCAGTTCCCCACAGTGTCCACAAAGTGGGCACTGTGTCCCCCTTCCCTTAGCAGGACTGTGCTGCACCTGCTCATGACAAAGGAAGCTTCCAAGAAGCTCACCCCCAAAAAATCAAGATGGTAATGATGGTAACAACTTCTCATGGGGCATATCTAGCCAGTCTTTAATTAACTAATGGGCATAAGAACTGTAAAAGAAAATTTTATTAAGAGCTAGATATTGAAAAATCTTTAAAGCAGGTTTTCATGCCAGGTCTGGAGAAGGCCAAGAGCTTGGAGGAAGATAGTTATTAAAATCCACTTTGTAAGGTTTGAAGTATAAACGGTATATTCAAAAATAACATATATTTATATATAGAGGTATTTCAGCAGGGATTTATGCAGAAATACAAAATAAACCATATAAGTTAATGGACTTGATTTCTCTGAAGTCATAGTCTAGTCATATAGTTTTAAAGAACAAAGTGTATATTTGGTTTATTTGCCAGGTATTCAACTTTGTCTAAACTTTGTCCACATACTATAGAATATTTTTAAGACCTAGTAAAATGTTTAGATTCGTTAAATTTGGCTGAAGGTTTTGGTTAAAATGGTAATACACATGAACTAATTGGAAATATAAAATGTTAATTGTTTTATTTGTAATCTGTATTAAACTTCAAATAATAACTTTGGGGTTATTACACAAATGATCTCTATATTTTTCTGTGTTATACAGTGTCACCCTGTAACGTTTTCTCTTACTTGTAGGATAATTTAAAGAAATTAAGTTTAAGTTTACTTCCCAAATAAGTAGCATACAGTCAATGATAAACTGTTTGGGTAAATTTGATGAAAACTTACATCTTAGTTCCTGTTTATGGGTATGTGTAATACAACTTAGGCATCTATAAGTCAAAACATAAGAATTTAAAAAAAACAAAAAGAGGGAGGTGGTATAATATTATATTATACAAAAAGAGGGGGATACAAATGGAAAACTCTGTATTCCAAACCTTTTGATAAACTTTCAATTTCGAGGTCTTGAAACTAACAATGGGAGGAGATTTGTATCTTCCTACAGGTAAAAACATCAATCTAAATGCCTGAAAACTTACAACTTTTGTCTGTGCAGGATGGACTGGGAAATGCCAGCAGAGAGGCTGACCCATCTGAACATTAAAAAAAGAGGAATCTCAGATTGCCTGAGTCAGAAACACTGAGCATCTCTCTGAATTCTATTTGGGATAACTGTTTTTTTTTTTAATTTTTTTTTATTAATTTTATTTATTTCTGTATGTGTATGAATGTACTGTCTGCATGCAGGTCTGTGCACCCGTGTCGTGCAATGCCGCGGAGGTCAGAAGCGGGTCTCGGATTCCCCTGGAACTGGAGTTCTCCTGGAATTGGAGTTTCAGACGGTTCTCAGCCGCCATGTGGGTGCTGGGGATCGAACCCGGGTCCTCTGCAAGAGCGGTCGGCGCTCTCAACCGCTAGGCCATCTCTCCAGCCCCTTTTTGTTTTATACGGGGGAGTGAGTCATGGGGCTACCACGCACTCAAGATAGACCACGCACTCAAGATAGACTGTGCCTGTCTTAGGTGTCTCTACATCTCAGGACTGTCTTACCCCTCATCAGAGTCCTGACTCTAAGCATCAGGGTCCTGTCTTAGGTAAGTATCAGGGTCCTGTCTTAGGTTGATCAGTCCAGGATGTGGACTTAGCTGTCTTTGACTACCCGCCATCTAGTTGAGTGAGTCATTTTTTTGGCATTTTCTTCATTTTTTAGAGCAAAAGCTAATCTGTAAGAGCAACCCGTGCACTGGCCGCTTCCACAGCTCAGCCCAATATAGTCCAGTGGAGCATGAGCAGGAGTTAAAACAATGGACTCATCAGTCCATCGCCGAGTACCGGCATAGTCCATAATTTTTCCAATTTCAGTATAATCCAGTCCATAGTTGATTAGTATTGTTTTAAATCAGTGAATAATCCAGTCCAGAGTTAATTAGTTGTCTAAAACCAGCGACAGGTACTTAACTTAGCTATCACTGATCTGAAACAACCAACCAACCAAAACCTGTCCAAGAGCCAGCTCCCAAAGAATATCCTGTAGGTTAATATAGAAAAACAGTGTAGGAGGCATGTCCTCTGACATGCCTCACTCAAGCCATGTCTGAGTTTCCACAAGTTTTTCCCTTATTAGTTTTCAAAGTAACAAGTTTCATCCAGATTAAATTTAAATTTTCTTGATTTGGCTTAGTACAACAAAAATATAATACAAAAATTAAAAATTAATACAAAAATATAATTAAGAAAATATAATTAAAAATTAAAAATTAATACAAAAAATCCAAATAGACTAATTACAATAGCTAAAACTCCAAACATTCCTCCAGCAGTATGAGTTATACTATGTAACATTCCTTTTGGATCTAATCCTGTAAGTTTATCAGCAAATATTTGTGCAACACTAGCAGCATCCTCATTAAACATATTTTTAGCAAAAGTATCCTCAATTTCTCTGTTTTATAGTTTTTGCCTTCATTGATGTATTGCCATGTAAATAAGCTTGAAACTCTTTTCATTCTATAACAGTTTCATTGTATTGTAATTCAGTCATACAGAAAGTAGTTGAGTTCCAATCACATCTAAGACGCAATTGTTCCTGCAATGACATCTTTTTTCCTAACCACCCTACCATTTGTTTTAACACATCTATTTCAGTTTGTAAATGGGAGTCAATTTCAACTTGATGGGACCACATAGTATAAGAATCTTGATGCCATTGTTCTACAAAATGCTTAGTTTGAATAGTAGTATGTAAAGCAATACCAGATACAGCAGCAGTTGTAGTAACTGCAATAAGGCTCAAAATTACAGCAACAACAATTCCTATCATACGTT
>VZQC01004465.1:119724-159926 GCA_009823505.1 Rhizomys pruinosus
AAATTAAAAAATAAATAAAATGAAAGAATCTCAGAAAAAAAAAAAAAGAAAATGGTCTGAGGACCTGAAAAGAGACTTCAAAAATGAAGAAAACAATGGTTAACAAATACCTTAAAAAGTAATCAACATTCTGCATGAGCTCTGGTGGGGTGGGGGGATGGGGAGAACATGGGTCTAGATTTTATATATATTTAAAAAAGGATTCAACATTCTTAGTGATCTAAGACGTGCAGATCAAAGCCACTTTAGGATTTCATCTTACCACACTCAGACTGGCTATGATCAAGAGCAAAACAAGGCACCACATTCTGGTAAGGATGTGGAGAAAGGGGAATGCTCATTCACAGCTGGTGGATAAATGGACTTGCACAACCACTATGGATAGCAATGTAGAGATTCTTTCAAAAAGTTAAAATGGGATTTGGGGTATGGCAGGGACTGGGTTTGATTGTAAACCATTTGGTGAGTTGTACAAATGTTCAATATTTTAAAAAAACCACACAAAAATAAAAATTAAAAAGTAAAATGAATGTACCGTATGGTTTTGTTATACTACTCCTTGGAATATACCCAAAAGAGTCATGCAACTATAGAGATAGCTGAACATCCATGTTTGTTGCTGCTCTTTTCATAATAGCTAAGAAAATGAAACAACCTAAATGTCTCTTAACAGAGAAATGGATAATAAAAATGTGGTGCATTTACACAATGGATTTCTACTCAGAGATAAAGAAAGATGAAGTGACTAAATTTGCAGGTAAATGTATGTAATTAGAAGCCATTATAGTATGTGAAGCATACTATAATGAACACAGTTTCAATAAAGCAAGTGACATATGTTCTCACTCATTTGTGGATCTTAGCAATAATCTCTTATATGTGAGTACATATCCTCATGAAATACAGGAGCTATTACTACTTTTCATCATTATGGAGAGTAAGCATGGAGTTAAAGAAAAAGAAAGAGCCTAAGTGAGGGGAATAGTAGGAAGCAGATGTTACCAAAGGGGAAATGGTGAGATGGGGATACTCAACTGGAAACTGAGGGAAGAGGGAAGGACATACAAGTAACCTTGGAGTAAAAAAGAGGAAGGAACTCAAGAAAGGGGGCGTGTTAATAGGAGACAGATATTCTCAGGAGGGAAATGGGGGTACTTAAACTGGGGCCAGAGGAGGGAGTTTAGGCAGGGAGAGAGGAGAAATAAATAAATAAAGCTTGGTTGATGTAAAAAGCCAGAGTAAAATTTATTATATCAACCCACCAGAAAAACAAATGTACAATAGCTGACCATTAATGGATGTGTATGTGCGAAGGCTGTAAAACAAAAAATACAGTGCCAGTCAGGAGAAACCTTCCTTGGAATTATTAGTCAAGGTAGTCCAAAAGACTCCCCAAATAACACAGGTCATTACCACAGCCTTTGACTGCCTCCCAGAACTTAAAGTTAAGACCCTATTTCTGAAGACAGGGCATATTTTGGACAAAGGACTTGTACCAATGCAGCTGGAATTGACTTGGAGGTCTCCAACCTGAAGACTAGCTGTCATAGTTCAAGAGAATTCTATGCCAGCTGCTAAGGCAGACAATCAATGAATGGTCCAACCCAGCTATAATCCTAATAACCACAATGAATAACACAATAAAGTATCTGTATTGGTGCAGTATTGGCACTTTTATCTAGGGATTATCAAAATGCAATTCAAGCCCTCTCCATTAGAGGGAGCTTATAGGAAGGATTGTAAATACTTCCAAAGACACGTGGCTGAGGAGGTCATAGATTCTAAACAAAACCATATATATGGGATATATAGTATATATATATAGATAGGGGTGTGGTGGATAGTGAAGATAGGTGGGGGGGTACATAGACAATTTCGAGGGGGGGGGGAGGCTTGGAAGCTTAAAGGGAGAAGAAGGAGGGGGAGAGAAAGTGGGGGGGAAAGGGGGGGGGGGGGAAGGGAGAGAGAGGAATAGAAGGGGGGGAACATTAGGGAACTATACAGAATGAGCCTGTTTGCAAACTACGTTCTTTGATGAATGGTGTAGGGAATCTTTTCTATAAACATAAGAATCATATTTACATACTTAAGAAATTTCATATATACTATCATCTACTCTTATCTCTCTCCTCTTCCCTTTCTTACCGTATGCTAAATATGCATTCTTATGTTTATAGAAAAGCATTCCCTACACCATTCATCAAAGAACGTAGTTTTGCAACAGATGGCATCTATTATAGTTCCAGAACTGGTCACACGGAGAGAATATATGTCTAAGAAATGCCCAACCCTAAGTGGTACATCCATAGGTGAACCTCTATACCTAAGACTCATAGAACATAGCCAAACAGAGAGGACAGATAATATATACATTCATTAACTATCAACAGTATAATTTCCTCTGTGATGCACACAGAAGGCCCCAAGTGGCAACATTTTAGAGAATAAGAGACTGCAGAGTTTGTATACCTGGTTAAGACTCCTACATTAAACTTCACCCACCCATGGCTCAGTTATCATTGGGGAATAAGGGTCAGAAAGATTGTACAGCCATGATTGGTGCATGAACATAAGGAGACAGAGGATTTCAGACCACTGGGAACTTGTTCATATGAACTTGCAACAGTGGTGACAACATCCATGAAGAACAGTGCTGATTAAATCAGACAAAATCCAACACAGAACGAGAGAAATGGGCAGCAGGGCTCAAATCTTGCTGAGGTACTATTGGCCAGTGATCGCTGATGAATGTGGGAAAGTAGTTCTTCTTTAAGTAAATAACTCTAGAGAGGCTGAATACATTCCTGTGGATGAACTTGTATGGAAGGCATCTAGGTACAAATTCTTGACCTGAGAAGACTTAACATATCTGAAATAATGCATGAAATCCCATAGTGGGGGATGCTAATGGGGATGCAGATAGGGGAGGGGAGGTCTGAATTTCATTAATAATCTATTATTTGAAATGCAGAGAAAGCAATACAAATAGTTTAAAAATATATAAAAATCAATATAACATTCAATTTGCTAGTCAATGCATTCCTTCCAAATTGTATACATTGCAAATATTCAGTGAAAACTGTTTATAATATTTGTCTAGCATTGAATATTTTGGTAGTCCTTTGTGATTCAAGCATTTTATATTTACCAGTCTGCTGTTTGTCTCTTTCTTCCTTTTCACAGTTTTAATTATGTGTATTCTCATTAAAATAAAGAGGAGATGAGTTAGGCAATTTGCTGAGCAGTTTCCAAGGTTTCAGTATATAGAAAATAGGGTAAAATGTTTTGTAGAACTTTAATAGAAGAGGAAAGAGCACAGTAAATTATCTTAAAATGCAAATAGAGAAAACACAAGTTGTTACTATTAAATTATCCCTCTTAGTTTGATCTACATGTGAAGTCAAGTGATTGTCTCAGTGGACAATAGCACTTGTTGCTCTTGCAGGGTACCAGGGTATAGTTCTCTGGTCTTACATATTAGTTCAACACAGTCTGTCGCTCCACTTCCTTCTTGTCCATGTCTGCACCATGCTTGCATATAGTACACATGCATAGATGTAGACAAACACTCATACATATAAAAAGTAACTATCAACTGAGAATTCACATAGCGAAGGTATTAATTTAATTTCACAAAAAAATGGTCACAATTATAGAGACCATAGTACTGTTGATAGCACTTATGCATATGATACATCCAATGAAGAAATATATTTTAGACATTAAGATAAAAAACTGATTTGCTCTGAAAACAAGTAAGTTAACAATAATCGTTAAAAAGATGTAATAATTGGATATTTTATCTTATGTTTGTTTTTCAATCTGGTATTTTGCAATAAATACAAAAATAATGTTATTTTTTAAATAATTTAGACCATTTTATTTTATTCATAAAGTTAATTAATGGAAGAAATATCAGGAAGAATTGTGTTTCACAAATTCCCATAAGAAAAAAATCAAGTAATATCTAGCCATATAGGACTTTGCCTTTTAATAAAATTGCCATAATAAACCAAATAAACACAATTTAAAGGCATGGGCTGTGAAGGGAAGCCCAAAAGTACATTGTTAGTAATATGTATGGATATTTATAATACTTATATCATTATATATAATATTTTATAATACTTATATAATATATATTTATAATACCTCATATGTCTCAAAGCACATAAAAATAAGACTAGGGCTGCATTTCATGAAGTGCTTGTACTTCAACATCATGGGCATCACTATAAAACTACAATCAGTTTTGACATTCTATAACTCTTCTCTTTAAATTTGAAGATGATATTTCCTACACTTTTTGGTAAATTTACCTATTGCTTCTTTATTATAATTGTTAAAAGATATATGAAGGATATTTTGTGTTTGTGTTTGTGTGTATATAGTATATTACATTAAATTTAGTAGCATTAATTTTCATACATTTTGTTTAATACATTATCCTATGATGTCTAGAAGGAGCAAAGTCCTTCCATTATAACACCTTTTTATCTCTTTATAATGTATATGCGTATATCTTAAGAAGCTTTTATAATGATAGGTTACCATATGGTTTTTTGTAAAGGAATTTGGTGATATTTTTCTCTCCCCTGTATTCTTTCTTCTGCCCTGCCCTCCCAATCCCCACTCCATTTAACACTTTCAGCTCTAAAGTTTCCATTTCCAACTTCATTTAACTGCATTATAATAGCACTCCCAGGAAGATTCCCCTCATACGCATCACTCATGACCATTTATTTGTTTCTGGACCTCTCTAAATATTCAAACTGAAACATATATATATCATCCATCTCTCTATCATCTCTATACTCCATAAAGAGTCTGTTTTAGTCCTGGTATAATCCTGTCGCCCTCTACCTCCTCTATGTTCTCTATCTTTGTTATCTCTCCTAATACTCATCTCTCTTTCTTCCTTCTCTACTCTGCTTGCCCGCTACGCCCTCCCAGCTCTGGGGACCAGAGCTCTTATCCGTTTTAACGGGTCTGGGCTTACCCTTACTTCAGGATTATTCTTTGGAGTTCCCCTAGATTCCGACTGCAGAATCTATGTATTATATTTACTTTTTTTTATTTTTATTTTTTAAATTAGTTTTTTATTTGATGCTTGGATCATTTGCATACATTTTTTCCCAATTCAGTTCAGCTATTGCCCTTCTCCCCTCCCCCCCCCCCCCCCCCCACCTTCCGGGATCATGCATTCTGCCATAACTTCTGCAGCTTTCTGCTCAGTTTTTTTTTCATTTTTAGCTATAAGTGATAATAATGGTACCAAGCATCCTTCTGCAAAACCTATCTGCGGCTAGTGTGCCCAAACACCTACAGCCCCACATCCAGTGGGGGTTGACAGGTGTTGTTCAATCAAGTTATCAAATGACGTGTCCCCAGACTACATTGCTGTAAGTTTACCATCACCCCAATCACAGCCCTTATCATTTCTACCCACGCCCCCTCTTCCCAGGTTTTCCCTAGCTTGAAAAGGGCACAGGTGGATGAGAATGTGTTTAAACAGTCCACTCTCTCTCGGGCTGTTGACTTGGACTCTGGTCCAATTCTGGCTGTTTCCTTTCATGGGCTGACGGTTTGTCCAGGAATACCTTTTCGATCCATAAGAAGAAAGTGGTACATGTATACAATGGAATACTATGCAGCAGTAAAGAGGGACAACATCATGAAATTTGCAGGTAAATGGATGGAGCTGGAAGACATTATGTTAAGTGAAGTAGCACAGTCCCAGAAAAACAAACAACAAATGGTATCCCTCATATGTGGATGCTAGTACCAACAACCCAGATATAAATATTTCTCATGGAGAGGGATGCATAGTAAAAGAACAACAGAAAGACTGCATCATTTAATATTTCTAAGTGCTGAATTATACTACATTGGTATTCATACCAGATCTTCTTCATCCATTACTCAGTTGACAAACTTCAAGTTTGTCTCCAATTTTTGGCTATGAAAGAAAGTTCCCATAAAAACTACATCTTGAAACTAAACTTTCTGCAAAGGCTGATCACCTGACTAGAACTTCAGTAATGGTGAAAAGTTTGGGGAATGTTGCAGATCCAATGCCTAATTACGCCTTATCTTGCACTACCTTTAGAACCCTAAATAGCTGCTCCTTTTTCACTTCTGTTTTGGACTTAACATTCTGTGCCTAACAGTTAAAAATATATTGGAATGTATTAACTTAACAGAAGCTCCCACACAACCCAAAGTCTGTCATCTTACACCTTTTGAGATCAATAGCTGAGGTTTGTTGTTTGCTGTAACTGCCTACTTACCATGTCCACCAATGTATTTGAGGTGTCTTAATTTATGATTTTCTTTCTGACACTATAAAAACTTCATGAAACTGTTTTCATGGTGAACATGTGTGAGGAGTCCCATTTACTCCTAGGACAATCCATGTGGAAAACACATGCAGGAAAGCACACTACATGGATGCATGTTAAGGTCCAAATACAGAGAGAGTTTTATTCCAAAATGTCTGGTTATATAGACAGCATGACTCAACTCCCAGGGCCACATCCTAAACCTTTTCGTCACTATATCCCACCCCTGGGTGTGGCCAGGGAGGTCCCATTGATTTAGACTGCTTCCCGTCTTAACTAAATTTTCCCACAAACATGGAATTTGGAGTAACCTGAATCTATGTTTTCAGGCCATGGTCACTCATAATTGGCTCGGAAAACAGCAACAACAACAACAACAACAACAACCTGTGTTTTCCTCTTTGTGGTGAGAGCTATGCTTTTGTATCATATCAACAGATTATGGTACCCGCCAAAAGTAGGAACCCCAAGAGTGATCAAAATTTCATCATAGAATTCAGCTAGATGGAAGAAAGGTCCACTGAGTTAGGTCTCATTTGGTATATCCCATCTGGTGTTGTCTCTTATGATGCATTGTGGTGAATGATTTCTGTGTCTCTTTCAGACATGCCTTGGTTTTGTTGATGATATATTTGTTTATATTGAAGTGATTGTTAAAAATACTATCTGCAAAACACCTTTTTGGTTTTTGTTTCCTTTCAAATTTTTTTTCTTTAGGTGTCTATTTCATTTTCTTTTTTTTTTTTTTTTTAATTTTAGAAAGCATTTTGGCTTGGACATTCAATTAAATTTTTGGTTGCTTTCAAACCTCTGACAGCATGTTTGACTCTGAGTGTTTATTTATTAAAACTTTTTTTTTTCTTTTTCTCTGGACACCTCTTACACATCTAGTTTAAGGAATGAAGAAATGTTCTGAAAAGGAAAACAGATATTTTGTATTCCACCTTTTTGTAAATTTGATCAGTATATCCATTCAAATTCTAAATGTAAAAATCTAACTAAAGATAATTTCCCTTCAATAGTGACCATTTACTAATTGTAAATTGGTTTATTTTGTGCGTTTAACTAGAAGTTTGGAAATAATTTTTTAAAGATTTTATTTATTTATTTATTTATTTATTTATTTATTTATTTATTTATTTGAATGTACTGTCTGCATGTAGGTTTGAGCACCAGTGTCATGCAATGCCATGGAGGTCAGAAAAGGGTGTCAGATTCCCCTGGAACTTGAGTTCTCCTGGAATTGGAGTTACAGACGGTTCTCAGCTGCCATGTAGATGCTGGGGATCAAACCTGGGCCCTCTGCAAGAGCAGTCAGTGCTCTTAACTGCTAGGCCATCTCTCCAGCACAGAAATAATTTTAAAAAAATCACAAATGGTCAGTCTGCTTTAATTAAAATGTAAAATTACATGAAAAATAAAATGAAATTATAAAATTGGTAATCCATAATAAAAGCTGTAATAACTGCATATGAGTTAAAGTGGAGATATTAAAATTAAGAAATTAATTAAACATTTAGAAGTTATATCAGAACTAAAGTTAAATTCTAAGTCTAGTCTCCTTTTATCATCATCTCTGAAGAGGGCAAAGTTGTAATATGCAAATATACTGCCTGTTTTAAGATAAAAGCTACAAAAAGGGAGAGAGTCAGTGCTATTTTAAAAATTTCCATCTTTACAGTTCCTTTTCCATTGGAAATCTATCCTCACACTTGGGTATACCTCATTTTTCCTCTTGAGCAGCTCTTTTGCTTTTAACTATCATGATTATGCCTATATTAAAATAAATGTCTATCATGTTAGCTAGCCTTAAAATTTCTTTAGGTAATTTATAGCACAAATCTTGGTATGGCTTGATTGCAGGTCCCTAAAACATAAGACAACTCCTCAGACTCTGAAAGTCAACTACATGACAGCTATGCCAGCTGCAGCCGAAGGTTTATGCTCCTGCTGAGATCCAACTTGAAGTATTGTTCCCTAGTTTGTCATGGGTGTGAGCTTAGATCCTATTGCCCTGAAGTCTGGGTTCTTAGCAGAGGCAGACAAAGAAATGAATAACCAAGGAAGAATGAAGTAAAGACTCAGAATGGTATGAAATCAGGCTTTCACTGAGGCATAGAGTTAAGAACAAAAACTAAAGACACCCTGTTGGATCTCTAGACCACCAAGTGACTTATGGACTGATTATTTTATAGGGCCTATAAGTTTTTCCTCTCTTTTGTTTCCCTCTTCCCAAACTGACTTTTGTCTCATACAGCCCTGGGGAGGGTAGAGTTAACTAAAACCAAGGTACTTGCCTTATTGTTGGCCTTCTCAAGAATCAGGGTGGGACTGAGTTTTGTGTGTGTGTGTGTGTGTGTGTGTGTGTGTGTGTGTGTGTGTAAAGTGGGAATGTTTTTCCTGACCAATGTGCGTAGAACATGATCCTACAGAGTGTTTATCCCTAAATAAGACACCTATGTCAAACTTTTGCCTCCAAATGCTCAGAGGTCATGTTGTAAGAGGGGACAGAAAGATTGGAAGAGCCAGAGGTATTAGGTGGCCATAAAGAAACAAAGTTTTCCAGACAGCTGTTCTGTTACTCAAATGAACTCACAGTGATGGTGACAAAACAGAAGTCCCATGCAAGCTCAAACAAGACAAAATCCTAGCATAGACATATGGAAGTGGGCAAAAACCCCCAACCCAACCAAAGTAACTTTGGCAACTGATGGCTGCTAGAAGAAGGAGCACAGGTCTTTCTTTAATCATGAGTCTCTTGGTAGGTTATCCACTCTCCAGTGGATGGAACCACAGTGAAGGACAGTTGGAACAAAAAATTAGAATCGAGAGTATCTGAAATTGGGTGGACAGCAATTAATTGAACTGAGAATAGAGGAGGTGATCTAAATACCTTCAAATTATATTGTAAGAAAATTGCAAAATTCAAATAAAATGCAAAAAAATCAGGCTATTTCTTTATTCAGGCATAACCAACATGTACCATAGGACCACAGCAAATCTGTACACTGCTTTCAATAACGTTGCAATTTTCACAGATTTATTCTTCAAATAGAAGTGCATATGATTGCATTCCATCTTCTAATCTTTTTACTTTATTTCTTATGTTAAATAAAAATTTCATTAGAGCAATCATTTTCTTCCTTGGCTAATTTAACTCCCAAACTTTTGAAGCAATTTGGAATTCAAATGTTTCAATGATTGCCTCCTTAGCACGTTTGTTGCTGGTATGTAGGAAGGCTACATATATTCTTTTAATTTAACAAATTTCAATTTCTTAAACATGTTTATCAGTTTTTAGAATAGTATGGTAGAGTCATTGAGGTCTCTTATTTACACAATAATATCATCTGGAAATAAGGATAATTTTATTTCTTCTTTTCCTATTTGTTTCTGTTTTCTTTGCTTCTCTTGTCTCATTGCTGAAGATGAGACTTCTGGCATTATGTGGTAAAAGACAACCATGGTTTGTTCTTGATTTTAGTGGAAATGCCCTGAGATTGTCCTATTTAGTATAATATTGGCTGTGCTTTTGTCACATGTAGACTTTCTTTTGTTTAATTATTTTTCTTTCTATTCCAAGTTTCTCTTTTTTAACATTTTTATTGATGCTTTGTGCATTTCATACATCATTTTCCAATTCAGTTCAGGCATATTTCCCTTTCCCTTCCCCCCCACCCTCACCCCATCCCAGATCATGCATTCTGCCATAACTGTCCTGCATCTTTCTCTCAGCTTTTTTTTCATTTTTTAGCTATAAGTGATAATCCATGAGCACAAGCATCCTTCATGTAAAGCCAATTTGCAGGCTGTTGTGCCCAAACCCCCACAGCCCCACCATCCAGCGGGGGGTGAGGGGATGTATGTTCAATCAAGTTGATCAAATCAACAACAGAAAGACTGCCATCAGAAAACAGACTGAAGTGGGTTTGAATTGGGAAGGGGGAGGGGTGGGGAGGACACGGGTGTATATTCGATTAATGCATATTTAATTGACGTGTAGTTCAACAAGTTATCCTTTGCCTAGACACTGTCTACAGGATACATGGTGTTTTAGGACTTGTTCAAACATAAATATGTGTTATTAAAACAACATTGGTTTACAGACTCTTGATAAAAACGGTAATGCATCTGAGTTATAGATTAAACCCCAAGTTTCTTTGGATTTTAGTCTGACATGATGTTAGCATTTTGTCAAAATATTTTTCTTTGATCTACCATGCCCTTGTGTTTCTGTCCTTGTGTCTTTGTGCAATATAGTACTTTTGTAGGTTGTTTGTTGAACCCAGTTTTTGCTCCCTGAATAGTCTACTTGACTGTACTGAAAGAATTTTGTGTTCCTTTAGACCGGTTTTGAAATTATTTTGTTGATATATTATGTGTGTGCATTACCTTGGAGACAGACCTTACTATTAATTTTAATTGTTTTCCTGTTTTGGTATCAAAATAATACTAGTTTTGTAAAATGTGTTTGGTAACATTCCTTTCTATTCTATTGTATGGGCTAGTATGAGATGCATTGGAGTGAATTCATGTTTGAAAGTTTGCTATTACTCAGCAGTGCATAAATTGTCTTTTTTTTTTTTTTATTAAATTAGTTTTTATTGATGCTTTGTGATTTCCTACATTTTTTCCAATTCAGTTCAAGCTTATTTCCCTTTCTCCCTCCCCCACCCCCACCCCCATCCCAGTCATGCATTCTGCATAACTGTCCTGCATCTTTCTCTCAGGTTTTTTTTTTTTTTTCATTTTTAGCTATAAGTGATAACCATGAGTACAAGCATCCTTCATGCCAAACCTTCTGCGAGCTGTTGTGCCCAAACACCTACACCCCACCATCCAATGGGGGGTGACAGGTTGTTTGTTCAACAAAGTTGATCACATAGTGCCAACTAACATTCTCTCGTAGTCTTTTCACACCATCCACCCCAATCGCAAAGCCCTTCACTTTACCACGCTCCTCTTCCGCAGTTGTTCCCTAGGCTAAGAAAAGGGCACAGGTGATGAGAGGTAAAATAGTACACTCTCCTCGGAGCTGTTGACTTGGACTCTGGTCAATTCTGGCTGTTTACTTCATGGCGTGACAGGTTTGGTCCAGGTATAACCGTCGATCCACTAATGAAGAACAAGCAATTAGCTATATAGGTATTAAGCAGCACTAATATTTATGGTAGGTTACTTTAGCATAGACACATGTTTGGATATGTTAATCCAGGAATGTACAATTTGCCCCCTGTTTAAATATGACAGGGTCTTTACTGTGGCTTTATAACATCTCCTAACCTGTAGAGGCATGTAAGCTTGGGCTATCAGCCATGGGTTTTTTCTCCAAGGGGAGAGCCAATAGCCAATTAGATTTGGGATATACAGGCACATGGCTGCCTCTGCTGCACAGTATTTCCAGGCAGGTGAGGTGTAGCTGGTGCTGACGGTGGAGTCTTGCTTGACTCAGGGAGACCCATATTTGCTTTATTGGTTTAGTGGCCTTTGGTAACACTCTCTGGCATTCCAGAGGCCATCTGTACACTTGCATGTGTGGTCTCAATACATCCCTCCCATGTTAACGTCAGGTCTTCGGCAGCAGGGTCTTATTGCCTCTCCTCCTGTAGGTATCCCAACTTAGAGGCAAGGAGCCCTTACCTTTTGTGGGGCCTTGGATCCCCTGGCCAACATCCACCTGGTAGAACAATCCATTGCTGATGTCAGAGCTCCTGTATTAATATATTTTGCCTGAGTGCATAGCCCTAGGACTTTAGTATTATATTTGGTTCTGAACAGAGAGTAATCCCTTCCACAGTTCCCATGTCTAGTAGTCAATTAAAGAAAGCAGTTTTACCGGTTTTATAAGAGATTACCTCTACAATAGTTGTCTCCAATTTACAGTTGGGGAACGACCTCATCATCGCCATTTGGGGGGAGGATATCTGGTGAACTTTTATTATTGTATCAATCTACCTGTTTTAGGTCTGCAACTAAAATTGATTCATTTCTTTCACAATTAATAGTTTATGGGAATTGATGTATTACCATATACCTTACAGATATTCTGAAATTCATTAGTGTTCTGATTTATTTTTTTTTCTATTGGTGTGATGCAGCATTCTGAAAAAAATCAAGTTTGATAGGCAAAGGGATTTTTTTCTTTTACTTCAGGATCACAGTTAATAATTCTGTAATTTCAGGGCAAGAATTCAAGGCAGCACCATGGGGGCAGCAGCTGACCAACCCACATTAGAGAAACACTGCTTACTGGCTTGCTGCTCTGGCCTGTGTTCATCCTGCATTCTTATACAACTGAGAATCACCTGTCCAGGAGTGAACCACCCACAGTAGGGTGAAACTTTCTACATCACTCCACAATAAAGAAAATTCTTCAAAGATTTGCCTCTAGACCATATTCTAGAAGAAATTTCCGAGCTATCATTCCTTTTTTCTATGTGTATAAAGTTGGCAATGGAATCTATTCAGCAACATTTAATATCTTTTGTAATGGGTTCCTGTCTGTTCATGATTTGTTAATTTGAGTCTTCTCTCTTTTGCTTAGTTTAGATATGGGTTTGTGGATATTATTTATCTTTTCAAAGAATCAATGCTTTTTCATTTTTTTTTTTACTTTTTTTATCTGTCCTTCAAATGTTTGTATTTTGCACTCATCTTGATTAGTTCTTTTCGCAAAGTAAATTAAAAAAAATAACCTCCATATCTAGTACACTAAAGTAATCAAATTACATTAGAAGCAATAGCATCCATAGCTATAAAATTCAGAGAAGAGCCGTATAAAAGCTATAAATCAGAGAAAACGGTTTTAAGTATTTTTTAATTTTTATTTATTATATTTTATGTGTACGAGTGTACTGTCTGCATGTTGGTTGGTGCACTCGTGTCATGCAAAGCTGCAGAGGTCAGAAGAGGGAGTTGGATTCCTCTGGAAATGGAGTTAAACACAGCTTTTAGCCACCATTTGGGTACTGGGAATCAAACCCGGGTCCTCTACAAGAGTAGTCAGTGTTCTTAACTGCTGAGCCATCTCTCCAACCCCGAGAAAAAGGTTTAAAAGAGGAAATGATACACTTCATAATAGTTATTCTCAACATATGGCATGCAAATGAAGCATCAGTCAGTAAATCAGGGGAAAATTGTGAAAAAATCATGACTGTAATGCAAAATTTCCTACTTATGTTACTTTTTTTCTCAATATTTTTATTTGATTTTTTAACAATAGGTAATAAATAGTGAATACAAACATCCTTCATGTAAAACCAATTTTCAAGCAGCTATACCAAACCCACACAGCCCAAGGCTCCCACCAGCCAGCTGGAGGGGCTTGTATGTACAATCATGTTGATCAAATAAGACTCCAGTCTATATTGCTGTAGTTTCAACATTCACCTCAATCACAGCCCTTACATTCTACCATGCAGACTCTTCCGCATATTGTTCCCTAGGCTTAGAAAAGGGGCACAAGTGGGCGAGAACAAAACCTGCTACTTTCCCTGGAGATGTCGTTTTGGACGCTGATCAGTTCAGGTTGTATCCTTTCATAGGTGGACAGTTTATCCAGGAATAACCTTTCTTTTTTTTTTTTTTTTAATTCTTCAATTGGCATGTTGATTTTTTTCTATTACTTCTTTATTTTTTTTTTCATTTTTTAACAATAAGTAATAATTTATGAGTACAAGTATCCTTCATGTAAAACCAATTTTCAAGCAGTTGTGCCCAAACCCACACAGCCCAAGGGTCCCACCATCCAGATGGGGGGGTCTTGTATGTTCAATCAAGTTGATCAAATAAGTATCCATACTATATTGCTGTAGATTCACCATTCACCCCTATCTCAGCCCTTACATTCTACCATGCCCCCTCTTCTGTAGATTGTTCCCTAGTGTTAGAAAAGGGGCACAGGTGGACGAGAAGCAAAGCAGTCTTTCTGTGGAGCTGTTGTTTTGGACTCTGGTCAATTCTGGCTGTTTCCTTTCATGGGCTGACAGTTTGTCCAGGAATAACCTTTCAATTCTACTAATGAAGCACAAGCAATTAGATATATAGGTATTTAAACAGTACTAATTGTTATTGTAGGTTACTTTGCTATAGACACAGATGTTTGGATGGTATGTTAATCCATGAATTACGTTTTTTTTTTTTTCTGTAAAATATGACAGGGTCTTACTGTAGCTTATAACAACTCTTAAACACTAGAGGGTGTAAGCTTGTGGCATCAGCCATGGGTTATTCCTCCAAAGAGAGAGCTAATAGCCAATTAGATTTGGCATGTACAGGTATATGGCTGCCACTGCTGCACAGTATTTCCAGGCAGGTGAGGTATAGCTGGTGCTGATGGAGGAGTCTTGCTTGACTCAAGGAGACCTATATTTGCTTAATTGGTTTAGTGGCCTTTGGTAACACTCTCTGGTATTCCAGAGAACAACTGTACACTTGAAAGTGCAGTCTCAATACATCTTTCCTGTGCTTACATCAGGTCTTCGACAGCAGGGCCTTATCAACTCTCTTCTTGGAGGTATCCCATTTTACAGGCAAGAAGCCTTTACCTTTTGGGGGGGCTAGGATCCCCTGGCCAACATCTCCTTGGTAGAATAATCCATTGCTGATATCAGAGCCCTCCAGTATTAATCTATTTTGCTTAAGTGCATAGCTTAAAGAGACTTTAGTATTATATTTGGTTCTGAATAGAGAATAATTCTTTTCACAATTCCTATGTCTATTAGTCAATTAAAGAAGGCAGTTTTACCAGTTTTATAAGAGATTACCTCTATAACAGTTGGCTCCAGTTTACAGTTAGAGAATGACCTCATCATCATTGTAGTAGTCAGGGGTCTCCAAGAAACAGAAGCAGGGCTGGGGAGATGGCCTAGTGGTCAAGAGCACCGACTGCTCTTGCAGAGCACCTGGGTTTGATCCCCAGCACCCACATGGCGGCTGAGAACAACAGTCTATAACTCCAATTCCAGGAGAACTCCAGTTCCAGGGGAATCTGACGCCTCTTCTGACCTCCCTGGCATTGCACGACATGGGTGCACAAACCTACATGCAGACAGTACATTTAAATAAATAAATAAATAAATAAATAAATAAATAATAAATAAATAAATATTTTTTAAAAAGAAACAGAAGCAACAGGACGAATATATAGCTATATACAATTTATTGATTTGCTCACATGACAGAGTTCAAGGAGTCCTACAGTAACCGTGCCACACTGGAGAGGGCGAGAATGCAGGGAACTGCTCAGTCCACAAGGCTGGATGTCTCAGTAGTCCCAATTAAGTGCTGAAGGTCTGATGGATTCCAGGAGATCTGCCGGTCTCAGTACACGCTGGGATCCGAAGGGTTGATCACAGCAGCAAGACAAACTCACCAGTAAAAGAGAGGCAAGCCACAGGACAAAAGGGACCAGCTCCCTCTGCCATGGCCTTTAATACTGCCTGACAGCAGAAGGTAACACCCACATTTGGGGTGGGCCATCGGGTTGAGGTAGTCGGATCTGAAGATCCTTTTTCTCTTATTTGTTCCTTAGTCCAGTCAAGTTGACACCCAGGATTAACGATCACAAGTCCACCCCTTGTCAACTTGACACCCAATAAATAGCCTCTCCTTATGTTATGCTTAAATGTCAATTGCAAACAATGGCAAGGTCATAATTCCACCTAACATATTATAAGTGTCTCATGTGCAAGAGCAAAGCATTATATCTTATTGTAGGTGGTAATGTCCTTGAGGAACACTTAGTCCTTCAGTATCTAATAGCCTAAATATGACAACACTTAACACTTATCTCAGTTGCACATTCAAAAGGGAACAACACAAGTATCTGCTTAATATACGTATATATATGAACAAGCACATTCTTAACCAAATAGGACAAAAGTTAATATCTATTATAATCCACGTTTCTGCAACTGGTCCCATGGCCTCAGCTGATATTTATGACTACCTTCTTCTACTACCCATTCTGTATTTCCTCCACCATCAGCAAGCACCTCTGCAGGTCTTGGCTCTTTCCCTGGAGGAGTGACCCATACCTTCATCCCTGAAGGGTCTGGGCCATTTATTGTCCTGTCTGGTTTGGGTTGTTGGAGTTTCCCATTGACCTTAATCATAGGACATGGTAGCACCAGAAGGCGCCCTACAGCATCTCCTGCCTTCCAGACATAATCTTCCTTGCCCCCATTGTGGAGAAAAAGTCCAATTTCCCCATGGTAGTCTGGATCAATCACTCCTCCTACTACTGTTATTCCTTCCTTAGCCTGTTGGCTTAAAGGCAGTAGAAGCCCGAAGTGGCCAGGGGGAAGTCTTAGCTTCCAGTTCAATAGAACGTTTGCTGTATCTCCTGGCAAAAGCACTCCCCCCTTTGGAGCCAAAACTTCTAGACCAGCAGAACGCAAGGTCGTGGGTACAGGAAGCAAAAATTTTCCTACTGGGTCACTAGGGGTGATAGTGAGTGGAATCATTCCCACTTCCACCCCTTGGTTCCTGGACCCATGAATTCTGGCTATAGGAGAAACAGTACCATAAAGTGGGTGCTGATTCAAAGCATATACTGCCTGCTGGAGAACCTTGCCCCAGCCCTCCAGGGTATTGCTACCTAATTGGTGCTGTAACTTTGTCTTCAAGAGGACATTCCATCGTTCTATCAAGACAGCTGCTTCTGGGAACTGGGGAACATGGTAAGACCAGTGGATTCCATGACCATGGGCCCACTGTCACACTTCTATGGCTGTGAAGTGATTTCCTTGGTCAGAAGCAATGCTGTGAGGAATACCATGACGGTGGATAAGGCATTCTGTAAGTCTCTGGATGGTAGTTTTGGCAGAAGCATTACGTGCAGGAAAGGAAAATCCATAACTAGAATAAGTATCTATTTCTGTAGGGACAAAATGCTGTCCCCTCCATGATGGAAGTGGCCCAATGTAGTCAACCTGCCACCAGGCTGTTGGCTGGTCACCCCGGGGAATGGCACCATACCGGGGGCTCAACGTTGGTCTCTGCTGTTGGCAAATCTGGCACTCGGCAGCAGATGTAGCCAGATCAGCCTTGGTGAGTGGGAGTCCCATGCTGTCTAGACCATGCATGACCTCCATCTTTGCCACCATGACCACTTTGTTCATGGGCCCATTGAGCAACAGCAGGGATAGCTGGAGAAAGAGGCTGACTATCCACAGAAAGAGTCATGTGATCTACTTGAATATTAAACTCATCCTCTGCTGAGATCACCTTCCAATGAGCATTTACATGAGACACAAGTATCTTCACATCCTTTGCCCAATCAGAGAGCTCTATCCACATACTTCTTCCCCAAATGTCTTTCTCACCAATTTTCCAATCATGCTCCTTCCAAGTCCCTGATCATCCAAACCATTTGCTACAGCCCATGAATCAGTACATAATCGAACCTCTGGCCATTTCTCCTATCAGGCAAAATGCACAACCATGTGCACTGCCCAAAGTTCCGCCCACTGTGAAGACTTTCCTTCACCAGTGTCCTTTAGGGTTGTTTCAGAAATAGGCTGTAATGCTGCAGCTGTCCACCTCTGGGTGGTGCCTGCATAGCATGCAGAACCATCAGTAAACCACCCCTAGTCTTCTCTTCATCAGTCAACTGATCATAGGGCAAAACTCATGAAGCCATAGGTGCATGCTTAAGCACAGGAGACATTGTAACAGGAGTGGGAACCATAGGCATTTGGGCAACTTCTTCATGCAGCTTGCTTGTGCCCTCAGGGCCTGCCCGGGCCCAGTCACGTATGTACCACTTCCATTTGATAATGGACTCTTGCTGTGCATGTCCTACTTCATGGTCTGGTGGGTCAGATAACACCCAGTTCATGATGGGCAGCTCAGTTCGCATTGTGATTGGTGGCCCATTGTCAAATGTTCAGTTTCCACTAAGGCCTAATAGCAGGCTAAGAGCTGTCTCTCAAAAGGAGAATAGTTGTTTGCAGATGAAGGTAGAGCCTTACTCCAAAATCCCAAGGGCCTCCGCTGTGATTCCTCTATGGGAGCCTGCCACAGACTCCAGAAATCATCTCTATCTGCCACTGATACCTCAAGCACCATTGGGTCTGCTGGATCATATGTCCCTAGGGGCAGAGTAGCCTGCACTCCAACCTTGACCTGTTGAAAAGCCTTTTCCTATTCCAAACCCCATTCAAAGTTTGTTGCCTTCTGAGTCACCTGATATATGGGTCATACTAACATACCCAGATGAGGAATGTGCTGCCTCCAGAATCCAAAAAGGCCCACTAAACGTTGTACTTCTTTCTTGGTGGTGGGAGGGACCAGGTGCAACAACTTATTCTTTACCTCAGAAGGAATGTCTCTGCATGCTCCACACCACTGAACTCCTAGAAACTTCACCGAGGTAGATGGCCCTTGAATTTTAGTTGGATTTATTTCCCATCCTCTCATGAGTATATGTTTTACCAACAAGTCCAGACTAGCTGCTACCTCCTGTTCACTGGATCCAATTAGCATAACATCATCAATATAGTGGACCAGTGTGATATTTTGTGGAAGAGTCAGGCCATCAAGATCCCTTCTAACTAAGTTATGGCACAAGGCTGGAGAGTTAACATACCCTTGAGGTAAAACAGTAAAGGTATACTGTTGGCCTTGCCATCTTAAAGCAAATTGCTTCTGGTGGTCCTTATGAAACGGTATTGAGAAAAAAGCATTGGCCAGATCAATAGCTGCATACCAGATCCCAGGAGACGTATTAATCTGCTTAAGTAAGGACACCACATCTGGTACAGTGGCTGCAATTGGTGTCACTACTTGGTTGAGTTTTCAATAGTCAACTGTCATTGTTCATGATCCATCTGTCTTTTGCACAGTCCAAATTGGAGAGTTAAATGGAGATGTGGTAGGAATCACCACCCCTGCATCTTTCACATCCTTGATGGTGGCACTAATTTCTGCAATCCCTCCAGGGATATGATTCTGTTTTTGGTTCACTATTTTCCCTGGTAGAGGCAACACCAATGGTTTCCATTTGGCCTTTCCAACCATAATAGCCCTCACTCCACAGTTCAGGGAACCAATGTGGGGATTCTGCCAATTTCTAATTATATCTATCCCAATTATACATTCTGGGACTGGGGAAATAACTACGGGATGCGTTCTGGGACCCACTGGGCCCACCGTGAGTCGGACTTCAGCCAAAACTCCATTTATCACCTGACCTCCATAGGCCCCTACTTTAACCGGAGGGCCACAATGCTTTTTAGGGTCTCCTGGGATCAGTGTCAACTCAGAACCAGTATCCAATAGGCCTCGAAAAGTCTGATTATTTCCTTTTCCCCAGTGTACAGTTACCCTAGTAAAAGGCCTCAGGTCCCTCTGGGGAAGGACAGGAGGAAGGCAAACAGCATAACTCTTTGGTATTGTGACAAGGTCCTTCCTCACTGGAACCCGGCCACCCCTTCATTCAAGGGGTTCTGGGTCTGTGAACTGTCTCAAGTCTGGAAACCGGTCAACTGGGCGGGATTCGCTACTCCTAAAATCAAATGTTGACTTCCTGTCATTCGTTCTAGAGCTTTTCTGCTTATACAGATCAAATAAAAACTTAGTAGGCTTCTTATGTATTTGGTTCCTGGGAACACCATGATTAATTAGCCAGTTCCAAAGATCATTTCGGGTCATGCCATTATAGGTATTGTTTTGCCTTTGCCACCCATTATGATAATTACAGTAACTACGCTCATCTGGCCTTCTGAGATTCAGTGCTGCCACCTGACGCCTACCCTGAGGTCCTGTTAGACCTATTACGTGTACATTTAATTTATGCAAGCGAGCAACAACTTCTCTAACAGTAAGATCTGTCATAAGAAATAGAGCAAAAACAAAGCTCTTCAAATGTTCTGGTGTCTCTCTCAGTACTTTCCATCTTATAAACTCAGTGAAAGGCATGCCCTCTGGGTCCTCATATTGTGGAGAATATGGTTTTACACTTCGAATCCACTCGAGCCTGCCCATCTCCCTGACCCTCACAATCCCTTCATCAATACTAAGCCAAGTAATATCAGGTATCTCTAAATCGCTTTTAGTAGGCCATGTTTTAATAACTACATCAGCCAGCCATTCAAATAAACTTTTAACACCTTTTTTAAACACTGGAGCTTCCCTGTTAAACCGAGAATCTCTACTCAGTGGGCTCATATCGAAAAGGTCAGTCTGATACAATTTTATATTCCTTCCAACATTATCCCACACCCTTAAAATCCATTCCCACCCATATTCCTTAGGCTTCTGCCAGAATGAATCAGAAAACTCATTAATTTCTTTAGTGGTGTAGTGCACCTCCTCGTGGACCACACTTTCTATCTCACCTTTAGGGGCTTGCTTAGCCTTCAATCTGGTTATAGGTCTAGAGGCAACAATTGTTGGGCCCTGAGGGACATTAGCTCCCACTGGGAGGGGGTGATTAGTTTCCTCATGCAAGGGTGGGGAGGAGGCATTTGCAGGGTGTGGATTCTCTGCTGAGGGTGGGGAGATTAATTCCTCAGATAAAGAAAATCTCTCAGAATCTGTGGGTTCAAATTCTTCATCTTCGTGTTTCTCCCACACATCTCCATCACAAGTTTCAGGGTTCCACCCTTTCCCCACCAGTGCTCTCACATTGACTGCTGACACTCTTTGTGGCTGGGAATTAAATTTGCATTGTAAATCAGCCAAAAGTAGAATAAGAGCTCCAGTTTGATTTTCTGCCGCTTTAGCTCTTTGGCTGCTGGAGAGAAGATGCTATTCCAGAGCACACTTGGAAACTTTTAAACTGTTGTTTCGAATCTATAGCTGTTCAATTTTATCACTGAGCTCTGTATTTTCCTCTATCACTTTATCCATATATGCTAGGAGCAACCAGGCAACATCATTATTTTCCTTATTTTTCTGCAATTTCTCAAACTTTTTATATATAGAGTCGCTAAATTACTTGCTCCTCACAAGAGGCAAGTTAGGTGAGTGAAATGGATCTATCTTCATAATTACATCAAAGAGTCTGCACCAAGGATTATCATTCCTCTTCATGCCTCCAGGAGAGCCTTCAGTAACTCTAGGCTTCATTTGGTTGGAAAGCTGGATTCAGAAACTACCAAGCCCAGTAAAGAAATTCATCTTTTCAGTTCTGTTCCTCTAGAACCAATTCTAGTACCAAAATCTGTATTACTCAGGGCTCTCTAAAGAAACAGAAGCAACAGGATAAATACATAGATATATACAATTTATTGATTTGCTCATGTGACAGAGTTCAAGGAGACCGACAGTAGCCGAGCTGCACTGGAGAGGCTGAGAATCCAGGGAACTGCTCAGTCCACAGGCTGGATGTCTCTGTTGTCCCTATCTGGTTGTGAAGGTCCAATGGATTCCAGGAGATCTGCAGGTCTCAGTACATGCTGGGATCCGAAGGGTTGATCATAGCACCAAGACAAAGTCACCAGTGAGAGAGAGGCAAGGTACAGGAAAAAAGGAACCAGCTCCCTCTGCCATGGCTTTTAATACTGCCTGCCAGCAGAAGGTAACGCCCACATTTGGGGTGGGCCATACAGTTTGAGGTAGTCCAATCCAAAGACCCTTTTTCTCTTTGTTCCTTAGTCCAGTCAAGTTGACACCCAGGATTAACCATCACAATCATCATATTTCTCCTTGTTCTATGGAGGGGAGATAAGAAAATCTCTCATATTAAAACTTTGTGGCACCCAGAAGGTAAGTTTCATTAGGACTCGTTGTAAATAGTTGTTACAAGTAGGATCCACAGAGGGGTTTGATGTCTGTAGCAGTCTGAGGCTTTCCTTCCTTTCCATGTTCAGACAGGCCAACCTATCTGCTAGCACTTCCTGGTACATCCTATACAATGCAAAGCTGTATCTTTTCTTTCTCAAGCCGTTAAGTTGGTGACATTTTTACCTGTTGGAACATACAACTCTTTTCCTTTAGTTAGTTATAAGATTTGAATTGCAAAGGTTTTTGACAAAAAGGTTTCAGATATATCTGTACCCCCCCTTTTTATTTTAGGTTTTTGTTTTTCGACCCAAGAGTCTCAAAAAGGCAGTTGTATTGCACATGCCTATATGCTGGAATCAAGGTGCAGATTTCATCAAATTCACCCAACCTGTTTTGGGTGACTGTATGTGATTAACTTGGGAAGCAAACGTAGTTTTGTAAGTTAAATCATCCTACAGGTAAAAGAGAATGCTACAAGATGATCATGAACAGAAGAATAATTATAGAGAACATTTGTATGTGCCAATCGCAAAGTTATTGTTATACAGATTTTAAGTAAAACAAATGTTGACAACAACAATTTATATTTCCAATTAATTAACAGGTGCATTACCGTTTTTTTCAGAACCTTTGAACCAATGTTCTATAATACACACATATTTACTTTTACGAGTTCCTAAAACACCATGTAACCTGTACACAGAGTCTGGGCAAAATTGGATGCTTGTTGAACTCACGTCAGTTAAATATACATTAATCGAATATCCCTCTCCCACCCCTCTGACCCCTCCTGATTCACCGTTTCATTCAGTTTTCTGATGGAGTCTTTCTGTTCTTTTAATATGCAGTCTTTCTGTTGTTCTTTTAATATGCATCCCTCTCCACAAGACATATTTATAACTAGGTTATTGGCACTAGCATCCATATATGAGGAGTACCATTCGTCGATTGTTTTTCTGGGACTGTGTTACTTCACTTAATATAATGATTTCTAGCTCCATCCATTTACCTGCAAAGTTCATGATGTTTTCTTTCTTTACCGTTGCATAGAACTCCACTGTGTACATGTACCACATTTTCTCTATCCACTTGTCAGTTGAGGGGCATTTGGATTGGCTCCACCTTTTTGCTATTGTGAACAGAGCTGCAATAAATATAGCTGTGCATGTATTTCTGCAGTAAGATGAGTCTTGTGGGTATATACTCAGGAGTGGTATGACTGGGTCAAATGTCAAGTTCATTTTGAATCTTCCAAGGGTTCTCCATACTGCTTTCCATAGTGGCTGTACAAGTTTACATTCCCACCAGCAAATGATTAGTGTTCCGCTTTCCCCAAAATCTCTCCAGCACTTGTTATGATTTGTTTTCTTGATCCTGGCCAATCTTATCAGAGTGAGATGATATCTTAGAGTGGACTTAATTTGCTTTTCCTTAATTATTAGTGACGTGGAACAGTTTTTAAGATGTGTCTCAGCCATTTCTAATTCCTCCTCTATGAAGTCTGTATTCAGTTCTTTGCTCCATCTTTTGAGTGAATCATTTGTTTTCTTTCTTCTTTGTTTTTTGAGTTGCTTGTATACTCTGGAAATTAATGCTTTGTCAGAGATGTATCTGCTGTGAAGGATTCCTCCCACTCTGTGGGTTTTCTCTCCACTTCCTTGATTGTTTCTTTTGATGTACAGAAGCTTTTGAGTTTAATGAGGTCCCATTTGTCAATTGTTGATTTTATTTCTTGTGCAGCTGCTGTCTGATTTAGGAAGTCTTTTCCTATTCCTATGTCTTGTAGTCTGCTGCTAAGGTTTTCTTCTATCACCTCCAGAGTTTTGGGTTTCACATTGAGGTCTTTGATCCATCTGGAATTGACTTTTGAACNTGTCGTTTGTTTTTCTGGGACTGTGTTACTTCACTCAGCATGATGTCCTCTAGCTCCAGCCATTTTCCTGCAAAGCTCGTGATGTCGTCTTTCTTTACTGCTGCATAGAACTCCATTGTGTAGATGTACCACATTTTCTCTATCCACTCACAATGATATTTTTTAAACTCAGTATATTCATAATAACTCTTATTCAAAACCAGCCTCTTCTGCATTTTCTATGGATCACAGTTGACCCAGGCTTAACCCAGAGGCCAGGCCTTGCTCTTCCTCATTCCTCATTCCCCACTGGCATGTAGATCTCTTTCACTTTAGTGCCTTGGCTGGAACATTGGCCCAGTCTTGCTTCTTGATACTATGAAGAGCTGTGACACAAACTCTTATGTCACATTAAGCCTTTACAAAAGCATACACACACACACACACACACACACACACACACACACATAGTACGCACATACTATTTTTAGAAATTATATTATGTAGCAATTTGTGTTGGATACATTTCAAATGTGACTCATTTGCTACTCTGAGGATATCTGAAAAACTGAACATCATGTATTTTCTGCCTTTTTTTTTGAGACAGGGTCTCCCTGTAGTCTCAGCTGGCCTGGAGCTCACTCTGTAGACCAGGCCGGCCTTGAACTCACAGAGATCCACCTGGCTCTGCCTCCTGAGTGCTGGGATTGAAGGCGTGCACCACCATGCCCAGCTTAAGGGTGGTTCTTAGCTGCCATGTGGGTGCTGGGAATCGAACCCGGATCCTCTGCAAGAGCAGTCAGCACTCTTAACAGCTGAGCCATCTCTCCAGGCCCCACTTACTGCTTTAAATTGATTTACTCACTATAAAGCACCATGTTTATGTGCCTTTTTGCTGAATAACTTGAACACTTTTAGCTTTTGCTACATGATACTTCAAGGCTACTCTGAGCTTTAATTTCATGTACATGTTCAATACAGGCAAACAGTGGAACTATGTGTATGTAACTACATAATATAAGTTGCTGAAGGGCAAGTGCCACATCTAGCTCTTTGCATTCCTAAAATCTCACATAGTTTCCTCCATAATGTATAAGAAGCAATCAATAAGGCTTATTAATGAAGATGGACAAAAGACAGGTATTATATGTGGGTCCCATATGTTAATATTTCATTTTTATTGGTGAAATGCAAATAGCTTGAGAATAACTTTTGATTTTCTGTCAATAAAATTATGAAACTGTTGATGCAACTATGGGAAATGGGAAATGGCCTCTGCACTTATCCAGTGGTTACTGAATATGCGACTTGTGAGAAAAAACATTGACTACTCATATGAGGAAATTCTGTTTAGTCAAAAGACATAGTTCAGTTATTTTCTTGTTCTAAAGAAGGTCTTTCTATGCCCTAAATATGAAATATTTAGGTCAAAGCAGATGTACTGCAGTAATTAAAACAACTTGAATAGAATCAACAAGCATATTATAATATAATTATTTGAGATCTTTTCCTTACTGAACTTGGGGATTGGAAAATTCCAGGATTCCAAGGTTTGTTTTCAGGAAAATGAAAATGTCTATTAATCCATCATAAAGCTGCTCTATGTAACCAACAAACACCAATGTAAATAAGAAAACCCAGAGAAGAAACTGGGGAGAAACTTTTCCATAGGAGAGACTTCTGGTTGGGACAGATAGCAAGTATTAATTTAATTTCAAAACATATTTACAGAGTAAATTAGGTGCTCAGGATGGTTCAAAGAACTAGAATGCATTTCCTATTGCATGAAAACATTTTCAAGTGTCTTCCAAAATATTTAACAGTTGAATAATTCATTTTTTAAGGCCAAGTCAACCTGAAGACTCTTATACATTAAAGCATATTTGTAGCTATTTACCTTTTTAAGGGAAACATTAAATAATAAATAAATATTTTACAAGGAAAAAAAAAAAAAAGAACTTTCAGATTATACACAGTGGAGGTGGACTCGTTGGGAAAGTCTACAAACTCTTGGCAACCTAAGCATAATACAATCCTGAATTTGACTGAAAAATAAGAGTGGAGAGTGTGTGACTGTTGTTACTATGCTTAACACCTGGGGGGACAGCACACAGTGGAGTATCCCAGCATCCCATGAGATCTCCCTGTGTACTTCACAGATGGATATTTGAATCCTCTTTGTACAAAAAGAGAATTTGTAGCTCATAGAATTTAGGTAACTATTGATGATGGACTGCCCACTTAAATTCTGGTTTGTCTGAACCTAAACCTCAAGTTTAACTGGGAGTTATTGTAGGAAGATCCAGTTTGAATTAGAGACTAGTTCTCAGCTAGCATACCTCAGGGTACCATGTGGATGAGAGTCAAAGGACTTCTCTGACTCCACCCCAAGGAGGAGCAAACAATGCAGCCTAGCTGGATGATGGTGGGTGTGGCAACACTGTGCAGCAGCACAGAGTTGGAGGGCCTATGATTGGCTCTGGGAACTGACGTCATTTGGTTTATAAAAACAGGCTGTAGCAAGGAGTGAATTTGAGCTTCCAAGTAACATCATCACGGAATTCCCGGCCGTCATTTTTTATTAATTATTGCGTGCACACAGGCCAAGGTAGGCCTGCATTTCATTCGGGTGGCCAGTGGGTTGGAAAGAGGTCCCCTTGCAAACCACCAATTTGGGTAGCTGGTGTTGTGAGTGGACATAGGCTGAAGACAGGCAAACAGCCATCAGCCTGGAAATTCCTGTCCAGGGTTCAGCTGTCTCTAGGCAGGTGGAAAGTCATGGCCAAGGGTGGAACACGTGTCTCATGGGTCCAGGCTAAGGGCCTGAGTTGGAAGTACCACCTAGGCCGGGCTATGGGAAGTAGCCAGCTGGCCTCTGCGCTGAGAGGCTAGCTTTCTACAGCAGCTGCTGGCAGGTGCTGTGTCCCAATCCCCTTAGCAGGGCTGCGTGCTTCCTGTTTGGCACAAAAAGAAAGCTTCCTACAAGTTACCAACTTGAAGATCAGCCTGGGCTTGACTAGAAAGGAAAACATGGGTATACATGGGTCATGCTAGTACCAATATCTGACTCAGCATATTGAAAGACACCTATACTTTCATGTTCCATGGGCTTAATATATGGGACAGCTAGGTATGAAAAATATAACATATTGCCTACTCAGGAGACAATTGGACACTTTGTATGATCTTGGAATATTCTAGAAGTTCTGAGAACTGCTCAAAAGATACAGAAGTTGCTTTCTTGAGGTCATTCTCAGTCCTCAGCATTGCTCACTCTGTCAAATAGCATTAATTGTCCTGTTCACACCAGCTGCAGAGGTCCCATATATACTCTCTAGCTCCCAGCCTGAGATCTTAATCCACAGTCTTTAAAGATTTCTCCTACCACAAAGATACATGCACATCTGTGTTTTTTGTAGTGCTCTTCACAATAGCAAAAAGCTGGACATCTATACAATAGAATTTTGTGCAGCAGTAAAGAAAGAGGACATCATGAACTTTGTAGGTAAATGGATGGAACTCAAAGCCATTATGCTAAGTGAAGTAACACAGTGCCCCCTCCCAAAAAGGTTGGGAATGTTTTCCCTCATTTGTGGATGCTAGCACTAAATTCCCAGTTGAAAGGCAAGCTGAGCAGTATTATTGTTATATTTCTTTCTATCCAAAAAGAACTGTGGTGTTATAATGTGAACCTCTTAATGGGCCCTAGAATTAACTTACCATTTATTTTCAGACATGGCAATTAACATATATGGGTGGAAGCTATGTATTTATAATTTAGAGTAATATAAAATATGAGTTCCTAAACATATTTTGGAGTTAACATACAGTTTATTCCCAGAGGACATAATTCTGGTACATATATGACATTTACATAGGCATTTTTTTAGCAATACAAATGGGAGGGAACAACAACGACATAAGGACTGGGTCCAAGAACTGACTGATACAGTCAAATTCTGCCCAAAGCAACAAACCTCCACAGAGAAAAAATTTTAAAAGACTGAGAGAAAGATGCAGGACATATATGGTAGAATGCATGAACTGGAGTGGGGTGGGGAGAAGAGAAAGGGGATTATGTCTAAATTGAACTGAAAATTGGTGTATGAAATACACAAAATATCCATAAAAGTATTATATTAAAATTTTAAAAAGAAAATTAAAGATTCTAACACTGTCATTATGGTACTGGTGAGTATTCTCACTAGCTCAAGGAAACAGAAAGTCCAACCTTGAGCCTAATCTTAGGAATTCTCCCCTAAACCCTTCCTAACTACCAGCAAAATAACACTTCCTTTCAACCCTGCAACCATTACCCACCTGAATTCCCACCACACTTTCTAACAGGGAGGCTTAATAGTTAAAATAATAAAATATCGTGTACGTCATGTCTTTAAAATATCATGTACAGTGTCTTTTAAAGATGTTTTATGGATTTGAGAACATCATGCAATGTGTTTGATCATATTCCAGCCCCTTTCCCTTCCCTAAGCCCACCGTACTGTCCCTTCCACGACCACCTCCTCTGTCATCTGTTTTCTTTTTAACCATGGTGTCTTAAGACAAAGAAGCATCAAATTGTTTTGTCTTCAGTGACAGCAAGGTCAGTGATAAAATGTGTGAATTGGTCTTTCATCCCCAAGAATGGACTATTTTGGCAAAGCAACAGGAAATAAAAGTTTGAATCCTCACATTCTCCTACATTCAGTTCTCCTTAGCCTGCCTGGTCACGTTATTTATGGATTTTAGTGCAAAAATGGGATAGCATTGAAATCAAGTCTCCCAAATGAGCAAAATTTTGTAAAGAGAATGCAGTTTCTTCCCGACAAACCTTGTATTTTATTTCCATTGTGAGATGGAATAATGAAAAAGGACCTCTACTCTTCTTCTGTTCCTCTTTGTTGTTGCTGTTCTGTAATTCACTACTTCATAGGTTCTATGATCCTAATCTTTCTAACTGCCCATACTGTAAATAAATAAACAAGGTTATTCTCTTTAATCAGCAAAATACAGTGAGAACCTCTACACAAAGAATGAGGAGCAGAGAGAAAACAAGCGCCTCCCTCCTCTCTCACCAGTTAAGCTTCCTTACACAATAGAGTGTGATGCAAACAGAGGTCACAACTAGCCAACCTCCAAAGAATGGGAGCCTCCAGAGTGTGCATCCCTAGATAGGGCCTCTATATTAAACCTCACCTATTCACAGCTCAGAGACCATTGCGGAAGAGGGGACAGAAAGACTGTAAGATGTAGAGAAGCAGTGGCTTACAGTTAGTTGACTATAAGCTTTCACTACAAGCGAACTGTGGCAGTGTCAGCATCAGGCATGGGACCCATGTCAGCTGAGACAAGGTCTCAAAGTGGAGCAAGAGAAATTGGTGGGAGCCTGGACTAAGAACTACAAGAAACTGAGTTTGTTGTATGAGGAAGAGTATGCCTTACATAGAATTCCTAGTATGCCTTACATAGAATTCCTAGATACACTGACTAGACTTCAGCAGATGTATTTGCACAGAAGGACATTTGGGTTTGGGAGCTTGACTGGATAGGGCTTAGCTTGGATGTTGTAATGCATGTGTTCTGATGTGGGGGAGGGACATGTGGGGGATTGGGTTTGATTTGGAACCATTGTATGGGTTGTACCAATGCTCAGTACAAAAAAAAATTGAATTAAAAGAACTGGAAAATGTTACCCTACTGTACCAAGTACTCCAAAGTTTTTTGATGTATACAATTGCAATTGTATCTCTACATTATATGATCTCCTCTCTTTTGGTTTCATGCTATCTTTTCTACCCACATTTCTTGTTACATGTCCATGTTCATTTTGGCATATCTAGGGTGGTTTGTTTTTTTCTTTGCTTTATCTCACTGAGTTAAATATATTAAAGGAAAAAAATCTTAAATTATATATCTAATAAATGCAGGTATTAAATAGAGAGCCATTATTTTTTATTAATTTTATTTATTTCTGTATGTGTATGAATGTACTGTCTGCATGCAGGTTTGTGCACCCGTGTCTTTCAATGCTGCAGAGGTCAGAAGAGGGTCTCGGATTCCCCTGGAACTGGAGTTCTCCTGGAATTGGAGTTTCAGACGGTTTTTGGCTGCCATGTGGGTGCTGGGGATCGAACCTGGGTCCTCTGTTAGAGCAGTCGGTGCTCTTAACTGCTAGGCCATCTCTCCAGCCCCTAGAGAGCCATTATTTACAGAAGATCTACAATGAGTACATATTCATGGATAATATAGAGACTCCAACCCTTAAAGGAGTTTGAAGAAGGAACAATTTGGAGGTTAGTTAGGAAGGGCTGGCCAAAAGAATTGGATGAGTTAAAGAAGATCTATGGGGAATTAGAGGGTTTGAACAAAATACAAAATGGCACATCTGATCAATAACAGGGCTCACTGATGATCAGTTTGCATATAAGTAGCAGTAAAACACAAAACTGAAAAGCATAACCCAATAGAATCTCTCAAATGTATGAACTAAATGTACACCATAGCCTATTGTAATTGACTATAAGTAACCAAATTCAGAGCATTCAAGAATCAGTAAAATCCATGATAGAAACATGTGAAAAAGAGAAAAAATAAGATTATTTTAATTGTAAGGTGAAAAAGATTTAGACAAGATATAAGGTCTATTTATGATAAAGAAAACTCATCAGACCAGCATAGAAGGAAACTTCTTGAAGTTGATAATGAGCATCTTCAAACCTCACCTAACTAAAGTACAGCTTGCATCATAATTAAAGCTGAGAACATAAAACCTTTCTTCCTAAAATAAGGAAAACATGGCCTTTGTTCATCACTTATTTTTTTCTTTTATATGGAGTCTCAATTTGTAGTCCAGGATGTCTTTGAACTCACAGTCCTGCCTCAGTCTTCCAGTTGTGGGATTTCATGCATATGTCTGGCCTCTTCAATTCAGTACTGCACTAGATTCCATACGATGAAAGAGGAATGGAAAATGTCATTCATATTAGAAAGAAAGAAACAACACAGCTGTCTATGTAGAGAATATTTGGCAAAAAAAAATCCTCCTCAAATTTGTAAATTATGATAGCTCAAAGCAGTCAACTTCCACATGGAGAATATTGAGAAAGACTGAGAAAGAGATGAAAAGCATGTTTGGCAGAATGTATGAGCTCTGGTGGGATGGGGGTATGGGGGGGCACGGGTCTACATTTGATAAAAAACATATATAAATAAATAAATAAAAAAGAAAAGACTGAGTCAAAGATCTGACTGAAACATTGAACTACTGCTGGAAACAGTCAACTTCTATATCGAGAATTTTGAGAAAGACTGAGAAAAAATGAAAAACATGTTTGGCAGGATACATGAGCTCTGGTGGGGTGAGGGGTGGGGGTAGAGAGGGGGACACAGGCCTAGATTTGATTTGTAACATAATCCTGTACATATATATATATATATATATTTGTACAGGATTATACATATTTTTAATTATATATATATATATATATATAATTTAAAAAGAAAATAAATAAAATAAGGACCATATCTTGAGAGCATCTTCCTGACATTGTAGAATCAAGATCAAAGTCTGCAGATTGTGGTCCCCTTTCTATTTACAATGGCCTGTCTCCTGAGGGCAGATGCCTCAGACCTTACCAGTCATTTAAGGACTAGCCTGGCTGTTGAATGAAGTCTCTCTGCCCTCTGCAGCCAGCATTTCATTCATGCTCACAATACCACGAAGACCTTGCTACTAAATATCTAAATTTAAATTCCAGCTCTTCTAGTCATTAACTTTGAATATATAGTATTCTCTCCTCAGCTTTTTCACTTAGCACTGAAGTTATTAATATTTTCTTTATAGACAGCTAAATGAGCTAATACAGTAAAATGTTCATCTAAGAACCTTTGCACATGCCAATCATTCCATACTCAGCAACACTGACTTGGTACTTCATATTGTTATGTATTGTTATCTCTGATTCCTGTTCCTTATTTATGTATTTGAAAAATCCCATTCTGAACTTACAGTGCCTCAAGCTTCTGACACCAGGCTAAAATCCTACCAATCTGACCTACTTTATAAATTCTTAGTCTAGGTGACTTTAGGGTAGCTCTCACTTGTTCTGAACTGGGAACTCTTATGAGACAAAAGTCTTGTGGGTGGATTTAAATAAGGTTAAGAGATGGAAATAAATGTGCTCTCAATCTATTGGCTAATGACCAGGAGAAGGTGCCGCCAGCCAAGAGGACACGTTTGCAGATTACCCAATTACTCATGTTAATCAAGAAGAAGCATGGCCACAAAGGGAACTGGGACACCCATGAAATTAAGCAGCATAGGCAGAGGTGACGCTCAGCACAGCAATGAGCACATTGGGACACTCCATTGGTCAGGAATACATAAACAACAGGTGCATTCTGATTCATAAGAGCTTATGATTCTGCTCATGCATTCTAATAGAATCTTTGAGATAATTAAAACGTCTCAAAAACTAGTGAGTGAGGTGTCAAAACAGATAACTCAATAGAGATGTCAGCTTTCTGAGCAACAGCCATCAAAACAGCAATGAATATTTAAGACCAGAATGATTTTCTCATTCCTTGGCCAATAGATGGGATGACATTTACTTTTTACTACTGTCTGCTCAGTAGAGTGAAGTTTTGAGAAGAATAGCTGGGGCAGGAAGGGGCTGCATCCCAGGAGACCCAGCCATGAACTGTTGAGAAGACCTAGATTTACCTCTTCTTCATTGCTAGAAATAGCTTTGGCAATGTAACAGTAATTCACATTCTTCCTCTGATAATAACTGCTCAGAGATATCACATTTCAAGGGATGCATAGCCTTTTGTTATCTAAACTAAGTTTCAACTATGAGATGAACAATTGTCACTGAGGCTCACAGATAAATTGGCTAGTCATCCCCATCTTCTGTCTTCATCTGTCTTAGACCATTTTCTGTTGATACAATAGCATACCTGAGCCCCAAAGATTTATAAAGAAGTTTATTTGCCTCACAGTTGTGGAGTCTGAAAATGCAAAAAACCATGGAGTAGGAATCTGCTTGGCATCTTGTCAGGGTCTTCCTGCTTCATCCTAGCATGGTAAAAGACATTGAATGGTGAGACTGTTCTGGTTCAACCTGAGTCCACTGTATATGAACTGGCCCCACACTATCATGAGACTGAAGAAACTGTCAGGACAGACACATGATTCTGGGTGACAGCTAGGTCACATAGATCCTTGGAATTTCAGCCAGAAGTACAGGAATTTATAAAGTAGTCAGCATAAAAAAGCCTTTGTCCAAGCCAGACATACACAGCTTGTCTTAGGCTGATATCCTAGAAGCAGGCATATGGCCAGCACTGATGTCAGCAGAGTTTAAAACTTCACATAACACCCTGATGGTCTTGCTTACTTAGAGTTAGTTGGGGAAAAAAAGATGCAGGGAAAACTGACTAGGGTTATTCAGGCAATCATGACAGCTCCGACTGAAAACAGCTATTGTGTCTTTCTGAAACCCAATATAGAGCAAGTGGCCTTGCTTGGAGTACTCTCTCTCTTCTTACAAAGCCTCACTCAATCCTCATCAACCCCTAAAGGTCTCTGAAATCTAATTGGAACCACTACAGCAGTTTGCCTTCTACATTTCATCTAAGTCCTTATAAATAATTTTATATTTCTTCTGTAGGTTTTATAACCCTCCAGTGAAGACTAGATACTACCATCCTTTTTGGTAGCCAGTCTTCATTCCCCAACCATTGGCTTTACATGTAGACTACTCTATAGATCCAAAAGACATCTAATTAGTGAATGAGTAAGCATATGAAGGAACAAATGAGTTAATTAATTAGGATAATACTTTATAAATTCTTTAGTATACAAGACAATTACATAGGAAATTCTCAGATATAAAAATATATAATTTGGAATTAGTGAACAAATAACAATAAATACTTATTACTAAAATTAGTCATTTATATTGTCTTTTACCTACAGAATTCAAATTCAGTTTTGTGTTTCTATAGTGTACTTTAGCCATTAAAACCATTAGTTAGAGGGGACAATACTAAATAGCCTGCCAAAGACTCATAGGACAAAGGCAAAAAGAATAATCACACATACACATCACTCAGGAGGCCAAATAAGGACTATAATGAGGTCAAGGCCAGCCTGGGATCCATGGTGAGCCATATCTATAAAGGGATGGGGGAAAGGAATGCAAATATAAAAGAAACTATTGGAAGAAAGAGTGATAGAATATGTGAATGTGGTCAGAGAATGCTGTGTGTGCGTGTATATGTGTGTGTGCATGAGTGTGTTTGTGTGTGTATAAAAATATCACAACGAAACCCATTACGTTTTACAATTAATGTTTCCTAAAAGCTAGCATATAATTACAAATCAATGATCCTACATTTTAGATCTGAATAAAAGCCCCCCCCCCCCAATCCCAGATACCTGTGTGCTAAAAGCTTGGTCCTTAGTTCAGTGCTACTTGTCAGAACCCTTAAAAGGCAAAGTCTAGTTGGAGTTTTTAGGTCACTGGGGTTGTGTCACAGAAGGAAATACTTAGGATCTAATCCCTTCTTCTCTTTCATTTCCAGCCATAAGATGAAGGTCCCTCTGTCACATACCTTCACCATAGACAAAAATCAATGGGCCACATGACCATGGACTGAAGCCTCCAAACAGAGAAAAATAAACCATTTCAAGAAGAAGAAGGAGGAGGAAGAGGAGAAGTAGGAAGAGGAAGAAGAGGAGGAGGAGGAAGAGGAGGAGGAAGAGGAGGAGGAAGAGGAGGAGGAGGAAGAGGAGGAAGAGGAGGAAGAGGAGGAGGAGGAAGAGGAGGAAGAGGAGGAAGAAGACAGCAACAATAATGATGTGTGCCCTCGGGAAAACAATCACATTCTGTACCAAAAAAATCTCTATCCCTACTTGTAACCGTAAACAATTCCATTTTTCATGGTAAGAATCTTTTTACTGCTAGTAGTGTTATTACTGTCTCTTACTAATAATAGAATGGCTAAGCAAGGGGAAACATCACTGAATTTGTACCTATAGAGACTGTGACTCTCATGGTCTCAGGATCCTTTCAATAAAGAATCTCATGTTCAAAGGGCAGTCTAATCAACACATAGTTAGTGAACATTGGGTACTTGGGAACTTTAATCAGTTACAATTTGATTTAAATAAACCAAAGGAAAAATCATGTTCACCCTTCATTTCCTGAGCAGCATTAGTCAATCACTTCTTCTCTCCTTCCTCCATACTTCCCACATATCTCTACTTATTGTCATCATCCCCCACCAACAGTTTCCTTAGGGATTTCTAGAGATAGAAAATATGTCTAATTAGTCTTCATACCAGCAGAGATGCTACCAGCAGAGATCCTGGCACCATAGTGAGGATTTGTTTAATCAATTAGTTACTAATGGAGTAAGAGGGGGTGCTCATTTATACTGTGTTAAGTGTAATCTATTTGCCCCTGAGCTCCACAGCTCTGTGTTAATATATTTATAGCTTATAGTAACCAAATCATACACTGTAAGTTTCCTACTTCATGTTGCTTTTCCCTTCAGACTTCTAAGAACCTTAAGGACAGAAGCTGTTTATTGCTTATTTGCTTCTATGGCACATAGTTTAGGCCCCATTAAGTGATTGAAGACTGAATAAATTATTAATTAATAAAATTTTGTAATAAAATGTCTTCAAAGTACAAAGTCACCTTGGATGTCACATTCATAATTACCTAAAATTTTGCTGAGAACTTATTTTAACTCCCAACAAAATTGTTTAACTGTGCCTTTGGCATTCTGTGTGATAATCTTTCTTTCCTCTGTTCATTTTTTCTTTCTTTTATTTATTCATGCCTTCTCTTTTTTCTTCCTTTTACTTTGTTTTTTTTTTGCCGTTTTTATCAAAACCTTTATTTTTTTTTCACAACATTTTTTTTATTGATGCTTTGTGCATTTCATACATCATTTTCCAATTCAGTTCAGGCATATCTCCCCTTCCCTTCACCCCCACCCCCACCCCAACCGAGATCATGCATTCTGCCATGACTGTCCTGCATATCTCTCTCAGTTTTTTTTTTCCATTTTTTAGCTATAAGTGATAATCCATGAGTACAAGCATCCTTCATGTATAACCAATTTGCAGGCTGTTGTGCCCAAACACCCACAGCCCCACCTTCCAGCGGGGGGTGAGGGGTTGTATGTTCAATCAGGTTAATCAAATGAGGGTCCAGACTACATTGCTGTAGTTTCACCCTTCACCCCAATCGCAGCCCTTACATTCTACCACGCCCCCTCTTCCGCAGATTATTCCCTGGGCTTAGAAAAGGGGCACAAGTGGATGAGAAGCAGAACAGTCCACTCTCTCTGGAGCTGTTGTCTTGGATTCTGGTCAATTCTGGCTGTTTCCTTTCATGGGCTGACAGTCTGTCCAGGAATAGCCTTTCGATCCTACTAATGAAGCACAAGCAATTAGATATATAGGTATTTAAGCAGCATTAATAGTTATGGTAGGTTACTTTGTTATAGACATATATGTTTAGATGAGATGTTGATCCACGAACTACATTTTTTCCTGTTAAATATGACGGGGTCTTACTGTGGCTTATGATATCTCCTAACCTGTAGAGAATGTAAGCTTGTGGCATCAGCCATGGGTCATTCCTCCAAGGAGAGAGCCAATAACCAATTAGATTTGGGATATACAGGGATATGGCTGCCTCTGCTGCACATTATTTCCAGGCAGGTGAGGTGTAGCTGGTGCTGACGGTGGAGTCTTGCTTGACTCACTTAATACTTTACTTATTTTATATGTATGATTGTATTGCCTGCATGTATATAAGTGCACCCATGTCATTCAATGTCAGAAGAAGGCAACAGACCCCCTGGAACTGGAGTTACAGATGGTTGTTGGCAACCACATGGGTACTGGAAGCAAACCTGGGTCCTCTACAAGAGCTTCCAGTGGTCTTAACCACTGAGCTACCTTTCCAACTCCTTACTTTCTGTTTTGTTGAGACAGAGTTGTACTGTGCCCAGATCAGCCTGGAGCTTGTAATCATTCTGTTGTCACCTCCCAAGTACTGGGCATACAGTTCCACAATGCCGGGCTTCTCCCTCTTTTCATACACTCCTTTTGTTTCTCAAAAAGTAGTGGCCTCGATATAAAGTTTTGAGGGTTTTTTTTTTTTATCTATGAAGAATGACATTGGAATTTTGATTGGGATTACATTAAATCCATAGATTGGTTTTGATAGGATAATCATTTTCACAGGATTTATTCTTCCTATCTATGAGTATAGAGTGTGACATTGGAATTTTGATTGGGATTATATTAAATCCATAGATTGGTTTTGATAGGATAGTCATTTGCACAAGATTTATTCTTCCTATCTATGAGGACAGAGTGTTACAATGGAATTTTGATTGAGATTACATTAAATCTGTAGATTGGTTTTGATAAGATGATCATTTTCACAAGGTTTACTCTTCCTATCTATGAGTATAGAGTGCTTTTCTATCTTCTAGTGCCTTCTTTGATTTCTTTCTTTAGTGTCTTATATTTTTCATTGTAAAAGACTTTTGTTTCTTTAGATAGATTTTTCCCAAGGTATTTTCTTTTTCTGTCTATAATGATTGAGATTGTTTCCCTAATTTCTATTTCAGTATGCTTGTCATTGGATTACAGGAAGGCTACTGAATTTGTGTGATAATTTTGTATCCTGCCATTTTATCAGCTATTAAGAGTTTGGTAGAGTCTGTAGGGTCTCATATATGGACTATTTCATCAGCAGCAAATAAAGACTTCTTCTTTTGCCATTTGTATCCACTTTATCTCCTCTTGTCTTACTGCTCTAGCTAATAATTTTATCTCTAAAGAAATATCCATAATGAATATACATGCAAAAACTCTCAACAAAATACTTGGAAACCTCATACAAGGACACATCAAAAAGGTCATCAACCATGTTCAAGTCAGATTTATTCCAGAGATGCAGGAACGGTTCAACATAGTTAGGCAATAAATGATATGAATCATATAAATGGACTCAAAGACAAAAAACACGTGGTCATCTCAATTGATGCAGAAAAAGCCTTTGACAAAATTCAACATGCCTCTATGCATAAAGTCCTAGAGGTAATTGGGCTGGAGGGAACATTCCTCAACATAATTAAAGCTATATACAACAAACCCACAGCCAACATAGTTCTAAATGGAGAAAAATTAGAAGCATTCCCCTTAAAGTCAAGAACCGACAAGGCTGCCCACTATCTCTGCTCCTTTTTAATATACTGCTTAAAACTTTTACTATAGCAATAAGACAAGATAAGGAAATTAAAGGATTATTAATTGGAAAAGAAGAGGTCAAACTATCCCTATTTACAGATGATATGATATTATGCCTAAGAGATGCCAAAAATTCCACCAGAAAACTCTGAGAAACAACAGTTTCAGGAAACTAGCAGGTTAATCTATAAAGTTAATCCATAAAAACCAGTAGACTTTCTCTATGCTATTAACAAGCAACTGGAGGAGTACATGGAAACTGTCCCATACACATTATCTTCATTAAACTCAAAAGCTTCTGTACATCAAAGGAAGCAATAAAGGAAGTGAGGAGAAGACCCACAGAGTGGGAGGAAACCTTCACAGCAGATACATCTGACAAAGCATTAATTTCCAGAGTATACAAGCTACTCAAAAAACAAAGAAGAAAGAAAACAAATGAATCATTCAAAAGATGGAGCAAAGATCTGAATAGAGACTTCACAGAGGAGGAGTTAGAGATGGCCGAGAAACATCTTAAGAAGTGTTCAACATCTCTGATAATTAAGGAAATGCAAATTAAAACCACTCTGAGATATCACCTTACTCCAATAAGACTGGCTAGGATCAGGAACATGAATGATACCAAGTGCTGGAGAGGTTGTGGGGAAAGGGGAACACTCATCCATTGCTGGTGGGAATGTAAACTTGTACAGCCACTATGGAAAGCAGTGTGGAGAACCCTTAGAAGACTCAAAATGAGCCTTCCATTTGACCCAGTCATACCACTCCTGGGTATATACCCACAAGACACAACTTACTGCAAAGATACATGCACAGCTATGTTTATTGCAGCTCTGTTCACAATAGCAAAAAGCTGGAACCAGCCCATGTGGCAGCAGAGGCAGCCATGTGCCTGTAATATCCAAATCTAATTGGCTATTTGGCTCCTCCTTGGAGGAATACCCAAGGCTGATGCCACAAGCTACACTCTACAGGTAGGAGAGTTCATAAGCCACAGTAAGAGACCCTGCCATATTTAACAGGGGGGAAAATTGTAATTCAAGGATTAACATTGTTCATGCAAGTAACCTACCATAACTATTAGTGCTGCTGCTAAATACTATATATCTAATTGCTGTGCTTCATTAGTGAGATTCGAAGGTTAATTCTGGACAAAACGGTGCAGCCCCATGAAAGAAAACAGCCAGAATTGACCAGAGTCCAAGTCAACAACAGCTCCAGAGAGAGTGGAACTGTTTACACCTCTCATCCATCCACCTGTGCCCCTTTCTTAAGCCTAGGGAAACAAACCGCGGGGAAGAGGGGCGTGGTAGAAGGGATGTAAAGGCTCGTGCATTGGGGGTGAATGGTGAAACTACAACAATACAGCAGCAAGTATGGACACTCATTTGATCAACTGATTGAACAAACAAACCGTTCACCCCCCCTGGATGGTGGGGCTGTAGTTTTGGGCACAACAGCCCTGCAGATAGGTTTTGCATGAAGGATGCTTGTACTCATGGATATCCTATATAAAAAGATGAAAAAAAAAAAAACTGAGAAAAGACTGCAAGGACATTATGGCCAGAATGCATGATCTGGGATGGGGGGTGGGGTGGGGGGAGGGAAAGGAGAAATAATTGCCTGACTGATTTGGAAAATGTTTGAAATGCACAAAATCTAATCAATAAAAAACCTAATTACAAAAAAAATGGAAAGTATGCCCTGGAACAAGCTTTTGGGCAGCCCATGAAAGAAAACAGCCAGAATTGACTAGAGACCAATACAACAGCTCCAGAGAAATGTAGAAGAACACTGTTTTTTGCTTCTCATCCACATGTGGCCCCTTTCTCTATAAGCCGAGGAAAAAATCTACAATCTGCAGAAGAATTGTTCAGGGCAAACCGTAGAATTGTAAGGGCTTTGCGATTGGGGTGAAGGGTGAAACTACAAAAATAGAGACTGGAAACTCATTTGATCAACATAATTGAACATAAAAGCCCGAGAACAA
>VZQC01004465.1:161443-206796 GCA_009823505.1 Rhizomys pruinosus
AGCCCCCCCCCCCCCGCTGGATGGTGGGACCCATGAGCTGTGTGGGTTTGGGCACAACTGCTTGCAAATTGGTTTTACATGAAGGATGCTTGTACTCACAAATTATCACTTATTGTTAAAAAAAATGAAAACAAAACCAAAACAAAAAAGCAGAGAAAGATGCAGAAAAGTTACGGCAGAATGCATGATCTGGGATGGGTAGGGGTGGGGTGGGGGGAAGGGAAGGGGATATATGCCTGAACTGAATTGGAAAATGATGTATGAAATACACAAAGCATCAATTAAAAAAAAAGTACACATTTAAAAAAAAATTTTAAATAAAATATCTCAGAACAAGCCTGACCAAAGACATTAAAGATCTCTATAATGATTTTTTAAATCTCTGAAGGAGACTGAACAAGACACCAGGAGATGGAAGGACTTCCCATGCTCATGGATTAGAAGAATTAATATAGTAAAAAAATGACCAACCAACCTACCCAAAGTAATATAGATTCAATTCAATCCCAATAAAAATCCCCAGGACTTTCTTCACATAATTAGAAAAAAAAAATCCAAAAATTCATATGGAAACACAAAAACCCTGGATAGCCAAAGCAACCCTGAACACAAAGAGTAATCACAGGGGATTACTATGCCAGATTTCAAACTATAGTACAGAGCTATAGTCATAAAAAACAGCATGGTACTCACACAAAAATAGACCCGTAGACCAATGGAACAAAATTGAAGACCCAAACTTCAGTATGTGAAATTTCAGCCACCTGATATTTGACAAAGGGGCCAAGAACACTTAATGGAGGAAAGGCAATATCTTCAGCAAATGGTGCTGGCAAAACTGTATCACCAGTTGTAGAAGAATGAAACTAAATCCCTACCTTGCACATTGCAGGACAGTCAACTCTAAATGGATCAAAGACCTCAATGTGAAACCTGAAACTCTGAAAATGTTAGAAGAAAACCTTGGCAGTAACTTACAAGATAGAGTGTAGGAAAAGTCTTTCTAAATCACACAGTAGTTGCGCAGGAAATAAGGTCAACAATCAACAAGTGGGACCTCATGAAACTAAAAAAGCTTCTGTAGAGCAAAAGAAATAAGCAAAGAAGTGAAGAGAAAACCCACAGAGTGGGTTAACATCCAGAATATGTAAATTACTCAAAAAACAAAGGACCAAGAAAACAAATGACCCAGTTAAAAGATGGGCTAAAGATCAGAATGGACGCAGTCTCCCACTATCACAAATTATGCAGTCAAGTTTCCCGAATTTGGGGAAATCACAGGGGTCAAAACATCCCAAGTGCAATTGAGCCTCACCCTGGGAAAACCACCTTCTTAATCATGGTATCTCCCCTGCCAGGTAAGCATCTTTTAGAGTAATATAAAATTAAAATGGAAAAATGCAAGTCAAGAAATATGATATGGAAATAACAGTTTGTTTTCAGAAGATACAATTTTAATATAGGTGCGATGTATCAGGCTGGTGTAACTTAGCCTTTCTGGGTGCTTAATGACCATACTTAAAGCCCATACCAATTTGGCCAAGGGACCTAAGGGATAACTTTGTTCCTTGCCCTCAGAGGTCAACTAAGTCTTAGGGGACTATGCATGGGTCATCTCTTGAAATGTCCTGGAGAAATGTCCACCTGGGAGGTGGAGGCAGGCAGATCTCTGTGAGCTCAAGGCTACCCTGGTCTACAGAGTGAGTTCCAGGCCAGCTGAGACTAAAGGGAGACCCTGTCTCAAAAAGACAAAAAAAAAAGAAAGAAAGAAAAAGAAATGTCCTGCAAATGTGGGTCACCAGTCTTCCTGTGTAGGGAGGTCTTAGAGATCCACTAATGGGACTTCAGCCAGTGTCAAGTCTATAAACATGAAAGTCTGCTCATGCTTCAAAAAAAAAAAAATCAGGTCTAGCAAGACCTGATTTTGTCCTCGAGTGGATAGAGCTGGTAAATGAAAAACTGACAGGAGCCAGGGGCTCCCACCTCCCCCCCCCCNGGCCTTCTAGCTATGGATTTACATTGCAAATCTATCTCAAATGACTGGTATTACTTCATCAAGACTAAGTTAATAAAACAGTGGATTATTTTTGAACTTTTAATGTAAAAGTTATTTGGGGAGGACATGGAGCAGAAAAGAAATAAAATTCTTTTTGCAGTGAGGCTTGGAAGCTGTCTTATCTAGTCCTCACCTTGTCTGTCACTTGCGTTAGTATTTTTGCTTTAACTTCCTTTTCTGAGGTGATTTCCTGGCTTACTGGAAATCTTGAAACTCATAATCTAAGTTTATTACTCACATATTTAAGAGGTATATATATATATATATATATATATATATAATGGCCCTCAACTATCTGCCACTCACTCTCCTGCTGCTAACTGGTAAGATTCTCAGAGGAAGTATGAATGAGGGCCAAAGCCACACTGGTTGCTAAGTGCTCATGTTTTTGTGTAGTTAGCATTGTCAACATCTACAACACTGCGATAACATCTGCACTTGATAACTGAGTGTTTATTCCTCATTTCAGCCCTATGCATTAGCACTTAGTGAGATGTAAAGCCCAGTGCTAGGTCCTTTGAATGATGGATGCGATGATGAATTAGAATTATTGCTTACTAAATCCTTACAATTATAAAGTGCTCTGCTCTTGACAGAGCAGTCTCATATACACTATCACACACTGTGCTGGACAGCTTTAGTGTCAACTTGACACACCTGGCTTGAGGGAGCCTCAATTGGGGAATTGGCTCCATTGGATTGGCCTGTGGCCATGTCTGTGGAGTATTGTCTTGATTGTTACACAATGTGGGACGGTCCAGCCCACAATGAGCAGTGCCACCCTGGGCAGGTTGTTGTGTACCATATAAGAAGGCAGACTGGGCATTGGCCAGGGGAGCAAGCCAGTAAACAGCATTCCTCCATGGCTTGTGCTTCAGCTCCTGCCTCCAGGTTCCTGCCCTGAGTTCCTGCCTTGGACTCCCTAAGTGATGAACTGTGACCCAGGAGATGTAAGCTGAATAAACCCTTTCCTCCCCAAGTTGGTGTCGGTCAAAGTGTTTTGTCACAGCAATGGAAGACAAACTAGAATACACATCATCCACACACACTGGGGAGAGATAATTGACCATCCCCACTTTGCTTAAGAAAAGGTGTATACACCCCAGTCACACAGCTGCTCTTTGGCACAGTTGAGATCTAAGCATGTAGCTTCTGATCAGAAAATGAAATGCCACATCTTAGCCGGGCGTGGTGGCACACGCCTTTAATCCTAGCACTCAGGAGGCAGAGGCAGGTGGATCTTTGTGAGTTCAAGGCCAGCCTGGGCTACAGAGTGAGTTCCAGGACAGCTGGGACTACAGGCCCTGTCTCGAAAAACAAACAAACACACACACACACACACACACACACACAAAGAAATGCCACATCTTTGTTCAAGTTGTTGCCATTTCATGAAAGTATGGAAAAGTGTTTCAAAAAGAAAGACTCTTAGGCTGAAGGTTGTGTTGTCTGGACACCACAGAGCAGTTGTACATATGAACCCACAGCACTTGTGACAGCACATGTGCAAACCCAAGCCAGACAAAATAAGCCAGCACTGAGCTGGGCAAGAAGCCCAGCCCTGGCTAAGGATCTATTGACAACTGATAGCTGGTGGAGAGGGAGAGTTGGCTTTCTTAAGGAGTGTGATGCCTGGTATCTGACTATGCTTGGAGGATAGACTCATACCCAAAGGCACTGGAGAACACAAATTAGATGATAAATATGATTACAAGGTGTTAATAAAATAAATTAAAATATATATTGAAGAAAAATAATAGAAGGCATGAAGTTGGTGGGGAGATAGAAAGGCTGGGTGGAAAAAAAGAAAGGCTGGGTGGAGATAGAGGAGGGATTCTGAATATGATCAAAATGTATGGTATGAAATGCTCAAATAATAAAAATATTGATTTTAAACAAGGATAAATCCTAAGCACTGTCCTCCCTCCCCTTTCCAAACTCCTGGTGGCCTTAAGTGATAATACTCCACAACAGAGAAGGGCCAAGACCTGCCCTGCAGGAGACAAACCCACAATGAGCTAGTGTGGGATTCAGTGCGGCTACAAGTGGCACACTCCCTGCAGAATATGAAAGAGTGATAAACAGCATTGTCAGATGAAGAGGACCTAGAAAAGGGTCTCTACAGCAGGAATTGTCACTAAATCAGAAGGGCAAAACTTCTGTTCAAAACTGGACCCTGTGATGGGCAAAGATAAAGAGTTAACTCATGTTAGAGAAGTGCTTTATCGTAAAATTCAACTCTGCATAATGTCCACCCAAGCCTTGGCCAGGAAAGGGCCATGTGTTAACAATGCTGCCTGTACTCTGTGCAGTCCTCTGAACACCATCAGGTAAACACTTCAGCATGAGCTACTTTTGAGCCTGATAGCTGTGAGGAGAAAGGAATAAAAAGTTAAAGTATTCCCTGCTCAGCTTCATCTCAGTTGCTCTCTACACTTCTGAATCTGCAGGCATTGCTTCCTGCATTTTCCAATCTGATTGAACTGTGTATCAAGGGCCAAGAGTCTTTGGTGTTGTGACACTGAATCTGCAATCTAATACACAAATCAATATTTGCTGTAATTGATTCTGGTTTATCTATTTCTAAATTATAATGCTAATCAGAAAACATAAGAGTCTGGTGAGTCTGTAAGGTTCCCTATCCACATTATCTAGCAAATTACCAACAGGACAGTGAGCTACTTTGGAGTAGCAGTAGCAAGCATTAGGAATGGAGCATAAGATGAACTGCACTTCCAATTCAACTTATCGACACACTTCCTTGTCAGAGGACCCTCAACATCCTTCTTCTGCACTGGGAGCTTTACCAACTACAATGTCATGACTTCTCAAACTTTTTGCCAAAGACTCAGAAAAGTTCTGTGGGAGAACCCAAGCTTTGGAACGTGTGGGCTAACATTTCACCAGCTTCAGAGTCACAAGTCACATGACCTCTCTTTACACCCCCCCCAAGAGTTGAGATGACATGCGATGGTGTGGAGGTCTAGGATTGCTGCTGGGTGGTGATGTCACACAATCTGGAGGCTCCCCATCCCAAACATATATAAGCTGCCTGTTGCATAGAAAAAATGGATTTGTGGGCTGGAGAGATGGCCTAGTGGTTAAGAGCGCCTACTGCTCTTGCAGAGGACCCAGGTTCGATCCCCAGTACCCACATGGCGGCTGAGAGCAGTCTTTAAATCCAGTTCCAGAGGAATCCGAAGCCCTCTTCTGACCTCTGCAGCATTGCACGACACGGCTGCACAGACTTGCATGCAGACAGTACATTCATACACATAAAGAATAAATAAAAGATTTTTTAAATGGATTTGCACCCTCTGATGTGACCCCTGGGATGTTACTCTGGTAACCCCATGCATACCTTCTTCAGCTTGTTCCACCTGAGAATTGACACCCCCACAAATTTATATGCATTTTTCAATTGAAAGCACCTTCAAGGAAAGGGAGGTGGACCAGAAGGCAAATATAGCCATGCTTCCTTTGGATGATGATGCTAACTCTGTTTTTCCTCTCTCCATAGAACCAACCTCTGATCTCTCAGAGCATCCAAATTACCCATTTATTGAGACTCAGCATATCTAGTCTGACCCATTTTTGCAATCTTCATTGATGGTTTCATTATCAAGAGTCTCCCCTACTCATGGAAAACTTGAGCCGATAGGATAGTTTGTTGATGAACCCTTGAATACAAATGCTTCCTATTGGTGCCATGGAGATTTTCATTCGGTCCATATTAGATTAAAGTGAATCAGAAGTTATGTGGTATGAAAAGGGAGTATGATAAAGTAGAGATAATTTGGGATTCAGACTAAAATGGACTTAAGTTTGAATCACAGATCTGCCACTTGGTAGCAAATTTAGTTAAAAGAAATAAAGGAACTAAACTAACATAAGGACTAATTTTCTGCACATAATAAAGAATCCAGGAAGGCAAGCCTGGACTGGTACAGCTGTTCACAGATGTCGTCATGACCCCAGGCTCCTTCTGCCCAGTTATTCTGCCCAAGCATATGTGGGTTCATCCATGTGCCAGTAGCCTCAAGGCTGCAAGGTGCCAGCCGAATTTCTACATATTACTGTTAGGGCCTAAAAAGAAAAGAGCAGAAAAGACCGTGGTAATTAAGAAAAAAATTAGATGTTCTAGCTGGTGTGGTCTGATTTTAATGAAGAAAACTTTTTTCCAGCCATCCACACCAGCTGACTTCCAATTGCATGTATGCCATTGACCAGAACTGTATTTAATGACTCCATTAGGGGAAGAGAGCTGGAGAGAAGGGGCTCAGGAAAGTTAATTAACCTCCTTTAAACCTCAATTTCCAAATACTTAATACAACAGAAGCAATGTCTGCCTCATAGAGGAGAATTAGTGAATCTCTCACAGTGAGTAGCACATATTGGGTACTCATTCAACATTTTAGAACAAGTAAAAGAATAAAAATATAGCTTAATTTCCACCTTCCTTCTATCATCTAGTCACAAATAACTACCTTTGCTAATGTTTACTTTGAAATCATCCCCGTGAATAAAATAATAGTTAAAAGTTGATCATTATGATCAAAGAAGTTAAAATCAGCAGGAAAGCCAAGTAGGGAAATACACTTTAGGTAAAATATAACAATGTTCTGGGAAGACAGTTTGTGCAAAGGAAAATGGGAGGACAGATCAAAGATGAAGAGCACTTCGGGAAGACACCATGGAAAAGGTGATAAGCTATTAAGACCCAGAGAAGTTCCAGCAACTTTTTCTAGATAGAGAATAAATAAGAGTATACAAAAACAGGAACCAGGGCAGACAAATGGCTCAGCGGCTAAGGATTCTTGCCACCAACCCTGGTAACCTGTTTGATTCCTGGGATCTACAAAGTAAAAGAGAATCAAATCTTCAACTGGTCCTCTGAGTTCCACATGCCCACCATGGGACACTTGTACACACACACACACACACACACACACACACATACACACACACACACACCACAGAGAATAAATAAATGTAAATTTTTTTAATAAGAATCAGCACGCGTAGACACAAGGTACAAAAAACCTGGCAGAAATTAAAGAGCACATCCTTCCTATTCTTGAAGTTAGGGAAGAAGAGACACATGTGCTGGGTGGCTTTGGATCCAGTCCCAATAAGTCCTTGGTTCTAGAGTTCACATCACTGTGTAAACATCTTTCTTGTGGGCTACATTGGATGACTTACTTCTAATGAAGGGGAGCATGGATGGGTGAGGAGGTCTAAATTTGATTAAGAATCATTGTATGAAATGTACAAAAGCTCAGTAAAATGTTAAAATAAATCAGTAAATAAGTTAGCATCACAGAAACTGATATAACACCACTTCTATGATGAGGCTCCAAATAACTGTGACTTTTTCCAGCAAGTCATCTTCTCACCTCGTGTATGCTCAAGTGGAAAACAGCTCACAAGGCAAAGAACTAATGGCAGCTCACATCCAACAGTAAGAAATGAAGGGCCTCCCCTTCACTCAATAGCTCTTAGGAAACTGAATGAATCCTTTCCACAATCACTGAGAGAACTCAGAAGTATATCCTGTCTCTGCTGAACCTGAGAAGACCACTTTGTACCTTAAGTGCAGCCTTTCATGCTGCAAAGGACTCGAGGTAAGCCATACTTAGATTTCTAGGTCAGGAAAATTATGGGACAATGAATAGTTGGTTCAGACACTAGGGTTTTGAGTACTGAATTAAACAACAAGAGCTATCTAGTATAGTCATCAGGTTTTTATCAAGCACCAGTGGGTATCTCACTATTGGTATATTGCTTATTTAAGAAATCCAATTGATTGAACTGAACTTATTATCTGCAAAGACAATGCCTGCTCTGACTGTTCTCTGCACCCCAGGACCATCCCCTTGACCTGACTACAGCTGTGCTCAACAGAAATGCCCTCCACACACTTCGCTACCATACAAGTATTAACTCCTGAAAAGTTCACCTTAACACCTTGACTTCTGATGACCTTTCTCTAAGGACCTTGCTCTGATTTGCAGCTATCACCTGATTGGTGCACTTCATATAGTTTGGTGTTTTAATTCTTTTACCTGATGCTTATAACCCAGAATGTGCAATCTGACCTATCTGAGCATCCTGAAGGTATCAGAAAATTGTTTTGACCAATTTTGTATCTTCTTGAAACAATGACAATACTGATTTTCTAGAATTGTTCAAATATATGAACAATAATAGGATTTTAGCATCTATTCATTCATTCAACTAATGCTTTTGAACTCTTAATACTTCTGTCAAAACACTACAGGAATTAAAAGACTTTATCAAATGTTCTATTCTTCTTTTTTCTCTTAGGCAACAAAATACCACCAAGAAATTTGGTAAATTGCTCCAATTTACTTAGCTAGAAGGCTAATTAAAACAACATATTATTGTAGTTGACTTCACTAGAAGACCTAAAATTTTAAGTTTACTGTGAGAAGTACACAACATAAGTGATAGAGTGTCACTGCTAGGTTCCCTAGAAGATAGACAGGATAGAATTTGCTGCACAGGATGTTTATTAATGATCATGTTGCAGTCAGGACTTGTGTAAAGAAAAAAAGAGCAATGGAAAACAGTAGGAACCAAGATACAATGTAAGCCCATCAACAAGCACTGAGACATACTTCAGAATTAACGTAAGTCAAGCTCGGTTCCATGTTGGGACTGTACAACCAGTGCTATCACCTTGACTTGTTCATTCAGAGAGGATAGAGAAAGCTAAAGGAAGAGCAAGCTGGATTCTCCAGCAAAAGCATCCTGAAGGGTTGGCAACTGAAAGACACCTGTTGACAGCTCTCCGTGCAGCTGGAGCAGGAAGGACTTCCTGGAGAGGACCCAACCATGGGTGCAGACCCATGCTGGTAATACTGAGTAGAGAAGGAGAAAGGACTTTAACTGGATGTTGCAGTGAAGGGGGGAGGTTTCTTTTGAGTGGTGCTTTGTCTCTTTTGGGGGTTACAAGGTGGAATAAACACCTACTTCTCTGTGTCTAGCTGATTTTCCACTGAGAACAGAAGACAAGACAGGGACAGAGCACAGAAATGAGAAAGTGCCAAGAAAACACTTCTTCAAGCTTGCAATATTGTCAACACCTAATCTTTGATCTTGAGTCCTGAAACATGTAAGAACTTTAAAAATTCTGTTAGTTTTGTGTATCCTCAGTTTATTCATCTCTATCTGGGTCTGTCTAGTGATGCTTACTATTCATTTGTGCTTTTACAGTCTGTGATACTAAGATCAAAGAAGAATTTCAATAACTGTAAGCTTCACAAAGCATATGCCTACCTCAAAGAATGGCCTTACGTGAAAGTTATTGGAAAGAACTTTCCAAGCAAGAATTGGCATTATATATAAAGCAGAGAAGGAAAACCATTTTATTTCAAGTTCAACCATGTTAATGGTTCATATGAGCCTGCAAAGCTGCTCTATTTAATCATTTAGTCAATTTTAAAAACATCTATGCAAGCAAGTGAAAAAATATGGAATAAACTAGTTGCAAGGGAGAGAAACTGATGGTGACAGGAGAGGACAGGGTAGCAAAGAAAAGGTGACAGATTTCTCTCCTCCATACCTGCTTTGGATTTCAATCTTTTTTTCCCTAGGAAGTATTTATCATGTAATTCACATCCTATGAATTTTTTTGGATTTTGCCTAGTTTATTGGGGTAATTAAATTATTATTAATTTTATATAGCCAATTTGAAAATCCTGTTTAAAATCTCTGACTTTTCAAGCCATGCTCTTAACTGCAATGTGGTATTTCCAGGTTTGAAACTGATGAAACATCCCTCATCAGAGTTTTTTTAATTAAATGAGGTCCATGTAGACGGAGTGCTGAGTTTCATCCATGATTTAGATGAAGATGTACCGTTCCATGTATCAAACTTGCAGGTGACAGAGAGCATCCAAGCTGTGACAGAGTCTCCCATCCAGGTCCCCATAGCAGCTAATTTCATGAAACTTTCATTGCAGATGCCCATGTAGCCTGTAATGATATAGGCTCCCAAGTTCCTATCCATTAGAAGAACCACGTTATATGTGTGAGAGAATATGAAGAGAAACAGAATGGTGCTGAAGAACATGGTCGTCCATGACCCATGGTCTTCTCGAAACAGTAAACTTCTGTGGAAGTACCTGCAGATAAAGCCCAGGGCAGAACACCTCCAGAGCATGAGCGATGGGGCCATTATCTATGTAACACAACAGATGAGGACTAATAATGGCATGTATACATCTTGTTGTCTCCTTTATCCCCCATTAGGAACAGGGATTCAAGGAAAGGGAAAGTTTGGGTTTGTTGCACATGCTTCTAATCTGGTGCTTGGGAGTCTGTGCCAGGATTGTGACCCCAAGGCCAGCCTGAGCTACAAACAAAAGCTCTGAAAGCCTACTTTAATGAATACATAAGAGATATTCTAAGAGGCTGGGGCAAGCATGGGAGAGAACTTGTTTGCATGCCAGTACCACAGAACAAAGAGAAACAATAAGCTGGATCTGTAGTCAGCCCTGTGAACCCAGACATGCAATAGCCTTACACTATTAGTATCTAAACTTGAAGCACATCTTGGATAACTTCATGAAAGCCTTTCTCAAAATTAAATAACTCACTGGTAGGGCATTTCCCTAATGTGTGTGTCCTCAGGACTTCTAAAAAATTATACAATTTCAGCCTCATCATGGCTGCATGACTAGTTTGAGGACAGCCTGTACTGTATGAAACTGTCAGAAAAAAAGGAGGAATGTCAGGCTGCAGCAATGCCTGAGTGGGCAAGGCCCATTGGAATCAATGTGATGACCTGAAATGAGTCATCAGGACCCACATGGTGTACGGAAATGAGTGAGGGCCTGATCCACAGCCATTGCACCCCAAACTGTAAATTAATAATTAAACTGATGGTCAGAGATTGCATGCAAAGTGTAATCACAAGGTTAGTAAGCCCTAGGGAAACAGAGGTCAGTGGAGACTCCAATTATCTCTGATCCCCCCTCAGAGGGGATGGGCAGAGACAATATTTCTCTAAACGCTATCAACTGGCCTTGAATTTCACCTTTTTCTTTCTAATCAGAAAGCACATAAGGGAAGTTTCCCCAGGGACTCCTAAGAAATAAAAGACCACCAAACTCATATATTAGTTCCCCAGTGGCCAGTCGATTCCAGAATAAAGTATTTCAAGTAAAAGGCCATCCAGAACTTGGGAGAGAGCCAGGCCTTATGTATTAGCCTTAGGTCCATCACTACCTACCCTCATCCTAGAAGACACATCACGATATATTTCTTCATTAAACACAGGCCAGTGTGCTTCCTCAAAACCGAAAGCCACAGGGTTCAACATTTGGTGTAAGTGGTTCAGCCTGGCAGTGCGGGACATCAGGTTTTCCAGAACAGACATGGACATGGGGTTCCCACAGAAACTGAGTGTGGCGAGATGGGAGCAGCAGTCCAGTGGAGGCAGGGTGTAAACAATATGGGAATCATTCATGGTGCAAAGTTCTAATTCCAGGGTCTCAGAGTACCTGCAAGCTTCTCTAACAGAACTCAGAGGGGCTGAGGACTGAAGTCTGTCAGAGTCAGGTGCTTCAGCTGACCTGTGCTTGGACACTCAGAAAGATGCTTCAAGTCTGACTCTGTAAGTGGGCTGGACTTCAAGGAGAGGGTCACCAAGGGAGTGTGACTCCTGAGGATCTTGTGTAGTTGTCCTTTAAGAAGAGGTCCTCTACATAAATCTCCCGCAGATTGTCCAGCTTCTGTAAACGAGCAGCATACATACGGGAATACCCACTTATTTTGCCTCCTAGAAATGCAGGTTGCCACACTCATACGTTGAAAGGAAAATATCTGAAGTTTCCTTATCCTGCCCAGGTAAGAAATAAATATTTTCATGGTGTCTTGATGAAACAAACTGTCCACATCCAGCTCCTCGATGCTGTCCAGGTGCACAACATGCAGAAACTTCTGTATATTGTCCATGGAATTGGACAAAATCTTCATTTCCTTGCACCACAGTTCAATGACCTGTTTCCTCATCTTCACCCAGTGCAAGAGGTAGGCTTGGAAGTCATGAAGTGTTCCATGTTCAGACGCGATGCAAAGATCTGCCAATATCCTCAATTTCCTTATTCCCATCCAAGAACCAGGGCTGCCTGTTTGAAACTCCCTAGGGAGCTCTAAGCAGGCCCAGGCTATGGATCCACATCTCATTTTCCAGAGGTTCTTATCCCCAGTCTGCAAATTGAGCACTCGCAGTTTCCACTCTCTGGGGCAATCCTTCATGGCAAGCACCATATCAAACCTATCCAGGATGACCTGTAAGGTTTCCAGATGGGGTGTCTTCATCAGTGACCCCAAGGGCAGGGAAATGAACGGCCAGGCCTGTACCATTGACTTCTACACATGAGTGTGTCCACCTTTGAAAGCCTTCAGGAAAATCGATAAGAAGTCCATGGGCAGATCCTGAAGGGGGAGGGGTCCAAGGCCTCGTTCCTCAACAGGCTCCTACTAGCCAGCTCCAGGAGTGTGGGCGGAGCCTCCGAACTCATGCTGAGGAATTTGCAGAGAAGTTTTCCAGATCCAGATGTGTCAGGCAGGGCTGGCTGACTCTCAGGAGATCCAGGCAGTGACTCCAGACTTCAGGGCTGTGCCTCTCCTTTCTCCTCCTAAGCTTGTATTGCATTTCAATCTTAACAGCCCATTATAATATACTTAGTCTCCCAATTGTTCTATGATCTATACAAAAATAAAGAACTGAATAATATGCAAATTGTATCCTATTCATTCAGAGTTGTATATACCATATGATACAACTAACTAGTTATATATGATATATACAACTAGTTAGCTCTTGAGTTATTGAATTAAACACTGAAAAAATTGAAAACCCTGGACTAATTAATTACATGGCTCTATCTGGAAAGTTCTTGACACAAAAGCATGGTAATCCGAGTTTGGCTCTCTGGCACCCATATAAATGCTGGCTGCATAACCATGACCCCAATGCTGGTGAACAGAAATAGGCAGATTCCTGAGGTTCATTGACTGGAAGTGTATAGCCAAATCAGTGAGAGCCAGGTTCAATGAGAGACTTTCTCAAAAACTAAGGGAACAGCAATTTAGAAAGACACCTGATGTCTGTCCTTGGCTTCCACCACCATAGGCAAGCACGAGTGCACACACACACCACACGCGTACATACACAAAATGACAAATTAAATAATTAATAGTCCTAAGTTCCTTGAATATTACTTTTTCTTTAACTTAAATAAAGAGAACTAAACATTTATGCCTTTTTTAAAGTAACAATAACATTCCCTACAAACTGTGTAAATGCAGCTCTTTACTGGTGTGAAGCAGGAGAAAAGGCACAGATGTTTCTTGCCATAATTATATTAGATAATTAACAGACCCAGTTCTGGTGGGCCTCAAGAGCTTGTCAACTCATTACATAAATAAGAAAATCCAAATTGATACAAGCACAGCTGGGATTTAGATATAGGATGAGATTTTGAGACATCTCAAGTTGTTATAAAGACTTCCTGTTTTTGAGTGTCTTCTTTTTCTCCTTTGAACTATCTGCTACAAAAGATGATTAACACATAGCTTATTGGATTGGAAACTAAATAAATCAATATTGTTCACTTTAAACCCAGAGAGCTCCCAAGGAGCAGTTTTTACAAGATGTGTTTATCTTTAATAATCTTCAATGTGCAGATCTTTACAGTTGATGCACCAAGGGTCCAGGAAGAATGGGGGAAGCTCATCTTACGGTTAGCCTTCATGAGCCTTTATTACTTGTTGGTGTTCGTGTTTGTTTCCTCTGTGGCTGAAATGAAAAGCGGCATTACAAGAAAGATTTGTCCATGGCTTTCATTCCCAGAGCACCAGAGGAATCCAAAAGACGGTGTCTTAACAGAAGGACATCATTCCAAATTCTGGTAATTCTCCATAGGTACATCTAATCCAGTCTTGTATGTCAGAAAAGAATACTGATTACTGAAGAGAATCTTTAATATGAGACTGTGCAGTGCTCACCCTTTGGAGAGTTTCAAGATTATGTAAATCTCTGATTCTATATCAAGGGGTTTGAATGCACTGCACAATGGTAAAATGCCAAGTAGACTGTATTAGAACCTCCACATTCGCATCTCAAGAAAGAGAAATGGCAAGAAAATGATTGTAACATTATGTCAGGAGGTGTGGGCTGTGGCAGCTGGATCAAAATTAAGCATAAAGCTTATGCATTCCAGTGGAAAGGTACTATTGAAATTTCTCGAAGGTGGTTGTAAATAAAAAGAGAGCCAGAAAGTGATCTCATTTTATGACCAACACATTAGAATTTGTACAAGTTCTTGATCAATATAAAGTGATCCCTTTAGGAAGCTATAAACTTATTCCACCAAAGTTGTCATTACTATGGACGATTTGGATCAAATAACCTGTCTAATAACTACTGTAGTTCAAAACCGTTGAAGGACATTGTCGATATTTTGAGATATCTGAAATACTTATGATGTTCCAAGAAAATGTCTTCTATTGGCAACATAATCACATTATCTACGTTTGTAATTGAAGGAAATGATTCATTCCATTGAGAGGCTAGGGAAAATGGTATAGCCTATTAAAACCTTCCTTCTGGGCTATAGAGATGGCTCAGCAGTTAAAAGCAGTGACTGCTCTTGCAGAGGACCAGGGTTTGATTCCAATGACCCACATGGCAGCTAACAACTATCCATAACTCTATTTCCAGGGGATTTGATGCCTCCTTCTGACTTCCATGGGCATTGTACAATATGGGCGCACTTACATACATGCAAGCAATACACTTATAGATAAAATAAAATACACATAAAGTACACATAAAATAAAGATAATAAATAAAATGATTTTTAAACACCTTCTTTCATAGAAGGGGGATGAAAAGGGTCCTGAGACCCTCACTTGAGCACCTGGCCCCTCCTCTCAGCCAGTTGGATGCAATCCTGCTCTACTTGCACATGGCTTCAGTGTCTCTGGGAGGGACTGGAGAAGACCAGGGGAAGGAGGCTCCATCTGAGTGGCTATGGGGAAACCATCACCCATGCTGAATGCAGACTTTCCATTGCAGATGCTTTGGGATCACCCACATTCCTATCAGTAACCCCAACCCATGTTTTCAAGTAAACCCAGAGAACTCACTGGTATAATTAAACTTTGGTTTGTCATTGGGGCCTGTGAAGGAGGAGGGAACACACTGCCTAGTACTACCCTGCAAGGCAAAAGTTCTCACAACAGTTTCTTGTTTCATTCTACATGTGGTACTGTAGATTAACTGTAGTTAGCTTCCTAGGAGGTGTTAACTTTGGGACGTATGTCATTCTTTTTACTCTAGTTTTCATAATATTTTTCATACACACTGCACAGAGAAAACCTGGATCTAAATTCTGGATTTTGACATTATTTACCTCTTATTAGGGAAAATATTTACTCACTCATGTATATATTCCAGCAATATTTTTTAACACCTGTTATATGCCGAGTGCTCTGCTAGGCACTAAAGGCACCAGGAAGAATATGGCAACAAGTTTGTTTTCAAGGAGTTCCTCACATGGCTCAGAAGAGCAGACTTGAATGTCAATACCTTCCAGAGCAGCTAGCAAAGAGATGGTGCATGAAAAACCCTTAGCCCAGAACTCAGCACCTGGAAAGCAATCGGGTAATTGTAATTATTTTGTTCACTATGGGAATCCTTGGGAGAAATCGGCACACCTGCCTGACAGCATCAGATAATTCTTTCTTCTTTCCGATAAGCATGGCATCTCTTTTCTGACACTCATTTTCCACAGTTAGAAATCAGATTAATTTGTCACTGTTACCCACATGATATACCTTTTTTTTTTTTTTTGGTCTTTTCGAGACAGGGTCTCCCTGTAGCCCCAGCTGTCCTGGAACTCACTCTGTAGACCAGGCTGGCCTTGAACTCACAAAGATCTGCCTGCCTCTTCCTCCCTAGTGCTAGGATTAAAGGCATGCTCCACCATGGCCGGCAATATACCACTCTAACATCATACTGATTAATGATATGGTTTAGGGTGGGAATTAGGTCTGTAGTAAAGGGTTAACTCATGAGACCTGAGTTTCCCAAGCCCTCCACATGCTGGTACTTGACAAGCACCTGAGGGATCTCTTCAGACTTCTAGGAGATTGCTTCTGAGACCTCAGAATACCCTACCTGGTCAGAGTGGTTTTTAGCTTATATGAGGACTTGTATCACACCAGATAGTGTCTGCAAACAATGTGACTTACGTTGGATGCCTGATTTATGATGAGGCCCAAGACCATACCAGACAGTTTGTGCAAACAGCATGACTTTTGTTGAGTGCCTGTCTTTGTAATGCCTAGAGTTTTGAGTGATGTTCTTTCAGTTTGACCACCAAGCATACTAAAGTCTGGGTAGCTGAGGTCATAAATGTGTGACTGAGCCCCTAACCCATCCCAGGACAAATGTTGTATGCATAGATGCATTTCCCTGGTTGACAGTATTCCATATGTGCTGTGACTGTTCATTGTTAGGATAATTATTTTCCACCTGTAAGACTCTGGTGGGACAGCATAGCTAGAACCTTGTATGTGGTCGCTACTACATCCAACCTGATATGCATTTTCCTTGTTTATTGGAATCTATATTCTTCGACTATAATATGTTACAACCACAAATAGAATTTTTTTTCTGAGTCTCTTTAATCCTTCTGGAATTCACTAAACCAGAATCTGGTCTTAAGGAGTCTCAAGGAAGGCAAAGGGCTCTTTCTCACAAAGCTGTCTCAGTTTCCTTTAGCCCAATTTGTTCCCACATCCAAATCACTTTAGAAACCACAGCCTAGTGGGTGAGAAGCAAGAGAGGTTAAACTCAGAGTTGAATTACTTACTTGCTTCATTTTGGGGTACTCTACTAGTCAGCCTCTCGATTCTAACAAAGTCTTACTATGTCTTATACTTCCTCTGGCTCCCACACAGCTGGAGCTGGCACATACACTTAATGCCTGTTTGTTGTAATAAAGTGAATCATTTGGCTGCATATTAGAGAGTTAGCAAGGGAAAAAGTAAGTGGAGTTCTTGCAGCCAATCAACTAAATATATTTAGGATGAATAAGCCAAAACTTTCACCTTGATACAAAAGACAAACAGGATGGAAAATAAAGGATCAAGGAGGATTAGGTACATATGAAAAGGAATCATCTGCCTATAATAGACACAGAGAAAACAAATAGAAAATCTGTAGCTGAGATTACATAAAGATTATATTGGAAATTGCTAGATGAAAGAAAAGATGTGAAGGAGCAAGTTAAGATAGAAGTAAGCCGGTCCTGGGAGACAGTGTTCTAAGCTGGTGACAGGGAAGGCCCTGTTGTTAAAGATTAGAAGATGTAAGACAGAGACAGTGCAGGGAAGTGTGCAACATGAGCCGTTTGGGGCCCTGGCCTAGTTGTGGTATGCTTGGGCATGTGAAGCCCATGAAGGCAGTGGAAGAGACTGATTATGGTGGAAAGAGGAACTAATGAGGGTGGAAGAAGAGGGGCTCCTGTGTGAGGCACACTCCAGTGAGGTCAGGTCTTAGTAAAACAGCCCCCCACACAGGCTGAGAGGGTCTTACCTGTGTACTGTATGCAGTTCCCAGGGAGTTCCTGTGATGTGTCCAACTCTGCCAGCCTGAGAGGAGCTACAGAAGGTACAAGCTGAGCAGTAGTATTGCCTTTCTTATCTCACCTTAGTCAAACATCAATGCTCTGCTTCTACTTGCTTGGCTGAGTTTAACAAGAAAGCAGACTCTGCCAGTGCCCTCACTGACTCCTAGCTCTAACCCATGGATGGCCATTGACAGACACCTACATCATCCCTCTGCTTGAGCGTATTCTATCCTCCTGCAAGTGACATCCATGGCCAGCCAATAGGGCAGACCAGAAGCACATGGATATTAACCCCCAGGAACAACAGTCACAGAGGGATCACATTGGTGAAACAAATGTCCCAGCTTCCTTGAACCCTCGTGGGGTCATTCTGATGTGAATTTCATAGAATTTGTCTAAGGGTTTCCAGAAAGGGGGGGCTTATATCCCAGTTGCCCATAATGACAAGCCACACAGAAGTGCTTCTTGCTGCTTGGTGCCTATTCATGTCTCATTCTGCATCCCTAGCCCTCTTAATTATTGTCATGGGATGACTTTCCTCACAGTGATGCCTGAGGTGCAGGTTAATCCTTATCTCAAGGGCTTCTGATTTTAGGAAAAAAACACAAGTTCAGACACATCCTGAAAGAATGAAAAAGAAAAAATCAATATTCTTTGAGCACATCCTTAAGGACTTCAAGAGTTTTACTTTGTTTAATCCTAAAGCAACCTGTTGAGATAGATATTGTTAATATCTCTTCTTTTCAAGTTATGAAACTCAGATTCAGAAAGAATGAAATAACTTGACTCAGAGCATCAAGGAAGTGATGGCAGATCTAGGGAACAAATATAGGTCTATCCAACTCCAAATCCCTTCTCCATCTACTACAATAGAACATCTCTCATCAGCAGTGCCTGGGCAGCAATGGCCCGGCCATGATATTCAGGATGGCTAAGAGGTGAAAAGACAGAGGAAAGACAGCAATTCAGATGTCTCCTCAATAAGCCACACTAGAGGATGTGCCTTTGAGATAAAGCCTCCATCATGGTATGGAAGCGGCCAGGAAAGAGATTAACACAGATTGGGAAGTCAGGGGTATTGAAACTGGATGGCACACATGTATAAAGGAAAATAACCTTGAAGTGTGGCCCACTTTTTAAAGGTTTTTTTCTTTTAACAGAATGTCATAGTTCCGCCTCCATATGGGGACTCTCTGTGCTTTTCCCCTGAGGAATCCCCAGACCCTCCAGGGTCATCTCCTGATGGACATAGATAGCAACACTACCCTGTAACTTGCTTCTCTTAGCTAGATCTCCAATTGCATCATTGGTAACTCTAAGTAAATCCTTAATAGAGAAAGAAAAGTGGTGGGTCATCCAGGACTTAAAACTGTTTTCTTCAGGTTGAGGATTCCCTGGCCCCCTTTTACCTCACATCAAGAACTGAATGGATACAGGGCATGATACAATGTCTATTGCAAAAGAACAGTACTGGTTTGTATACCAACCTTCATAAATCTTGAATTCTCAGTGTTGAGAAAGAGCCAGGATTCTATATCCAAGGGACACAGCACACCGAGGCTGAATCGGGGTCACATTAACAACCAGATGAGTTCCAAAGCTCCAGCAGACATGCAGATTTTTTTTCTGGCTCTGCCATGGATGAACTGTGGAGCCTTGGCAGACCTTCAACAGCATCTACATCTTTTAAACAAATGTGGGTTAAATCATATGATGTCAAAGTTCTCCCACTAAATACCAACTGCTATGAATTTCTCAGCAACTGTGTAGGTAAAGCAGTCTCTCAGGGAGCAATTAATCAAACACTAACTATAGGATTAAAGGAAAGAGCTGTACTGTTTATCATCCAACCACCCTGGAGAACACTTCCTTCACCACAGCATATCATATTTCACTCAGAGATAAAATCTTAAGATAGCCTGAGCACCAGACAGCACATACCATAGTAGCACATCATAGCATTGGCCCAGGAAGAGCTGACCCTTCAGTCTGTGTCTTGGACAGTATGTAGAGCAGGGGATAGTAAGAAATTCAGGTTGAAGAAGAATTGGTTACTGGCAGCAATTATGCCCACATTCTACTGAAATAGCTTAGATCCCATGTGAATTTGTGAAGGTTATCTGTTCAATTGGAATTTCAGCTGACATTCAGTTTATAACCTTCTACAAAATTTAGAACACCATCCAGTGCTCCAAAAGCCTCCACAGCAAGTGTTTCTGGGACATTGGCAGCAGGAAACACCTCACACAAGTAGAGGTGTTCTACAAAAATCTGACCAGCTACAGGACCATCCTTGTTAGGGAACAGGGGTCAAGCAATCAATATATCCATGTAAATTACCTAAACTTAATTACAAATGCATTATTGTACTATAATCATCCATGAATAGGATTCAGATGCAGTTATCCAGAGGTAATGTTCTAAGTCAGGTTAGGACTACAATCTGAGGTATCTACCTCAGATCAGGATCTCAGCCAGTAGTAGAGAAGCAAAGACTCTGACAAAATTACAAGGCTAGAGGTCAATAATCTTGCCATGTACAACAGGTCTAAGGAAAGTTCTCCAATCCCAACAGTGTAACTGGGGAACAAGCAGAAAATCTGGGCTTAGCAAATGGAACAAATGGGGGGGGGGGTAACCGGACAAGGAAGGCTCTTGGGTTAGAATCACAGATGCTGATCTACTCAGAGCTTGCCTGTCTCCATGGGCTCATGTGGCAAAGTGGAATACATGCTATTTAATATATTTTTGTGTGAGGTCAAATAGGAGACTGGATAATTCATTTATTACATACTTATTTTTGGTACATAATCATCTCTTAACTACTATGAACTCTGCTAGGTATTTAACATATAACTTTTGTAAATAGTACCTACCATTTACTGAATGTACATTCAGTAACCTATAAAGTTGAAAACCACATTAGTCAGCTTTCTGTTGCTGCAATAAAATACCTAAGAGAACTCAAAAAGGGAGATTTATTTTTGGCTCACAGTGTCAGAGCTTTCCACCCATGGTCACTGGCCCTGGGTGCTTTGGGGCCTGTGATAAAGATCATGACAGATCATATGGTGGAGCACTCTATTCTTCTCATGGAAGCCATGAAGCAAAGAGACAAGAGACCAGAATTCCTCAAACCCCCAGTGGTCTAAGACCCACTACTGCGTCCCACTTCTTAAAAGTTTCACCACCTTCCAATAGTGTCAAACTGAGAATGCGACCTTCTTCGTGAGCCTTGAACAGGTATTCAAAACCAAAACTGTAGCAAGAAACATACTTGGATTGTATGAGTACTTTGCTTATCATCACAGAGAAAATAAGTTAATGGTATACTATTCAAACTGTACCTCTTACACTTTGTGATACTTTTAACTAACCTTATTATTTTATGACCTTCTATGATTAGCATTTGGAAAATAACCTGAATGTATGAAAATCCATTAATTATACTTATAATATTCTTCTAAAAAGAAGTTACATGTATCAGCTGTTTGAGGATTATTAGTTATTTTAATATGTAAATAGTTCACTGCCAGTAAAGGGAGGAAAAGTCAAGGAAGAATGTAAGAAGAACTTCTCAATCACAATCCAGAGTTGGGCCTTTCATTGAACAAAACCAATGTGATTTTATTGAAATGGACAATAAGGAAAGTAGGAAGAGTTTAATGTGGGATTTAAGTGGACAGGAAACATTACATTCTGAATCTGTACTTAACTCCAAAGAACGAATTGTCAATCAGACTCCAATTCCAAAACCATGAAAGGAAGCTGAAATGCCATCTCACAAATCTACAGAAACTGACATATCCTTTTAAGAACAATCATCACAGCACAAATCCCACAAGATCTACGAGCCTAGAAATGTACATCTGAATGTCACAGAGACATTCGTCCTATAAAAGTCATCTCTAAAAAATCGGTCCCAAAATGACAGAATGATATGTGAAAAGGTGAAGGTCAAACTTCAACTCTCCATCCTGTGTGTTTTCAAGACATGGAAGGTTAAACTTGAGCCAGGGTCTGGAAGCTTCAGGAAGGGGATGAGGGTTCTCTCTGGGTCTACTTATTCTTAAACCTACAAAGCTCATGTCTCAGAAAGTCACAGAATATACTAAGAATTTACCTGAAGTAAAACTGTGGAAGGAAAAATACCATCCTGACTCAGTATGCTCGAATGACTGGTGTTTAGGAACCATTGATGTTGAGAAGAGTAAGAATAGAAGTCATGCCGGGCATGGTGGTGGACGCCTTTAATCCTAGCACTTGGGAGGCAGAGGCAGGCGGATCTCTGTGAGTTCAAGGCCAGCCTGGTCTACAGAGTGAGTTCCAGGACAGCTGGGCTACAAGGAGACCCTGTCTCAAAAAGACAAAAAAAAAAGAAGTCATGACTTCGTCCCCTGGCAACAAAAAGAGAGAGATTTCCTTTCAGATTCTGACATAGTATCTATATCTTCAAATCCATAAGATATTGGGGAAATTGGTTATCATCTATACTTGGTTGTTCAGTCTTTAAAATCATTTGGTAATATAAAGTCTGCCAAGCCTCACAAATTTCCATGATGTTGGAATTAAATAGAGCATGTAAAAGTATGCTGTAAGATAACAACTCTATTATTAACATTTCCTTTCTCTTGTAAGAGTTAACCATTGGGCTAGAATGATAGCTCAGTTATTAAGGGGCTTGCAAGCATGAGTACCTGCATTCAATTCGCAGAAGAACCCATGTCAAAAAGCTGGGTATGCAAGCCAGACAAAAACCTAGTTATGAGTGGAGAGGTGGGCAGGAACTCCATGGGGGAAATGGGCAGGAGGAAGTCCATGGGAGAGGTGGGCAGGAGGAAGTCCATGGGGGAGGTGGGCAGGAAGTCCATGGGGGAGGTGGACAGGATATCCAGAATGATTAATCATCTTAATATTGCGGATTTGTTCGAGCCCTTCCCCACCACTAGTAATATAAAGTCTGCCAAGCCTCACAAATTTCCATGATGTTGGAATTAAATAGAGCATGTAAAAGTATGCTGTAAGATAACAACTCTATTATTAACATTTCCTTTCTCTTGTAAGAGTTAAAGTGGACTTCTATTAATCTATGAATGATAAGACCTAATCTCTTATTTGCTCAGTGGTTATTATTCATGACGGTGCGAGGATAGACTCGCCTCATATCGCAGAAGAACGCGAGTGCGGTATTATTATATTCTCGACCTCTATATCTTCTTATTTATTCGAGCGCAAAAACCTAAGTGATGAGTGAGAGGTTGGGCAGGACTCCATGGGGGAAAGATGGCGCGCGACGGCGCAGGAAGTCCATGCGAGATTAGTAGAGGGGATATATGTAAGTGTTACGTTTATATTATTCTTATACGCTACTCTACGTTATCATATTGTAAAATCAATGGGAGGAAGTAGAAGGATGATATCTATATTTACTGGGAGAGGTACGAGATGATAGAGACTTATTATCTCTTAAGAAGTCAAACGGCATAGGGAGCGCACGCCGTGCGCGCGATATAGATTGAGAGGAGATATATCTTCTATTATGATGAGTCGGAGAGGGGAGGGGGAGGAGGTAAAAGTCCATTGGAGGGGTGGCAGGAAGAAGTCAGGGAGGCAGAGTGGGCAGGAGGAAGTCCAATGGGGGGGTGGGCGGACGTCCATAGCGAAGGAGGGAGATGGGATAGAGGGGAAGTCCATGATCAGTGGAGGGATGGGCTATACAAGTGGCATGAGGAAGTCCATGGAGTGACGCGCGCGCACAAGTCCATGGGGGAAAGATGTATCTAGATGAATATATGTCCATGGGGGATCACGCGCTAGGTGAGGAATGCGCGAGTGGTGAGGAGGTGGGCAGGAGGAAGTCCATGGGGAAGTGGGCAGGAAGTCCATGGGGGAGATGAGCAGGAAGCCCATGGGGGAGGTGGGCAGGAAGTTCATGGGGGAGGTGGGCAGGAAGTCCATGTGGGGAGGTGGGCAGGGGGAAGTCCATGGGAGAGGTGAGCAGAAAATCCATGGGGGAAGTGGGCAGGAAGTCCATGGGGGAGGTGGGCAGGAGGAAGTCCATGTGGGGAGGTGGGCAGGGGGAAGTCCATGGGAGAGGTGGGCAGGAAGTCCATGGGATAGGTGGGCAGGAAGTCCGATCCCTTGTTGAGGGTCTATTGGCAGTTGATAGCTTTGGGGAAAGGGAGAGTCAGTTTTCTTTATGGGTGTGATACCTGATGGATGTACGGACTCCAAGGGATAGATTCAAATCTAGTAGTGTTTGGATACTCTAGACTAGATTCCATAGTCCTTTTATGAAAATAAAATCATAACAGAGAACATGAAACAGGTAAGGGGCATAGTAGGATTGGAGTGAGGATGGGGAAGGGAAGTCTGAATGTGATCAAAATACATTATAGGGCTGGAGAAATGGCTCGGAGGTTAAGAGCACTGGCTGTTCTTGCAGAAGACCCAGGTTCAAATACCAGTATCCACATGGTGGCTAATAACTATCCATAACTCTGACACCCTCTTCTGTGATCTGACACCCTCTTCTGTTCTCCAGTTATTGCATGCAGGCAATACATATACATAAAATAATGATAATAATAAATAAAATATTTAGAAAACAAAATACATTGTATGAAATTCTTGAAGAGTCAATAAAACTTTTAATATGAAGAAAAAGCTTTATGTTTTATATGATAATCAGAATTGGTCAGGTTTTTTAAAGCTGGGCATGGTAGCACACACTTGTAATGCCAGAACTGAGGCAAGTGTGTCTCACTGGCCAGCCAGCCTACTCTACTTGGCAAGTTCCAAGCCAGTAAGAGACCAGAACTTTACAAAACAGTGGGCCTTCCCTGAGGGATGGCACCCAAGGTTGACCTCTGGCCTCCATGGGCTTGAATGCACAAGTATACACACACAGACACACACACACACACACAAACATACCAGATTTTGCCAATTTCTGGTTTTGCTTCTCTTGACTTATTTTGTTTAGAATTGTGAACATCACCATCAAAATCCACAAATTCACAAAGTTAATAGCAGATCCTCTTGAAGTGAGCAGGGTGCCTAGAAACCAATGTACATCATTGCTGGCCTTCTGTACCTTTGCTTGTTTTTTATGCAGTCCCCATCCGATTCCAATCAAGTAAACCATTAAGCCAGGTGTGGTGGTACATACTTCCAATCCCGGTACTCAGGAATCAGAGGCGGTAGTCTCTGTGAGATCAAGACCAACCTGGTTGCATAGTGAGTTCTGGGCCAGCCAACTGGGGCTACAGCCAGCTGGAGCTACAGTGAGACCCTGTCTCCAAAACCAAAATCAAGTAAACCATTCAAAAACGATGAACATCAATTCATATCATCAGAATTTCCCTTTTGTTCTAAGACATTTATATAATGTTAAGAAGGTTGAAAGCATTTGTATTCTGTATCACTTGGACCAGGGGTGATTGTGTGTCACTCATTTTTTAAGCATATCTGAGATTCTTGAACATTTTTTTAAACTTCAGAAACCATGCAGCTAAAGGAAAAACTCAAAAGCAGCCCATCATTGAGAATAAATGTCTTGGCCATGGTATCTGTATCATAGGCTTGACAATGGGGAAAGGGATAAATGCCAGAATCTTTATCATCCCCAAGCCATTTAGGAGAGTTGTATGTAGTCATGACCAGAAAGTTCCAAACACTTTTCTAGTTTAGGTTACCCACAAACCACTGGTGCACAGTGAGTACTGAATCTGCCCAAAGGCATTTATCTACTCCTGCACTTGCTTATGTGCAAAACAACGACAGCTAGGTTGATGCATCATTTATCTCAGGGTTGGCTTTTACCCATCACTGCCCACTTGCTCTCACCTGCACAATGGACATATCTAAGGACATCCATGCTACCTCTGTGTGCTTCAGATACGCTGAAATTCTCCCATAATTGATTATAGAGAAGTTTAGGGAGCACAGCAGGAGCACAGAGATGTTGCATCAGCATTTGCTGAAGATTAAGTTTTCATCAGACGTGATCTTACCAAATTTCATGAAATGCTCTGCTGCTTCATTATCAATGGCAGCTTCTTCAGCACAGATGTTCAAGAATTTTACATCATGACCCTTAACTTTCTGCAGTCAACTCTGTATATTCATCCTCATCTTCATGGACTACCCTCCTTGGTTTTATGATTAATGAACAAGACTTTCCTAGGTTTGAGGGTTTTGTAACTAGCATGCCCAACGTTAAGGTCTTCATTTTCTCCTAATGTGAGGCTTCACTTTTCCTTAGTTCTTGTTTCCCGTCAGCATAAAACATGGACAGCCTGTCTTTGTATTTCACAAAGTCCCACACGGTGGAGACTCCCATATTTCATTCTCTGGTAAAACACCAAAGGCACACCCTAACCTGCTCCCACTAATTCAAGTTTCTCCTATCAGTGATTTTAAAATTTAAACACTGAATTGACTTCTCCTTCTGGAATTGGCGTTGTCTTGATATTGAACCTGCTAAATGCTCTTTCCCTGCCCTACCTCATCCCCTTGTATTCTCCCTCAAAATCTCTCTTTCATTCTTCATTTCTCTCCTATTCTCTCTCTCTCTCTCTCTCTCTCTCTCTCTCTCTCTCTCTCTCTCTCTCTCTCTCTCTCTCATTCTCTATATTTTCCCCTAGCTTTCCTCTTCATGAGACCCTGTTATACTTCATGAATCTGATTAAAGCTGATTAAATCTTGATACAAATGACAATCTTGGAGTTGCTCTATCTTTTTAAAGTTGTCTACCTCTCCTTGCACTGTATGTGTTTCCTCAGGAATAATCTTTCCTATTCCTTTATGGTCTTTCTCTTTCTTCTCAGCTTTTTTGTTGTTGTTGAAGTATACCGGGTCTTTCTTAGCTCTTAGTTCACAGTTAAGGTCAGGACGATTAAACAACTGTCTGGTAACTCATGTTCCCAGGTAAGGCTTACAGACCAGCTGCCATTTCTCTACAGGATAGCTGGTAAGTAGTTAAAAATCTACACTAGAGGTTTCCTAAGGGCCAGAACATAGACGTGCTGATGACGACAGTGCCTGTACAGGCTTATTTTTGTTTACATGCTTCTTCATTTGTTTGTTACTCCTCCGCAACAAATACACAAGCACTGAGTCTTCCATCTGCAGAAAAGGGAGCATAGTTAGGCTCACTGTTCTACACACAGGCGTGCTCTGAACTGGCCACCGCCAGCCACAGGCCTGCCCCCTCTCTCCTGCGTGCTTCATGAAATCAACTTTCTTCTTGGCCAGAGCACACCTTGCATGAGTTATCACTTTCCTATCAATTCCTAGCTTGAAGAAATGTGTTTAAAATCTCTATGTGCTAATGACCACCTTTTTGTTCTCTTCATTTTTTAAGAAACTATGTCTCTTTTGTTCTTTTCTCAGTTTAAAGAGGTTTGAGGAGGGAATGCTAAAGACAGATTAAACCAAAACTTGACCAAGGACTTTCATTCCTAAATTTTAAAATATGTGTAATTTAAGGAAGGGAGAAGAGTAAAATGCATTAAAATGCTTAGTTGGGAGATGCATTAGTATTCTCTCTCTCCTGCCTCTCTGTGTTTCATGAGCATTATGTATAGAGGTTCCATTATACAGGTGTCACTCAGGACTGATCATCTCTCAGATGCTTATATTCTGTTTTCAACCAGTTGCAAAACTCTATAATAGTCTCCATCTGTTTGATGAGGGTTAACTGGCATACTTTTCAGTAAGTATAAAGATCCATATTTAGTGTACAGTAAGCAATTAGATTATTTAGGGTTGTGACATACGTAGGGTTTTCTCTAGGATCAATGTCCTCCCCAGCCATGTGTATTTGGCTGTTTATAGTGTCACACATGAGTTCACTCGCACGGAGAAGGCTTTAAGTCCAATTAGATAGATATTTATTGCTCCCAAGATAAACGTGCCAACTCTGCGCTGCTACTGTTTGTTGTGCTTCCATTGTTGGAGTTATTACACTTTGGAGCTGGAGTTGGACCACAGTGTCCTCTAGAACGATGAGAGCTAGTCTTCAGGAAGAAGGCTTCCAGGTCAGTTCCATTTCCATTGTTCCAAGTCCCAAGTCCTAAATGTGTCCTGTCTTCAGCAATGGAGACTTGCCTTTAAGTTCATGGAAATAATCAAGAGCTCTGGCAACAGCCTGTTATTTGGGGAGTTATCTTGGACCACCCTGACCAACAACTCAAAGGGGGGTTTCTCTGTCTGGCACTGTATTTCTTGTTATAAAGCCTTCAGCTAGACACATGCACTCAGATTAAGATAGTGTATGTATATTTTTCAGAAAGTTTTTGAGCTAAAACTTCCGTTTTTTACAGCATTTAAGCTTTATTTATCTTTCCTCTCTCCCTCTCCCTGGCCAACCTCCTCTTCCCTCCCCAATTAATGCATCTCTCAACTCTCATACAACAAAGGCCAATGCACACAGAAGGCCACAACTGGTCAACGTGTACAGAATAAGACCTACAGAATATGTGTCCCTGGATAGGACTCCTATATTAAACCTCACCCACCCAGGGCTCAGGGGCCATTTCGGAAGTGGGATAGGAGGTTGTAAGAGCTGGACTTGGTGCAGGATCATAAGGAAAGGTAGTCTTCCAGACCTCTAGGAACTTGCTCAGATGAACCTGCCTCAATGCTGTCAGCATGAACAAGACCCATGGAAACTGACAAAAACTGACATAGAACTGGGAAAACCAGCACCAGGAACAATGGGCAACTGATTTTTGTGGAATAAGGAGAGTTGATCTTCTTAAAGGGAATGACTCTAGATAGGCTGACTAGACTCCAGTGGATGAACTCCACTTACAAACATCTAGGTACAGAAACTTGACACCATAGGCCTTAACATATATGACAGAATGCATGAAATCTGGTGAGGGAACAATAGAAAGGGTGTGTCTGGGGGGACGGATCAAAGCATGATTGAGATGTATTGTATGAAATGCACAAAAATTTTAGTTTGCTAGGAAATATTTAACCGTAGTTGGAAAACTAACATTTTCTGCTGTGGAAACTTCTTCCTTTACTCAGTATTATTTGTCAGAAATAATTATGTAAGTTTACCTACAGATTTACAGCATAGCTCTGCCTCTATTTCTTACAGATTGTTTATGGACACTCTCCACCTTTGCAGTAGGGAAGTTATCCTACTGTCCACCCATATGTCCATGTGGGAAATGCTGACTGCGACAGCCTTACGGACACCAAAGGGGGAAGAAGCTGTACACTTTTGGCAGATAGCAAACTGGAAACTACTTTTTGTTTTGAGACAGGGTCCCGGCTGGCCTAGAACTCACTCTGTAGACCAGGCTGGCCTAGAACTCACAAAGATCTGCCTGCCTCTGCCTCCCAAGTGCTAGGATTCAAGGCATGCGCCACCACGCCCGGCTTTTTAGCTTATTTCTTTTTCGGTGTATGAGTGTACTGTCGGATTCCCCTGGAACTGGAGTCAAAGACCATTCTTAGCAGCCACGTGGGTGCTGGGAATCGTATGGGAGCAAGAAAGATATATGTCTTTTCAAAGGCCTACCAAGATAAAACAAGGTAATACATTCGTACACATAAAACACAAACAAAAATCCATTTCAGTAATTGATGACATTTCTTTTATGCGGATATACCAGTGTATCGCCTGCATGGATGAGAGTCCACCCCTGGAGGGGAAGGCTGAGGTGCTCAAACCTTTCTCCTCCATCATCCTGACATGCCAGCCACTGTGCAAATGAAAACCAAGAAAGGGGCAGTGGGGTGGCACCCGTGACTGAACCGAGCTTCCTTTTTTTTTTTTCACCCTGTTTTCTGTTTTCTTTTGTTTTGTTTTGTTTTCTTAATGACCCAAACAGATGAAAAGATGGAGGTGGTAGTCTTAGGCCTAAAAAATGTATGGAAATGGGGCCTATACAGAGTGCTGGCCTGGTATGTTGTATGGACAGCTCTGACCCTCAAGGGGGCCTCCAAGTCACTTTACCAGAAGCAGCTGTCTTCCTTGTCTTGCAAATGGAGTGGCCCAGGCCTTTAATCCCAGCATGCCAGAGGAACTCTCTGAGTTCCAGGCCAGCTGCGGTTCCAGGGAAACAGCTTTTCAAACACACACACACACACACACACACACACACACACACACACACATACACACAAAATAATATTAATAAAATAAAGAAAGAAACAAAGAAAAGAGAAAGGAAGGAAAGAAGAAAGAAAGAAAGAAGAAAGAAAGAAAGAAAGAAAGAAAGAAAGAAAGAAAGAAAGAAAGAAAGAAAGAAAGAAAGAAAGAGAAAGAGCGAGCCATAGCAAGGCATGATGCCCCCTGCATTTAATGCCAGCCAGTTGATCACTGTGACATGAAAGTCAGCCAGTCCTCCTCCATAAGGATTTCCAGGCCAGCTACAGGGAGACCCTGCCTCAAAAGTGAATGAATGAATGAATGAATGAATGAATAAATAAATAAATAAATAAATAAATAAATAAATAAATCTCTCTACAATGAAATTTTCAAGTAACTCTTGGGAACTTTTGAAAGACACCAGAATAAGCTGGGCGTGGTGTCGCACGCCTTTAATCCTAGCACTTGGGAGGCAGAGGCAGGTGGATGTTTGTGAGTTCAACGCCAGCCAGCCTGGTCTACAGAGCGAGTTCCAGGACAGCTGAGGCTACAGGGAGACCCTGTCTACAAAAGACCAAAAAAAAAAAATAATAATAATAATAATAAATAATAATAAATAAAATAAAATGTTGAAATAGTGCAATGATTTATCAAGATATATCAGGCTGCGTATGGACAAAGTGTTAAATAACCAGAATTTCCTGCAACATTGCATAGATAACAATCTTGCTGCACAGGACTTAGAAATCTGAAGATTTAGGGCAGAAATACACATGAAACAGTTTATTTATTTATTGAATTATTTATTTATTTATTTATTTACAATTTCTGGAAAAGAAAAAAAGAGTGCCGATTGAAAGGCTTCGACTTAGAAATCTGAAGATTTAGGGCAGAAATACACATGAAACGGCTTATTTATTTATTTACTTATTTAAAATTTCTGAAAGAAAAAAGAGTGCTGATTGAAAGACACCAGAATAGTGAAGGACCTCCCATGCTCATAGATTGGAAAAATCAATATACTAAAGATACCCAAAGAGGTTGGAGAGATGGCCTAGAGGTTCAGAGGACCGGGTTAGATCCCCAGCACCCACATGGCGGCCAAGAACCATCGATAACTCCAGTTCCAGGGGAATCTGATGTGCGCCTCTCATCTCCGAGGCATTGCACGACACGGGTGCACAAACATGCATGCAGGCAGTACATTCATACACATACAAAAATAAATAAAATTAAAAGAAAGAAACAACCACCCCCAAAATAGACTTCAAATCCTTGAAAAAAGAAAATTTTTTTACTAAGCATATCATCAGAAATGGATTAGTAAGCATAAAAACCTACACATAGAGTATCTACATATGAGCGCATGTGTCTAGCTGAAGGCCCTAGGAGAAATACAGGGCCAGACAGGAGAAGCCTCTACACAGGCTATTTCCACAGTACTTGAAATACCTTTGGAATCCCAACGGTTTTGTGGTGAACTGAATTGCAGATTCTGAACCTTACAGAGAAAATACATCATCACACAGTCTAGTCCCCAAATGAAAGCGACAGTGCTTTGTCAGGGATTTTTTTCTTTCTTTGTGGTTATTATTACTAATATTATCATTATTAATCTTTTTATGTGTATGAGTGTACTGCTGCATGTAGGTTGGTGCACCCGTGTCCTGGATTGCGGTGGAAGTCAGAAGAGGGTGTCGGATTCCCCCAGAACTGGAGTTAAAGACGGTTCTTAAGCCGCCAGGAGGGTGCTGGGAATCGAACCCGGGTCTTCTGCAGGAGCAGTCGGTGCTCTTAACTGCTGAGTGAGCCATCTCTCCAGCCCCGACTTAAATTTCTATTACTAAAATATTGAAGCCGGGCGTGGTGGCGCTCGCCTTTAATCCTAGCACTGGGGAGGCAGAGGCAGGCGGATGTTTGTGAGTTCAATGCCAGCCTGGTCTACAGAGCGAGTTCCAGGACAGCTGAATGGATGGAATGGATGGATGGATGGAACCCGGATGCTCAGCAAGAGCAGTGGGTGCTCTTAACCACTGGGCTATCTTCTCTCCAGCCCCATTAAAGTATTTCTTAAAAGCCCGGCGTGGTGGCGCGCGCCTTTAATCCTAGCACTCGGGAGGCAGAGGCAGGCCGTTCTTTGTGAGTTCAAGGCCAGCCTGGTAGATTGCCTATAATTTTGTCTCATGGGTTTGGTACATTGTGTTTTCATCTACATTCAATTCTATGAACTTTTACTCTGATTTTTGATTTCTCCTTTGATCCAAATTTTCTTCGGTAGTGTGTTCTTTAGGTTCCTTGAGTTTGTATATATTTTTTCCCCATTTTTATTATTGGTATCTAGCTTTATTCCTTTCTGGTCATATAGAATATAGGATGAAATTTCAGATTTCCCAAGTTGATTGAAACTTGCTTTGTGTTCTACTCTGTAGCCAACTTTGGAGATTGCTCCATGTGTTACTGAGAAGACAGGTCTTTGGAATGTTCTGTAGTTGTTTGTTAGGTCAATTAGGTTAATGATGTTATTAAACTCCAAAGTTTTTCTATTTATTTTTATTTTTAAATTGTTTAATTGAATTTTTGTGTGTTTTATATAAAACAACTCAGTCTTAATCACCTTTATAACCATTTCCTCACTGGCATCCTCTCAAAGCTCACCCCCCCCCAGAGGAATTCACTCCACCATTTGTGCCAAGGCCCAGTGTGGCCCCAGATGTTCCTCAGTACAAGTTCATCCACTGAGGTCTAGTCAACCCATCCAGAGTCCCTCACTTTAAGAAGATCAGCTCTTCTTCACACAGCAGTTATCAGCTACCGATATTTTTTTCTGCTAAAATTGGGGTCTGCTGTCCATATCCCCAAGTCCATGCTTGGAGTTTTGACAATTTGAGCTTGATTGGGTCTTGTGCATGTTGACACCACTGTTGTAGGTTCATATGAGCAGGGTTCCAGGAGCTTGTAGTATTCTATTTCCATATGGGCATGGATCTCCCCCCTGGCTGTTACAATCTTTATGACCCCTCTTCTGTAATGGTTTCTGAGCTTTGTGTAAGTGAATTTTAACATATGAGTCCAGCTCCAGGATGCTAAATTAGCAGACTCCTAATCTCCATGCTTTGGCCATTTGTGACCTTTTGTGTTCCTGGCCCTCTGTTGCATGACAGAACTTCCTTAATTAGTGTTAAGACATTAATTAGTATCCTCTTTTCCCCTTTTTCTATATTGTGTGCCTTAGGTGTAGAGGTTGCATTGTAGGTGTGCCACATAGGCTTGGGCAATTGCCAGACAATGTCTGTGTGTGATTAGTTGTGATACTCTAATAGTTTGTTGGGTACAAAATAAGCTTCTTTGATGAGTTGTGACTTGGATACTTGACTGTATAAATAAAAAGATATGTATTTTATGCTTAGTAAGAAATTACATTGTTCTAGGGATGTGACAGCCTTGGGAATTTCTCTAAGATTTATGACCTCTCCATCCATGCCTATTTGGCTCTGTTTACAGTACCACACATGAATTTCCTCCTATTCAGTGGATTTTAAGTCTAATTAGGTAGCCCTAGATTCCCCCAAGATAAAAGTGCCACCACTGCACTGACGTCATATGCTATGATGGTCATTGATGTGGTTATTGGAATCTGGTGTTGGACATTAATTGATGTTCTTTCTTAGCAGCTTGCATAGTGCTTTCCAAACTATGAGTGCTAGGCTTCAGGGGAAGTGGCTTCCAGGTCAGTTTCAGCTCCATTGATCTAAATCCAGTCTCTGAACTGTCTTGCTTCAGCAGTAATGTCTTATCTTCAAGTTCTGGGAGGAAATCAAGGTCTGTGGTAATAGCCTGTGTAATTTTTGGAGTCTCTTGGATTACTCTGGCCAGTGACTTAAAGGAAGTTTTTCCTGTCTGGCACTATTTCTTGTTGTGTAGCCAGCAGCTATACATACATGGACTCATGTGGAGATACTGTATGTGTAATTTGTCAATACGTTGTTAGACTAATATGATTCCCTCTAGTTCTTTACACTAGCTAGGCATTATTTATTTCTCCTCTTTAGTTTTTGTCTGATTGTTCTTTCTGTTGGTGACAATTGTGTACTGAAGTCACCCAAGGTCACTGCATTAGAGTCAATGTGTGAGCTTAGATTTATTAATGTTTATTTTATGAGTTTGAGTGCCTCTGTGTGTGGTGCAAATATGTTCAGGATTGTACTATCTCCCAAAGTATTTTTCCTTTAATGAGCACTCAGTGAGTGGTCAGGCGTGGTGGTGCACNAAAACATCAACCACTTATAAAGGCAAACTCATCAGAAAAACATCAAATTTCACCAGGCGTGGTGGCACACACCTTTAATCCGAGCACTCGGGAGGCAGAGGCAGGCGGATCTTTGTGAGTTCAAGGCCAGCCTGGTCTACAGAGCAAGTTCCAGGACAGCTGGGGCTATAGGGAGACCCTGTCTCAAAAAGACCAAAATAAAATCGAAAGTAAAGTGAAGAGCAATGGGTGAAGAAGTATGGAATCAGCCTCTGGCATCTATAAACCAAGGTACAGGAGAGCATAATCCCCAACATACATGTACACACATGTACCATAGACAGGGTCTTTGGCACAGAAATAACAGAAACAAGACCAAACCAAATGTGCAGGAATATAGGTAAGGCTTTAGTCAGACCCCAGGCAGGGCATTCTGCTCTAACCAAAGTGGAATCAGGCTGCTCTCTTAGGAGAAGGAGAAGCAGGCTCTTATTAGTTTACTGAGGGAAGTTCACACGCAGTCATCATCTTGCTTGCATTAGAGGTTTAAATTTCTTCAACTGCTGTAAAAGCACAAGAATGAGGCTGGGGGAGATGGCAAAGTCAGTGATTGAGTACCTGAGTTCCACTCATGTAAAAAGCCAAGTGCTATGGCTCACTTGTAATCCCAGTACTGGGAGGACAGATGCACGTAGATGCCTCGAGCTTGCTCACCAAACAACTTAGCCTAGTCAGCAAGTTCCAATCCAAGTGAGAGAGAATGCATTAAGACACATTGTTGATGGTTGTCCTCAGGCTGATGTGACCTCTGGCCTCCACCTGTACCATATAAAATACAGAGAGAGAGAGAGAGAGAGAGAGAGAGAGAGAGAGAGAGAGAGAAAAGATTCAACAGAAGAAAACACATGCCTACTTTTAATGGGTAACAGCAAAAGGCCCAGAAGTTCGTCTGCCTTCTGCTCTCTTGGGGAAGTCCTTAGGTTAAAACTTAAGGACTTAAAAAAAATTAAGGACTTAGAGGCAGTGCCAGGAGCCCCCCACCCCCACCCCAGCAGGTAGGCCCAGCACAGGTAGGCCTGTGCAGGCACACTGAAGCAGGTGGTGCCCAAAACCACTCAGCAGGGAGGCTCAGTCCAGGCAGGCCAAAGCAGGCAGTGCTCAGAGACCACCTAGCAGGGAGGCTGAAGTAGGTGGTGCCTGGGACCACCCAGCAGGGAGGCCCCAGCTCAGGCAAGCCCCCATATGCAGTCTGAACCAGGTGGTGTTCCAAGACCACCCTGCAGAGAAGTCTGGTCCTACAGGCCTATACAGCCAGCCCTAGGGAACTGGTAGACTCTCATCCAGGGGTGCGAGGTTCAAGACAACCTGATTGTTACCTCTCCTGGACCTCTGGAGAAACCCCTGACTAGAAGGGTGAGAACTGGCTAGTCCCTCCAGTACAAAACCAAAAGTGAAAACCTGAAGCCTAGACTACCCAGACCTTCATAACTAATAAGGAGACAACGAAAACAAACAAAGTCAACCATCAACTCAAGGAAGAAACACTTGAGTTTTGTAAAAGAATACAAAGAACAAAACAAATCCACATGGCAAAATCACAGAAAAAAAAAAACCAATAATATGAGCAAACCAAATAATAAATCTGGACCAAATTCTACCAGTCCTATAGAAGACTCCTACAGTAAGAACTCCCTAGAGGTAAACCAGAATACAGATCTTTAAAGAACTATCCTAGACATACTCAAAGAACTCAAAGAAATCAAGAAATATAAGGAACACTCAGACAAACAAATCAAAGAACTAGAAGGAAAGAATGACAAACTCCAAAAGGAAGTGGAAATAATGAAGAAATATCAGGGTGAAATTAAAAATCATCCAGTCAACAGAAAAAGATTGGAAAAAGCCTCAGTAACAGAATGGATGAAGCAAAAAATCGAATATCAAGACTGGAGGATAACATGGAAGAACTGGAGTGCTCAAGCAAAGATTATGATTTTTTTACAAACACAAGAGTACAATAATCAGGAAATGTGGAACATCATGAAAAGCCCAAACCTCTGTATCATAGGTATAGAGGAAGTAGAATAATCCCAAGATAATGGTGTTTACCAGATCTTCAACAGAATTATAGAAGAAAATTTCCCCAAATTGAAAAAAGACATACCCATACAAATACAAGAAGCACATAGAACACCAAATAGATAAGACCAGAAAAGAAATTCCCCATGCCATATGATTGTTAGATACTTAAAACAAAGACAGAATACTGAAAGCCTCAAGAGAAAAACAAGTTATATATAAAGGGAAAACCATCAGAATTACAGCTGACTTTTCAATGCAAACAATGAAAGCCAGAAGAATCTAGACCAAAGTATTCCCAGGACCAAATGACTATAGGTGCCAACCCAGCAAAAATGTTAATTATAGTCAAAGCAGAAAGAAAAATCTCTGTCATGACATAAACAAGATGAAATAATACATGTCCAGAAAACCACTCCTCCAGAAAATACTTGAAGCAATTCAAAGGACAGAGGAAAGGAGCAGCTATCCCCAAGCAGCTAGAGAGAGCAATTAATGAAGGTCCTACTGCAGAAATACAAACAGACCAAAAATGCAAACAGAAAGTAAATTGAAGGGAAGCAATATACATCTCTCAATAATGACCTTAAAAATTAATGGTCTGAACTCCCCAATCAAGAGACACAGACTGGGAGATTGGATGATCCCCAGCACCCACATGGCAGCTGAGAACCATCTTTAACTCCAGTTCCAGGGGAATCTGACACCCTCTTCTGACCTCCACGGCATTGCCCGACACGGGTGCACAGACCTACATGCAGACTGTACATTCATACACATAAAATAAATAAATTAAAAAAATTAAAAAAAAAGAAAACAGCATATCAAAAACTATAAGACACAATGAACTTTCCTATTCTAAGGGGAAAGTTTATAGCACTAAGTGCCTATATCGAAAATATTGAGACAGCTCAAATTAATAACATTAATATATGCCTGTAGGCCTTGGAAAAACAGGAACAAACACCACTCGTAAACAGTATATGGGAAGAGATCATCAAAATCAGGGCTGAANTTTTTTTTTTTTTTTTGGTCTTTTCAAGACAGGGTCTCCCTGTAGCCCCAGCTGTCCTGGAACTCACTACATTCTTATCAAAGGAACAATTAACAATGAAGATTTCACAATCATAAGTATATATGCACCAAGCTCCAGTGCATCAAACTTCATAAGCACAATTCTGCAGGACTTCAAAGCACAGATTAATCCCAGCACACTAATAGTGGGGGATTTCGGTACCCCACTGAGCCCATTGGACAGGTAAACTGGACAAAGAATAAACAGAGAGACATCTGAACCAAAAAATATGATACACCAAATGGACCTAACAGACATCTACAGAATATTCTACCCAAACACCAAAGAATATACTTTCTATTTGGCACCCCATGGAACATTCTCAAAAATAGACCATTTACTGGGACAGAGAAAACCGCAACAAATACCAAAAAAATTGAAATAATTCCATGCATTCCACCAGACCACAGTGCAATAAAACTCAATATCAACACCGAAAGAGCCCTACTGTTCTAGTCTGTCAAAACACTCTGACTGACACCAACTTGGGGAGGAAAGAGTTTATTCAGCTTACATCTCCTGGGTCACAGTTCTCACTCAGGGAGCCCAAGGCAAGAACTCAGGGCAGGAACCTGGAGGCAGGAGCTGAAACACAGGCCATGGAGGAGTGCTGTTCTCTGACTTGCTCTCTCTTGGCTCATGCCCAGCCTGCCTTCTTATATAATACATAACCTGCCCAGGGTGGCACTACTCATTGTGGGCTGGGCCCTCCCACACTGCTCAACAATCAAGACAATACTCCACAGATGTGGCCACAGGTCAATCCAATGGAGCAAATTCCCCAATTGAGGCTCCCTCAACCCAGGTGTGTCAAGTTGACACTAAAGCTATCCAGCACACCTACTATCTACAAGAACTCGTGGAGACTAAACAACCCACCCTGAATAATGAATGGGTCAAAGGAGAAATAAAGAAAGAAATAAAAGTATTCCTGGCACTAAACAAAAAGGATGATGCAACACAAAAAAAAAAAACCTCCGGGACATTTTAAAAGCAGTCCTAAGAGGGAAGTTTATAGCCCTAATTTCCTATATTAAGACAACAGGAAGAGCACAAATAAATGACCCAGCACTACAACTACAAACACTGGAGAGACAACAAATGAATCCTAAACCAACAGACAGGAAGAAATAACAAAAATTACAGTGAAAATCAAAGAAATAGAAACAAAAGAAAACAATACAAAGAATCTAACAGCTGGTTCTTTGAAAGAATAAACAAGCCCAGTTGACCAAAAGAAAGAACGAGGAACTCCAAATCAATAAAATTAGAGATGAAAAGGGAAACATCACAACGGATAACAAAAAGATCCACACAAGCATACAGAAATACTTTAAAACCTATACTGTATAAAATTTGAAAGCCTAAGAGAAATGGAAGAATATCTAAAATCATGGAAATCACCAAAGCTTAACCAAGAAGAGATCAACAGCTTAAACAGACCCATAATGTATGAGGAAATAAAACTGTAATTTAAAAACAAACAAAAAANCCACCATGGCTCCCGCCACAATGGACTAATTCCCTGAACACGCCAATTGTGTATGCTCAAATAAACGCTTTCTTTTATAAGGGTCTTGTGGTTATGGTGTTTTTATCACAGCAACAAGAAAGTACTAATATCAGTTATTGGTACCCCAGAGGAGTGGGCACTGTTGGCTGTGAAGAACCTGACCATGTGTATGTTTTGGAGAAGTGTGGGAGACTTTGAACTTTGGGCTGGAAAGGGTGTTGACTATTGTAAGCAGAACTTAAAGGCCATTCTAGGGCAGGCCTGGAAGAAAGCATGATTGCAAAAGATGTGTTCCTAGGAAAATAAAGACTTAGGCAGCAAACCAGAAAATTTGATAAAGTCCTGGCAGCAGTTTGCCCGCATCCCAAGATGCTATTCCTGATGCTAAGTTGAAAAGCAATGGACTGATGTCTTTGGGCAGGATATTTCAAACAGCCTAAGTAGAAATGGGTGGCATGTGCTTTAATGGTGAATTTATACAGATTCTACAGTTGAAAAAGAGCAGATGAGGCAAGAAGAAAAATGCCAAGAATGTACCACAGTTTGACTCTGATAACTGCACTAGGAAAATAATGGTGGTGCCAAGGCATGTGAAGGAGAGTTTGGAATCTGAAACTGCCAACTAGGAAAGATTTAAAGGTTGGGTGCAAGGCCCTTGTGAAGGAGAGTTTGGATCTGAAAACTGCCCTAGGAAGATTAAGGTGGGCCAAGGTTTTTTGTTGAACGAGAGTTTCCTATTTGGAAAAGGAGATTAAGTGATTAAGGAAGGGCGCTCGAGATTTTACAAGTAAACAAAAGAATCAGTACCTTCAGGGCAAGACCACACCCACTAAAACGTTTCTACTCCATCAAATCCAGGGCAGAGAAAAGTTTTGCAATGTGGTTTGAAATGGAGCCCAGGGTCTCAGTCCCAAACTTGCAGCCATATTCGCAATTTCATTTACGTGCGTGCCGGCCTTTTTAGAGGCATTAAGTTCTGCAACGAGTAAGGAGGGGTCATCAGTTCTTCCTCCATGGTTTCAGAGAGCTCAAGGTTAGGCAGGAAGTGCACAAGGGTGTCCCTGAATAAAGAAGGCCCTGATTAGGCCATTGTATGAAGCTGTGAGATGTGAAGCCTGGTTGGGATCAGGACCACCCAAGAAGACATTCGGATGCTAGGAAAACTGTGGGAGAATTTTTGCCAAGGAGAGCTGCATACAGGGAGTTGGTACAAACCGGCCTAAGAAAAAAAGAAGGGGGGCTGTATGTTGCAAGCAAAGAACCTGGGAAGAGCTGAGCAACATCTGAAGCCGCCTTGTGGAGATCAAGTTCCACCAGAAGTTCATGTGGAGCTACAGGACTTTGGGTTTGCCCTGCTGTTTTCGCTCGTACTTAAGATTTTGTCCAGTAATTTCCTCACTGGTGCTGCTATTTCTCCCTTTTGGACATGTGATATGGTTTTTCAGTTCCAGTTCCACGTGTATGTTGGGAAAATATGTAATTTTGTCTTTTGGATTTTTTACAGGAGCTGTACAGTTTGGGAGTTTGGCCGAGGTGTCCAGAGACTTGTGGACTGGTGGACCTTTTGAATGGCATGAGACTGGTAAAAGACTGTGGGGGAACTTTTTAAAGGTTGGACTAATGCATTTTGCATTTTGATATGGTCAGGGAGCCTATGGGGGCCAGGGAGTGGAATGTGGTGGTTGTGAATGTGTGTCCCCCATAGGCCTCTAGGTATTCAGACGTTTTTTCTCAGATTGGTGTGCGCTGTTTTTTGGAGGTCTTGGGTGTGTGGCCCATGCTGAGGAAAGTTGTGTCACTTGGGGGGCAGGCTTAGTGTGAGCTTAAACAAGCCTCGTGCTCTACAATGCTTGCCTTGCCTCCTCTCTGCTTCCCTAGTGCTCCTCTTTGCGAGATGTGTCCTGTGTTTTGCTTGCTCCGGATCCGGCCTCCAATGCCTTCCCCCTCGCCCACAATGGAAATTCCATTATTATTCCCTGGAACTGCTGCCATCCCATAAGCTCAAATAAACCCTTCTTCCTTTTATATGTCTTTTATAAGTTTCTTCAGTTCTTTTCTTGTCTTGTGGTGTTTAAGTTTTATCACAGCAACAAAAGAAAAGTGACTAATACACCCTCCTCTCCCCCTACCCCCAACACCAGGGGCACAAAGCACGCCACTACATGGGACAGGCGCGTGGAGTGGCCATGTGTGCAAAACCCATGATGCACCATCCCAGCTTTGCGGAGGGCCAGAGCGGGAGAGGGCACACACGCACACACCTGATGGGGAGGTGAGGAAGTGAAGCTGCCAGCTCTGCAGTCAACGTCAGGGTGATGGTGTCCGGCTGACTGACTGACATCCCGCCACAGAAGGAAGGAAAGAGAAGTGTGGTGGTTTGAATGAGTGTCCCCCATAGGCTTTAAGTATTCATACATTTTGTCTCCAGTTGGTGGCACTGGTTTTGGAGGTTTTAGAAGGTGTGGCTGTGCTAGAGAAAGTATGTACCTGGGGGCAGGCCTAGTGAGTTTAACAAGCCTCGTGGTCTCCAGTCACTCTCTTGGCTTCCTGTGCTCTTTGCGAGATGTGAACCTCAGCTTGCTGCTCCAGATCAAGCCGCCATGTTTCCCGCCACAATGGACTCTAATTCCCTGGAACCGTCAATCATAAGCTCAAATAAACTCTTCCTTTTATAAGTTCTTTGGTCATGGTGTTTTATCACAGCAACAGAAAAGTGACTAACACAGTAATTTTTTACCAGAGAGTGGGCTGTTGGCTGTGAAGAACCTGACCATGTGGATGTTTCGAGAAATGTGGAAGATTTTGGAACTTTGGGCTAGAAAGGCTGTTGACTACTGTAAGCAGAGCTTAAAGGGCCATTCTAGTGGAGGCCTGGAAGAAAGCATTGCTGCAAAAGATGTGGTCCCAGAGGAGGATAAAGACTTAGGCAGCAACTGGGATATTTTGATAAAGAGTCTGGCAGCAGTTTGCCCACAGCCCAGATGCTTGCCTGATGCTAAGTTGAAAAGCAATGGACTGATGTCTTTGGCAGAGGATATTTCAAAACAGCCTAATGTAGAAATGGTGGCATGGCTTTTAATGGTGAATATTATACAGATCTACAGTGGAAAAGAGCAAGTATGGCAGAAGGAAATGCAGAATGTAGAGTTTGGATCTGAAAAGTACACTAGGAAAATTAAAGGTGTGGCCAAGGCTTGTGAAGGAGAGGCTCCCTTTGATAAGGAGACTAAAGTGATTAAGGAAAGGCCTGGAGATTTACAAGTAAACAAAAGAATCAGTACCTTCAGGACAAGACCACACCCAGCTAATCCTCCAGCTTTTGAAAGGAAAATACTGAAAGCTTTTTCTACTCCAACAAGTCCAGGGCAGAGAAAAATTTCAAATGTGTTTAAAGTAGGAGAGATTCAATCCCGAACTTGCGGCCAAACTCGGCAGTTTCACTCACGTGGTGCTGGCTTTAGAGACATGAAGTTTGCAAGAGTGAAGGGGTCATCAGTTCCTCCTCCACAGTTTCAGAGAGCTGCCAAGGTCAAGCAGAGTGCAGCAGGGGTGTCCCTGCATAATGAAGGTCCTGATAGGCCATTGCGTGAAGCTGTGAATGTGAAGCCTGGTTGGCAGCGGAGACCCCAAGTAGACTTTTGAGATGCCAGACCTGTGAGATATTTGCCAAGGAGAGCTGCATACTGGGAATGGTACCGGCCTAAGAAAGAGATGTATGTTGCAAGGAAAGCTGGAAGAGCTGAGCCATCTAAACCCTTTAGAAGCCAAGTCCCAGAAGTCGCACATGGAGCTACTGGACTTGGTGTTTGCCCTGCAGGTTTTCGGTCTTGTTTTGGTCCAGTATTTCCTCACTATGCCTCTATTCCTCCCTTTTGGGATGGGAATGTGTATTCGGTTCCACTGTATGTTGGGAGTATGTAATTTGTCTTTTGATTTTACAGGAGCTTACAGTTTAGGAGATTGGCCTGAGTCTCAGAAGTGACTTTGGACTGTGGACTTTTGAATGGGGACTTTTAAGGTTGGACTAAATGCATTTTGCATTTTATATGGTCAGGAGCCTATGGGGGGCAGGGAGTGAAATGTGGTGGTTTGAATGAGTGTCCCCCATAGTCTTTAAGTATTCAGACATTTTGTCTCCAGTTGGTGGTACTGTTTTTGGAGGCTTTAGAAGGTGTGGCCATGCTAGAGTAAGTATGTCACTGGGGGCAGGCTTAGTGAGTTTAACAAGCCTCGTGGTCTCCAGTCACTCTCTTGGCTTCCTGTGGTCTTTGTGAGATGTGACCTTCAGTTTGCTACTTCGGATCCAGCCGCCATGTCTCCTGCCAGAATGGATTCTAATTCCCTGGAACCGTCAATTGTAAGCTCAAATAAACTCTTCCTTTTATAAGTTCTTTAGTCATGGTGTTTTATCACAGCAACAGAAAAGTGACTAATACAAGTGGGAACTGCAGAATGATGCATGTGGGAGCGGCGAACCTACCCCCTCCCAGTTCCAACCTGCTCCTCCTGACAGGATTACCATGGCAACAACACATCATCAGTAAGGTAAAACTAACCTGTCTCACGACGGTCTAAACCCATCTCACGTCCCCTATTAGTGGGTGAACATTCCAGTTCTTGGCGAATTCTGATTCACAATGATAGGAAGAGCCAACATCATAGGATCAAAAAGCATCGGCGCTATGAACACTTGGCTGCCACAAACCAGTTATACCTGTGGTAACTTTTCTGACACCTCCTGCTTAAAACCCAAAAGGTCAGAAGGATCGTGAAGCCACTCACTAGGAAGCTCTGAAGTGGGAGTGGTCCTTGCTGTCAGGGGCATGAGCAGCTCTGAAGTGGGGGTGGTCCTTGCTGTCATGGGAATGAGCAGTCGGCTTATCCTCTGAAGATTTAGAGATGGAGTGGGGCTCAGAGTGAGGCTACAATGTGTTTCAGAAGATCATCAGGAATTACAAGAGGCCCTGCCACACCCAGAGAGGGAAGCCAGGGCACAGGAGTAGGCATAGGAAGCAGACCACATTGGGAGGACATGTTTCTCTCTGATACTGGCAAGAAGGTATGGAATTGAGATTTCCCATAGTAACTCAGATAGGGTTACCCACATGCTCTGACTCCTAGCCACCTCTGTAGCCACAGTAGAGAGGAGGATATTGGGAATAAGTCATCCTGAGAGTTTAATGGTTAGGCCACGGGGGAGATGGAAGATTTGCACTTGAACTGCATCAATGGAGATGCTGCTTCATGGTCTACTGTGACTGATGGCCAGTAGGTTCTTCAGATGTGTCTGGCCACCTTTGATATTTTATGTTCTCAGTCCCTTGTGTGTGGTGAGTATTATTTGACTGTATATAAAGACTTGGAACAGAGCTCTGACTGTGTGAAGATGTTCAAAGGAGACCCCAGGGTGAAGTTAGAACACAGACAGCTGAGGATTATGTCAGCTGCTTCCGGTCCCAGAGTTACACACCAGCCTTTCTCCAAATTCAACAATGTTTGAGGTGCTTCAATAGATGACTTATTTTCATTATCTCCTTTACTTCTCTCTGTAATTATTCTTTCTTAACATTTTGTACATGAGGACTCTGCAACTCTTTGGGGGTCCTGAGATAGCTCAAGAAATAAACCATGGAAGTTGGGGTTCCTATTAAGAATGGGTCTTTCTTTCAATACCTGCCTTAGTCCCGACCTGTGTCTTTGCCTTTCAAGGGCTGCACCTTGCTCAGCTGCCTCCATAGGAGACAAGGACATTCATAGCCATGACTATGAGGTGTGTGAGAGCTATTTCAAACACTCACAGTCTTGTGAGAAAGCAATGAGTGGGATGTTTTCCCTCAAGGACGACTAATAAAGTGACCCTCCCGCCATAACCTTATGAATGGACACAGCAGTAACTGGATGGATGTAAGAAAAATATTTTAAGGTTTATCATTTATTTATTATTAAATCATACATATGTGCATGTCTGTCTTTGTGTGGATATGTGCTCATGAATGCAGGTTATGAAAACCAGAAGAATGCTATATGCCCTGGAACTCTAGTTACAGGTGTTTGGGAGTCTCCCAACATGCTTGTTAGAACTGACCTCAGGTTCTCTGCTAGAGATGAACATGCTCCTAACCTCTAAGCCAAGTCTCCTGGCTCCATTAACTTTTAAAATATAATGATCTCAGGGCTGGAGAGATAGCCTAGCGGTTAAGAGCACCTATGGCTCTTGTAGAGGACCCAGGTTCGATCCCCAGCACCCACATGGTGGCTAAGAACCAACTGTAACACCAATTCCAGGAGAACTCCAGTTCCAGGGGAATCTGAGACCCTCTTCTGACCTCCGCGGCATTGCACGACATGGGTGCACAGACCTACATGCAGACAGTACATTCATACACATACAAAAATAAATAATATAATAATCTCAGAGGCTGAATAGATAGCTTAGGGGTTAAGAACGCTAGGGATTCTTGTAGAGGAGATTGGTTCAATTGCCAACACCCACAAAGAGCTAACATTGGTCCATAAGTCCTGTTTAGGGGATCCAACTGCCTCTTCTGTAGTCCATAGGCACTGAGAGACTTTAATGCATATATATATATATATA
>VZQC01004465.1:207356-463999 GCA_009823505.1 Rhizomys pruinosus
ATATATACACACACACACACACACACACACACACACACACACACACACACACACACACACACGTGTTTAGAAGACAATACAATGGAAAATTATGCCAGCTTTTCTATGGGTCTCAATATTAAGAGTGATTTAAATTTTAATGTTTATTTTTTTCCCAATTTTTGGCAATAGGCACACATTACATTTAGGATAATCATTTATTCAAATAAACTTGAAGTATTCTCTCACTATGTGATGATCATAAGGAATAGAAGTGAACTAATACAGTTTTTAATATACCCACTTGTTATATAACTGCATATTTTTAGGACACAGAAAGAACTCAGACATGGAGGGAAGTCACGTATATGAAAGCCTTCACTTTGGGTGTTGGACTATAGGGGGACCTTTCTTTTTTATCAGTTTGCATTATTGTTTGCTCCGTGTTCCTTGTTGTAGTATGTGGGGTTAGAGTTTTGGTTTCTAGACAGTGAAGGACAAGCATAACATTTGTGTTCTAAGGATGTAATTTTTGAACAAAGATCATGAAAATAGGTCAGTGCAGTTTTCCCAGGACACTTGAAAGTTTTGAAATCCTTTGAATATAGATTACTTTACCTCTCTCAACCACTCTAAAAAGATGACCTTAAGTGAGGAGGAGTTGAATTCATGATTGCATACAACTGGAAGTATAAGGAGTCGAGGAAAATGTAATAGAAATGGAAAAGACATACAAGTACCTAAGTGTCTTTGGGTCCCTTTTCTATGTTGCATGAGCCTTAGGTTTAGAGGTTCCATTGTAGATTTGTAACTTAGGCTTGCACAATTCAGACCCTACTGTGCAACAAACAGCCTATGAAGAATGTGGATGTGAGATCACTTCAGTGACTCTAGGGGACACACAGAAGAGAATGCAATTCTGATTTATTCAATACAACAGGACATTTATATAGGTAGTGAGACAACATTTCCTAGCAGCCAATGCCAGATCTCCAGATCACTATCCCCTCTGTGTTGATGTGTTGGACCCAGAAATGAACATTTAGGAGAACAGTTAAGTTCATGGTGACAAGCAAGCCAGCTGGCACATACTCAATGCAGCCTGATTCCCGGAATGCTGCCCCACATCTTCCCCTTTTGTGTTTTCCCCCCACAATCTCAAAGAGAATTATAGAAGAGATGGCCTGTTACCTTCATCTGACCTGAATGTCCAACACTCTTTATAAAAGTACAACAACCAATCAATGCCCAAGTAAGAACAATACACAGAAAACCAACCAGTAACCATAAAGAATAAACATAAGGAATACTCACTATCAGTTCTATTTATCTTTTTCTTTTTTGTGACAAGGGTGCACTCTCATACATGAGGGCGATATACTTGTATACTCCTACATATGCATAAATGTAATACTGAAATACTCCTTATGGGACCAACCAGGCTGAGCTTGATCTCACAGTGTTGGGCCTGTCTCTGCCTCTGTGTGCTGGGATTTAAGGAAGGTGTGGGCAACCATGCCCCCAGCTATGGATTTTTTTTTTTGGTACTTTTGAAAAGTGTTTTTCTGTAGCCCCACCCAGCTGGCCTGAAACTCTCTAAATTTTAAATTAATATAGTTTGAATCAATTTGAAATGATTTTTAAACTTTATTTATTTATTTATTTATTTATTTATTTATTTATTTAGTCTTTTGGCCACAGTGTCTTCCCGTAGCCCCAGCTTGCCTGGAACTCATTGTGGAGACCAGGCTGACCTTGAACTCACAAAGATCTGCCTGCCTCTCTCTGTTGTCAGAGTGCTAGGATTAAAGGCCTCTGCCACTATGCACCCTGCCTGGCCTTTCAGTTCTAAAGATGAGCTGCCAGATTTAACCACCAACTCTAATTTTAACCCTTTGCTAAGGTGGGAGTTTTCATTCTAATAATGCAGAGGGACGATGGGTTTTTTTTCTTTCAAATCTCTTGTCTGAATTAAACATACAAGAACATAAGTCTCTGGAGGGGTGAGGGTGGAGAGGTGGGAAAGATGAATGGCTTCCCTGTAGTACCCCCAGCCTGTCTGCTGGAAATACCTATCAGGGCAGGCTGACCTTGAAATCAAAGTGAAAGGCCCTTCTCTGCCTCCCCACCCCACCCCAGCACCACCACCACCACCACCATGGCAAGCTTCCATGCCCAACCTGTAGCCAGTGGGACAACACAGCCCTCTTCAGGTCTAAATTAGAAGCAAGACTACCAGCCTTTCGCATTTAGTTCTAATCAGAATCCATCTGATTTGATATTTAGCCTTTCTACTTTGAAAAGTTGTCTCCGGGCTGGAGATATGGCTCAGCTGTTAAGAGCACCCACTGGCTGCTCTTGCACCTGACCCGGGTTTGATTCCCAGCACCCACATGGCGACTAAGAACTGTCTTTGCCTCCAGGTCCAGGGGAATCCGACGCCCTCTTCTGATCTCCTTGGCATTGCAGGACATGGGTGCACCAACCTACACACTCATACACATAATAATAATAATAATAATAATAATAATAATAATAATAATTGCAAAGAAAAAAGGAAACAATAAAGGAAATCCCTGACAAAGCACTGTCATTTTCTTTTGGTGAATAGACTGTTTATGTTGTGTTTTCTCTGTAAGGTTCAGAATCTGCAATTCAGTTCACCACAAAACTGTTGGGATTCCAAAGGTATTTGAAGGACTGTGGCAATAGCTTGTGTTATTTTAGGAGTCTCTTGCGCTACCCTGACCAACAACCTGTATGGAGGTTTCTCCTGTCTGGCACTGTATTTCTCCTATAGCCTTCAGCTAGACACATGCGCTCATGTGTAGATACTCTGTGTGTAGGTTTTTATGCTTACTAATCCATTTCTGATTATATGCTTATTAAGATATTTCTTTTTTAAGGATTTGAGGTCTTTTGGGGGGTTATCTCTTTTTTTTAATTTTATTTATTTTTGTATGTGTATGAATGTACTGTCTGCATGTAGGTTTGTGCACCCCTGTCATGCAATGCCTAGGAGGTCAGAAGAGGGTTTTGGATTCCCCTGGACCTGGAATTCTCCTGGAATTGGAGTTACAGACAGTTCTCAGCCACCATGTGAGTGCTGGGGATTGAACCCAGGTCCTCTGCAAGAGCAGTCGGTGCTCTAAACCAATAGGCTATCTCTCCAGCCCCATTAAAGTATTTCTTAAAAGCCGGGCATGGTGGCGCATGCCTTTAATCCTAGCACTTGGGAGGCAGAGGCAGGCTGATCTTTGTGAGTTCAAGGCCAGCCTGGTCTACAGAGTGACTTCCAGGACAGCCAGGGCTACAGGTAGACCCTGTCTCGAAAAGTCCAAATAAAATGTTAAACACGAAAACAATTAATATAATTAGAATGAATTTTAAATAAATAAAAATAAAACCTGTTTCATGTGTATTTCTGCCTATCTTCAGATTTCTAAGTCGTGTACAGGAAGATTGTATCTATGAACATGTACGAAGGACATAATAGCAGTAGATGAGCTTACATGTATTTAGGTAGGTCAGCTTCATATTGTGCTCTTCCCGGGGTCCTCCTCCTGTATGTTCTGAGCTTAGAATCATTGATCAGGTTCGGAAATACAATCCATGCTTTAAATGTGTTTTTTTTAGACTTTGTATTTATTTATTTACTTATTTACTTAATTATTTATTCATTTATTTTCCCCCACCCTTTTTTTTGTTTGTTTTATGTGTATGAATGTATTAACTTCTTTTATCTTGGTAGGCCTTTTTTTAAATATATTTTTTAATTATTTATTTATTTATTTTTATGTGTATGAATGTACTGTCTGCATGTAGGTTTGTGCACCTGTGTCGTGCATTGCCTCGGAGATCAGAGTGGTCATCAGATTCCCCTGGAACTGGAGTTAATGATGCTTATTAGCCGACATGTGGGTGCTGGGTATCTAACCCAGTGCTCTTATCTGCTAGGCCATCTCTCCAGCCCCTTTGCTAGGCCTTTGAAAGACATATGTGTACAACTTCCTCCCCCTTTGGTTTCCATAAGGCTGTTGCGGTCAGGATTTCCCACATGGACATATGGGTGGATTTTGTTTTGTTTGATTTTTCTGGATGATTTGGTATCAGTTCTATTCTTTTTCTTTTTTATTTTTGTGACAGGGGTGCACTCTCATACATGAGGGCGATATACTCATACATACACATGAAAGTAATAGATTATTGAAATACCCCCTATGGAGACCAACCAGGTTGACCTTGAACTCACAGTGTTGAGCCTGTCTCTGCCTATGGGTGCTGGGATTGAAGNAAAAGTGATTTATGTAGCCCCACCCAGCTGGCCTGGAAATCTCTAAATTGTAAATTAATATAGTTTGAATCAATTTTAAATGAATTTATTTATTTATTTATTTATTTTATTTATTTATTATTACTTTTTTGGTCTCTTTGAGACAGAGATTCCCTGTAGCTCAGGCTGTCCTGGAACTCACTTTGTAGTCCAGGCTGGCCTTGAACTCAGAAAGATCCGCCTGCCTCTGCCTCCCAAGTGCCAGGATTAAAGGCCTGCGCCACCACACACCTGCCCAGCATTTCAGTTTTAAAGATGATATTTAGCCTCTCTACTTTGAAAAGTAGTCTCGCCGGTGTGGTGGCACACGTCTTTAAGTGGATCTTTGTGAATTCAAGGTGAGCCTATTCTACACAGTGAGTTCCAGGCCAGCTGGGACTCTGTCCCCAAACGCCAAAAAAAAAAGTAGTTTCATGTTTTCTATCTGCCCATGTGTGTGTGTGTGTGTGTGTGTGTGTGTGTGTGTGTGTGTGTGTGTATCTGTGTGTATGTGTGTGTGTGTGTGTGTCTGTGTAATGGCATGAGATCTAATTGAGTGTTCTTCCCACAGTTTTTCTGGGACCTGTCCAGCAAGAAGATTGTGTTTATGAACATGCAAGAAGCATATTAATAGCAGTAGCTTAGCCTAAATATAAGTCAGCTTTGTTTGATCTAAAGCAGTATGAGGGCAGGCTGTGGGGTGGGTTTTTGTTGTTGTTGTTGTTGTTGTTGTTGTTCATAGGGCCTCCACCCCCATTGCTCTTTGTGTCAGGGTTGCTTGGGCTTTATCCAGTCTTTCCTGCTTCCATGTGCGTTTTAGGATTTTCCCCCCCAATTCTATGAAGTGTGTCATGGTGGGATTCTGATTGGGATTACATTAAATCTCTTTATTACTTTCGATAGGATGGTCATCTTTACTATATTGATTTTTCCAATCTATGAGCATGGGAGGTCCTTCAATATTCTGGTATCTTTCAATTGGCACTGTTTTTTTTTAATCTTTTCCAGACAGGGTCTCCCTGTAGCCCCAGCTGTCCTGGAACTCAGTCTGTAGACCAGGGTGGCCTTGAGCTCACAAAGATCCACCTGTCTCTGCCTAGGTTTAAAGGCGTGGAACACCACGCCTGCTTATTCTGGTCTCTTTCAAAAGCTTCCAAGACTTATTTGAAAATTTCATTGTAGATTTATTTATTTATTTATTTATTTATTTATTCATTAATTCATTCATTTACATTTCAGGCAAGGTCTCCCTGTAGCCCCAGCTGGCCTGGAAATCCTTATGTAGGAGGGCTGTCTGACTTTCATGTCACAGTGACCAACTGGCTGGAAATAAAGGCAGGGGCATCACGCCTTGCTATGGATATTTCTTTATTTTTATTATTTATTTATTTCTTTCTTTATTTATTTATTTATTTATCGTTTGTGTGTGTGTGTGTGTGTGTGTGTGAAAAGCAGGTTCCCTGGAGCCCCAGATGGCCTGGATCTGTGTATGTTCAGCGGGATGGCCTGGAACTCAAGAGAGATCTTCTGGCATGCTGAGATTAAAAGCCTGCCTGGGATGCTCCATTTGCAAGACAAACAAGACACCTGCTTCTGGTAAAGTGACTTGGAGGCCCCCTTAAGGGTCAGAGCTGTCCATATCACATACCAGGCCAGCACACTGTGTAGGCCCCATTTCTGTACATTTTTAGGCCTAAGACAACCACCTTGTTCTAGTTTGTCTTCCATTGCTGAGACAAAAGACTCTGACCAACATCAACTTGGGGAGGAAAGGGTTTATTCACTTTACATATCCTGGGTCACAGTTCATCACTTAGGGAGCCCAAGGCAGTAACTCAGGGCAGGAAACTGGAGGCAGGATCTAAAGCACAGGCCATGGGGGAATGATGTTCACTGGCTTGCTCCCTTGGCCCATGCCCCGCCTGACCTCTTATACACTACACAGCAACCTGCCAAGGGTGTCACCTTGGTGTCACCCATAGTTGGCTAGGCCCTCCCACATTGCTCAACAGTCAAGACAATACTAGACAGATATGGCCACAGGCCAGTCCAATGGAGCCAATTCCCCAATTGAGGCCCCCTCAACCCAGGTGTGTCAAGTTGACACTAAAACTATCCAGCACACACCTCCATCTTTTCAGCTGTTCGGGTCATTAAGAATAAAAAACAAAATGAAAGAAAACAGGAAAAAAAAAAGGAAGCTGGGCTCAGTCACGGGTGCCACCCTGCTACCCCTTCCTTGGTTTTCATTTGCACAGTGGCTGGCATATCAGTATGATGGAGGAGAATAGTTGGAGCACCTCAGCCTTCCCCTCCAGGGGTGGACTCTCATACATGCAAGCGACACACTCAAATATCCGCATAAAAGAAATGTAATCAATTACTGAAATAGATTTCTTTTTTTATTATTATTTTTTGTTATATGTGTATGAATGTATTACATTGTTTTATCTTGGTAGGCCTTTGAAAAGACATATATCTTTCTTGCTTCATACGATTCCTAGCACCCACATGGTGGCTAAGAACCATCTTTGACTCCAGTTCAAGGGTAATCCTACAGTACTCTCATACACATAAAAAGTAATAAGCTAGGGGGCTGGAGAGATGGCCTAGCGGTTGAGAGCGCTGACCGCTCTTACAGAGGACCCGGGTTCGATCCCCAGCACCCACATGGCGGCTGAGAACCGTCTGAAACTCCAACTCCAGGAGAACTCCAGTTCCAGGGGAATCCGACACCCTCTTCTGACCTCCGCGGCATTGCACAGGATGGGTGAACAAACCTACGTGCACACAGTACACTCATACATGCAGACAGTACATTCAGTACACATACGCGAAAATAAATAAAAAAAAATTAAAAAAAAAAAGTAATAAGCTAATAAGCTGGGCATGGTGGAGCATGCCTTTAATCCTAGCACTTGGGAGGCAGAGGCAGGCAGATCTTTGTGAGTTCAAGGCCAGCCTGGTCTACAGAGTGAGTTCTAGACCAGTTGGGACCCTGTTTCAAAACAAAAATTAGTTTCCAGTTTTCTCTCTGCCCAAAGTGTACAGCATTCCTCCCCCTTTGGTGTCCGTAAGGCTGTTGCAGTCAGGATTTCCCACATGGACATATGGGTGGATTTTGTTTTGTGTGATCTTTCTGGATGATTTGGTATCAGTTCTATTCTATTCTTTTTCTTTTTTAATTTTTTTGGCAGGGATGCACTCTCATACATGAGGGTGATCCACTCGTACATACACATAAACATAATAGATTACTGAAATACTCCCTATGGAGACCAACCAGGTTGAGCTTGAACTCACAGTGTTGGGCCTGTCCCTGCCTCTGGGTGCTGGGATTGAAGGAAGGTCTGGGCAATGATGCCCCCGGCTATGGCTTTTTTTTTTTTGGTCCTTTTGAAAAGTGTTTTTCTGTAGCCTCAAGCAGCTGTCCTGGAACTCTCTAAATTCTACATTAAAATAGTTTGAATAAAATTTATATGATTTTTAAATTTTATTTATTTATTTATTTATTTATTTATTTAGCCTTTTGGTCACAGTGTCTCCCTGTAGCCCCAGCTGGCCAGGAACTCATTGTGGAGACCAGGCTGGCCTTGAACTCAAAAAGGTCTGTTTGCCTCTCTCTCTCTTCAGAGTGATGGGGTTAAAGGCCTCTGCCACTATGTGACCAGCCCAGCCTTTCAGTTCTAAAGATGAGCTGCCAGTTTTAACCACCAACTCTAATTTTAGCCCTTTGCTAAGGTGAGAGTTTTCATTGTAATAATGCAGAGGGAGGATGGGTTTTTTGTTTTTCTTTCAAATCTCTTGTATGAATTAAACATGCAAGAACATAGTCTCTGGAAGGGTGAGGGGGGAGGAGGGAAAGAAAGACAAATGTCATCCCTGAAGTAGCCCCAGCCACCCTGCTGGAAATCCCTATCAGGGTAGGCTGATTTGAACTCAAGGTGAAAGCACTTTCTCTGCCTCCCCACCCCATCCCCACCCCCACCCACGCGGCAAGCTTCCATACCCAGGCTGTAACCAGTGGGACAACACAGCCCTCTTTAGGTCTAAATTAAAAGCAAGACTATCGGATTATCCCATCTAGTTGTAATCAGAATCTATCTGATTTGATATTTAGCATATATACTTTGAAACGTTGTATCCAGGCTGGAGATATGGCTCAGCTGTTAAGAGCACCCACTGACTGCTCTTGCATAGGACCCGGGTTTGATTCCCAGCACCCACATGGTGGCTAAGAATCATCTTTGGCTCCAGTTCCAAAAGAATCCGAAAACCTATTCTGACCTCCTTGACAAGTCTGAGAAAACAGAGACTGAGACAGTGGACATGTCTGAGACCACAGGGACGCAGATATTGTACATGTCTGAGACAGCAGAGACTGAGACAATGGACATGTCTGAGATAGAAGGGCTCTATAAAGTGCACATGTCTGAGACAACAGAGACTGAGACAGTGGACATGTCTGAGACAACAGGGACTTTGAGACCACACATGTCTGAGACAACACTGACTGAGACAGTGGACATCTCTGAGAAAACAGGGAATTAGACATTGGGCATGTCTGAGGCAACAGGGACTGAGACAGTGGACATTTGTGAGACAACAGGGACTTAAAGAGTGGACATGTCTGAGACAACACTGACAAAGACAGTGGACATCTCTGAGACAACAGGCACTTAGACATTGGATATGTGTGAGACAACAGGGAATGAGAGAGTGGACGTGTCTGAGACAACAGGCACTGAGACAGTGGACATGTGTGAAACAACTGGGAATGAGACAGTAGAAATGTCTGAGACAACAGAAACTGAGACAGAGGCCACCTCTGAGTCAACGGGGTTCTAGACAGGGGAACTGTCTGAGACAATAGAAAATGAGACAGTTGACATGTCTTTGCCAGTGGACAAGTACTGTCTGAGATGACAGTGACTGAGAGAGTGTACACATCTGAGACAAGAGGGACTGAGACAGTGGACACGTCCGAGACAAACAGGACTAAGACAGTGGACATATCTGAGAAAACAGGGACTGAGACAGTGGGCATGTCTGAGACAACAGGGACTGACTCAGTGGATATGTCAGAAACAACAGGGACTGAGACAGTGGACTTGTATGAGACAACTGCAACTAAGAACATGTTCACGTCTGAAACAACCGGGACTGAGACAGGAGACATGTCTGAAACAACAGGGACTGAGACATTGGACATGTCTGAAGCAACAGGCAGTGAGACAGTAGATATGTCTGAGACAACACTGGCAGAGACATTGGACATGTCAGACACAACACAGACTGACACTGTGGACATGAGTGAGACAACAGGGACTGAGAGAGGGGACATGGCTGAGTCAACAGGCACTGAGACAGTGGAAAGTGTGAAACAAGAGGGAATGAGACAGTGGACATATCTGAGACAAAAGGGACTGAGAAAGTGGACACATCTGAGTCAACAGGGTCTGAAACCATGGACATGTCTGAGACAACAGAGACAGAGACAGTGGACATATATGAAACAACAGGGACTGGAACAGTGGACATGTCTGAGACAACAGTGTTAAAGAGAATGGTCATGTCTGAGACAACAGAGACTGAGAAAACTGACATGTCTGAGACAGTGGACATGTCCTGCCTGAGAAGACAGGGATTTAGGCAGTGGACATATCTTAGATAACAGGGAATGAGACCATGGACACATCTGAGACAACAGGGACTGAGACATAGGACATATCTGAAACAACGGGGATGGAGACAGTAGATATGTCAGAGACAACAGGAACTGAGACCATGGATATGTCTGAGAAAACAGTGAATCAGATCTTGGACATGTCTGAGACTACAGGGACTCAGACACCATATATATCTGAGAAAACCAAGACTGAGAATTTGGACATGTCTGAGACATTGGAAATGTGTGATACAACAGGGTCTGAGACAGTGGATATGTCTGAGACAACTGGTACTGAGACCATGGACATGTCTGAGACAACAGGGACTGAGACAATGGACACTTATTACACAACGGGGATTTAGATAGTGCACACGTCTGAGACACAGGGACTTAGAGAGTGGACATATCTAAGACAACCTGGACAGAAACAGTGGACGTATCTGAGAAAACGGGCACAGAGACGGTGGACATGTCTGAGACAACAGGTACTGAGACAGTGGATATGTTTGAGACAACAAGCACTGTGACAGTGGGCATGTCTGAGACAACAGGGACTGACTCAGTGGATATGTCTGAAACAACAGGGACTGAGAGAGTGGGCATGTCTGAGACAACTGCGACTAAGAGCATGTTCATGTCTGAAACAACGGGGACTGAGTCAGGTGACATGTCTGAAACAACAGGGAATGAGACAGTAGATATATCTGAGACAACAGAAAATGAGACAGTGGACATGTCTGAAACAACAGGCACTGAGACAGTGGACATGCCTGAGACAACACTGGCGGAGACAGTGGACATGTCTGGCACAACACAGCCTGACACCATGGACATGTGTGTGACAACAGGGACTGAGATATTGGACATGTCTGAGACAAAAGGTACTGAGAGAGAGAGGACATGGCTGAGACAGCAGGCACTGAGACAGTGGAAAGTGTGAAAAAACAGGGATTGAGACAGTGGACATGTCTGAGAAAAAACGGACTGAGTAAGTGGACACATCTGAGTCAACAGGGTCTGACACCATGGACATGTCTCAGACAACAGGGAAGAGACATTGGACATGTGTGAAGCAACAGGGACTGGGACAGTGGACATGTCAGAGACAACAGTGTTCAAGAGAATGGTCATGTCTGAGACAACAGACACTGAGACAGTTGACATGTCCGAGACAGTGGACATATCCTGCCTGAGAAGACAGGGAATTAGAAAGTGGACATATCTGAGACAACAGGGACTGAGACAGTGGACATATCTGAGACAACAGGGACTGAGACATTGGACATGTCTGAGACAATGGGGATGGAGACAGTAGATATGTCAGAGACAACAGGCACTGAGACCGTGGATATGTCTGAGACAACAGGGAATCAGACATTGGACATGTCTGAGACTGCAGGGCCTCAGACACTAAACATATCTGAGACAAACGCGACTGAGATTTTGGACATGTCTGAGACAACAAGGACTGAGACATTGGAACTGCGTGATACAACAGGGACTGAGACAGAGGATATGTCTGAGAAAACTGGTATTGAGACCGTGGACATGCCTGAGACAATAGGGACTGAGACAATGGACACTTATGACACAACTGGGATTTAAATAGTGGACACATATGCGACAACAGGGACTTAGAGAGTGGACATATTTAAGACAACCGGGACGGAGACAGTGACATATCTGAGAAAACAGGGACTGAGATACTGGACATGTCTGAGACAACAGGGACTGAGACAGAGTATATGCCTGAGACAATAGGCACTGAGACTGTGGTAATGTCTGAGACAACAGGGACTGAGACAATGGACTTGTCTGAGACAACAGAGACAGGGACAGTGTACATGTCTAAAATAACAGGGACAGAGACAGTGGGCATGTCTGAGACAACAGAGATATCTGAGACAACAGGGTCTGAGACCATGACAATGTCTGAGAAACCAGGGACTGAGACAGAGGACATGTGTGAAAAAAAAGGGAATGAGAAATTAGACATGTCAGAGATAGCAGGGTCTGAGACAGTGGATCTGTCTGAGACAATAGGGATGGAGACAGTGGACATGTTTGAGTAAACAGGGACTAGCACAGTGGACACTTATGAGACAACAGGGTTCAACACATTGGACATGTCCGAGACAACAGAGACTGAGACATTTGATATGTCTGAGACAGTGGACATGTCCTGTCTGAGAAGACAGGGATTGAGACAGTGGACACATCTGAGACAACAGGGACTGAGACAGTGGACATGTTTGAGACTACAGGGATTGAGACAGTTTATATGTCTGAGACAACAGGCACTATGACCGTGGATATGTCTGAGACATCAGGGACTGAGAGAGTGGACATGTCTGAAACAAGAGGGACAGAGACAGTGGACATGTCTGAGACAACACAGATATCTGTGACAACAGGGTCTGAGACGATGGAAATGTCTGAGAAACCAGGGATTGAGAGAGTGGACATGTGTAAAAAAACAGGGACTGATAAATTAGATATGTCTGAAACAGCAGGGACAGAGACAGTGGACATTTCTGAGACAACAGGGACTGAGATAGTGGAAATGTCTGAGAAAACAGGCACTGAGACAGTGGACAGGCCTGAGACAACAGGGTTCGAGACACAAGACATGTCTGAGACAAAAGAGATTGAGACTGTTGACATGTCTGAGAAAGTGGACATGTCCTGTTTGAGAAGACAGGGACGTAGACAGTGGACATGTTTGAGAATACAGGGATTGAGAGTGGATATATCTGAGACAACAGGCACTGAAAACTTGGCCATGTCTGACACAACAGGGACAGAGACAGTGGACATATCTGAGACAACAGGGACTGAGACTTTGGACATGTCTGAGAAAACAGGGAATCAGACATTGGAAATCTGTGAGCCTGCAGTGACTTAGGCACTGGACATATCTGAGACAAAAGGACTGAGATTTGGGACATGTCTGAGACAACAGGGACAGAGATGGTGGACATGTCTGAGACAACAGGTACTGAGACCATGGACATGTCTGAGATAACAGGGACTGAGACGGTGGACATGTCTGAGACAACAGGGACTGAGATACTGGATATGTCTGAGACAACACTGACTGAGACAGTGGACATGTCTGAGACAACCGGGACTTAGACATTGGACATGTCTGAGACAACAGGGAATTAGACAGGGGACATGGCTGTGACAGCAGGGAATGAGACAGTGGACAAGTGTGAAACAACAGGGGATGAGACAGTGGACATGTCTGAGACAACAGGGACTGAGACAGGGGCCATGGCTGAGACAACAGGGAATGATACAGTGGACATGTCTGAGAAAACAGGAACTGAGACAGTGGACAGGCCTGAGACAACAGGGTTTGAGACACTGGACATGTCTGACACAAAAGAGACTGAGACTGTTGACATGTCTGAGAAATTTGACATGTCCTGTCTGAGAAGACAGGGACATAGACAGTGGACATTTTTGAGACTACAGGGATTGAGACAGAGGATATATCTGAGACAACAGGCACTGAGAACTTGGCCATGTCTGACACAAGAGGGACAGAGACAGTGGACATATCTGAGTCAACAGGGCCTGAGACTTTGGACATGTATGAGAAAACAGGGAATGAGACAGTGGACACGTCTGTGTCAACAGGGTTTGAGACCATGGAAATATTTACAACCACAGGGACTGAGAAGTGTACACGGCTGAGACAAAAGGCACCGAGACAGTGGACAAGTGTGAAATAACAGGGAAATAGACAGTGGACATATCTGAGACAAAATGGACTGAGACAGTGGACACGTGTGAGTCAACAGGGATTGAGACAGAGGACCTGTTTGAGACAACAGAGCCTGAGATAATTGATATGTCTTAGCCAGTAGACAAGTCCTGTCTGAAATGACAGTGAATGAGACAGTTGGAACATCTCAGACAACAGAAACTGAGTCAGTGGACAACTCTGAGTCAACCAGGACTGAGACAGTGGACATATCTGAGACAACAGGGACTGAGACAGTTGATATGTTTGAAACAACAGGGACTGAGACAGGCGACATGTCTGAGACAACAGGGAATGAGACAGTGGACATGGCTGATACAACTGAACCTAAGAGTGTGTTCATGTCTGAGACAATGGGGAATAAGACAGGCGACATGTCTCAAACAACAGGGACTAGGATAGTAGATATACCTGAGACATCAGTGATTGAGACAGTGGACATGTCTGAGAAAACAGGGACTGAGACAGTGGAAATGTCTAAAACAACAGGAACTGAGATAGTCGACATGTCTGACACAACAGGGACTGAGACAGTGGACATGTCTGAGACAACAGGGACTGAGACAGTGGACATGTGTGAAACAACAGGGACTGAGACAGTAGACATGTCTGAGACAACAGGCACTGAGACAATGAACATGTGTGAAACAACAGGAAATGAATCTGTGGACATGTCTGACACAACAGGGACTGAGACAGTGGACATGTCAGAGTCAACAGGGTTTGAGACAGTGGACCAGTCTGAGACAATAGAGGTTGAGACACTTGACATGTCTTAGGCAGTAGACAAACCTGTCTGAGATGAAAGAGACTGAGAGAGTGGACATATCTGGGAAAACAGGGACTGAGAGAGTGGACATGTCTGAGACCACAGGGATAGAAAAAGTGAATATATCCAAAACAACAGGAACGGAGACAGTGGACATGTCAGAGACAACAGGGACTAAGACTTTGGAAATGTGTGACAAAACAGGAACTGAGACAGTGGATATCTCTGAAGCAAATGGTACTGAGACCATGGACATGTCTGAGACAACAGGGACTGAGACAATGGACATTTATGATACATCTGGGATTTAGATAGTGGACACATCTGAGACAACAGGTACTTAGAGAGTGCACAAATCTAACAAAACCGGGACAGAGACTGTGGACATATCTGAGACAACAGGGACTGAGAAAGTGGACATGTGTGAAACAACTGGAACTGAGACAGTTGTCATATCTGAGACAACAGGGAATGAGACAGTGGACACGTCAGAGGAAATAGGGACTGAGACAGTAGACATATCTGAAACAACTGGGCCTGTGGCAGTGGACATGTCTGAGACAACAGGGACTGAGAAAGTGGCCATGTTGGAAACAACTGCGACTAAGAGAGTTTTCATGTCTGAGACAACGTGGACTGAAACCGGCTACATGTCTGAAACAACAGTTACTGAGACAGTAGATATATCTGAGACAACAGGGAATGAGACAGTGGACATGTCTGAAACAACAAGTACTGAGACAGTGGACATGTCTGAGACAACACTGGCGGAGACAGTGGACATGTCTGGCACAACACAGACTGACACCGTGCACATGTGTGAGACAACAGGGACTGAGACATTGGACATGTCTGAGACAACAGGTACTGAGAGAGGGGACACTGTCTCAGTCCCTGTTGTTTCAGTCCCTGTTGTCTCAGACATGTCCACTGCCACATCAGGCACTGAGACAGTGGAAAGAGTGAAACAACAGGGAATGAGAGAGTGGATATGTCTGAGACAAAACGGACAGAGAAAGTAGACACATCTGACTCAACATGGTCTGACACCATGGACATGTCTGAGACAACAGGGAAGAGACAGTAGACATGTGTGAAACAACAGGGACTGGGACAGTGGACATGTCTGAGACAACAGTGTTCAAGAGAATGGTCATGTCTGAGACAACAGACACTGAGACAGTTGACATGTCCGAGACAGTGGACATGTCCTGCCTGAGAAGACAGGGACTTAGAAAGTGGACATATTTTAGATAACAGGGACTGAGACAGTGGACACATCTGAGACAACAGGTACTGAGACAGTGGACATATCTGAGACAACAGGGACTGAAACATTGGACATGTCTGAGACAATGGGGATGAAAACAGTAGATATTGCTCAACAATCAAGACAGTACTACACAGATGTGGCCACAGGCCAGACCAATGTAGCCAATTCCCCAACTGAGGCTCCCTCAACCCAGGTGTGTAAAGTTGACACTAAAACTATCCAGTACACACCTCCATCTTTTCAGCTGTTTGGGTCATTAAGAAAACAAAACAAAACAAAAGAAAACAGGGGAAAAAAAAGAAAGCTCGGCTCAGAAACGGGTGCCACCCCCCTGCCCCTTCCTTGGTTTTCATTTGCACAGTGGCTGGCATATCAGGATGATGGAGGAGAATGGTTGGAGCACCTCAGCTTTCCCCTCCAGGGGTGGAGTCTCATACATGCAGGCAATACACTCGAATATCTGCATAAAAGACAGTCAATTACTGAAATAGATTTCTTTTTATTTTATCTTTTTTTTTGTTTTATGTGTATGAATGTATTACCTTGTTTTATCTTGGTAGGCCTTTGAAAAGACATATATCTTCCTTCCTTCCATACGATTCCTAGCACCCACATGGTGGCTAAGAACCGTCTTTGACTCCAGTTCCAGGGTAATCCGACAGTACTCTCATACACATAAAAAGTAATAAGCTAATAAGCTGGGCATGGTGGCACATGCCTTTAATCCTTGCACTTGGGAGGCAGAGGCAGGCAGATCTTTGTGAGTTCAAGGCCAGCCTGGTCTACAGAGTGAGTTCTAGGCCAGCTGGGACCCTGTTTCTAAACAAAAATTAGTTTCTAGTTTTCTATCTGCCAAAAATGTACAGATTCCTCCCCCTTTGGTGTCCATAAGGCTGTTGCAGTCAGGATTTCCCACATGGACATATGGGTGGATTTTGTTTTGTGTGATCTTTCTGGATGATTTGGTATCAGTTCTATTCTATTCTTTTTCTTTTTTAATTTTTTTGGCAGGGATGCACTCTCATACATGAGGGTGATCCACTCGTACATACACATAAACATAATAGATTACTGAAATACTCCCTATGGAGACCAACCAGGTTGAGCTTGAACTCACAGTGTTGGGCCTGTCCCTGCCTCTGGGTGCTGGGATTGAAGGAAGGTCTGGGCAATGATGCCCCCGGCTATGGCTTTTTTTTTTTTGGTCCTTTTGAAAAGTGTTTTTCTGTAGCCTCAAGCAGCTGTCCTGGAACTCTCTAAATTCTACATTAAAATAGTTTGAATAAAATTTATATGATTTTTAAATTTTATTTATTTATTTAGCCTTTTGGTCACAGTGTCTCCCTGTAGCCCCAGCTGGCCAGGAACTCATTGTGGAGACCAGGCTGGCCTTGAACTCAAAAAGGTCTGTTTGCCTCTCTCTCTCTTCAGAGTGATGGGGTTAAAGGCCTCTGCCACTATGTGACCAGCCCAGCCTTTCAGTTCTAAAGATGAGCTGCCAGTTTTAACCACCAACTCTAATTTTAGCCCTTTGCTAAGGTGAGAGTTTTCATTGTAATAATGCAGAGGGAGGATGGGTTTTTTGTTTTTCTTTCAAATCTCTTGTATGAATTAAACATGCAAGAACATAGTCTCTGGAAGGGTGAGGGGGGAGGAGGGAAAGAAAGACAAATGTCATCCCTGAAGTAGCCCCAGCCACCCTGCTGGAAATCCCTATCAGGGTAGGCTGATTTGAACTCAAGGTGAAAGCACTTTCTCTGCCTCCCCACCCCATCCCCACCCCCACCCATGCGGCAAGCTTCCATACCCAGGCTGTAACCAGTGGGACAACACAGCCCTCTTCAGGTCTAAATTAGAAGCAAGACTACTGGATTTTCCCATCTACTTTTAATCAGAATCCATCCGATTTGATATTTAGCCTTTATACTTTGAAAAGTTGTCTCCAGGCTGGAGGTATGGCTCAGCTGTGAAGAGCACCCACTGACTGCTCTTGCACATGACCTGGGTTCGATTCCCAGCAACCACATGGTGTCTAAGAACCATCTTTGGCTCCAGTTCCAAGGGAATCTGACGCCCTATTCTGACCTCCTTGACATGTCTGAGAAAACAGAGACTGAGACAGTCGACATGTCTGAGACCACAGGGACTCAGACATTGAACATGTCTGAGACAACAAAGGCTGAGACAATGGACATGTCTGAGATAGCAGGGCTCTAGAGAGTGGACATGTCTGATACAACAGAGACTGAGACAGTGGACATGTCAGAGACAACAGGGACTTAGAGAGTGCACATGTCTGAGACAACACTGAGACAGTGGACATCTGTGAGAAAACAGGGAATTAGACATTGGACATGTCTGAGACAACAGGGACTGAGACAGTGGACATGTCTGAAAAAACAGGGACAGAGACAGTGGACATGTCAGAGACAACACAGATATCTGAGACAACAGGGTCTGAGACCATGGAAATGCCTGAGAATCCAGGGACTGAGAGAGTGGACATGTGTGAAAAAACAGGGACTGAGAAAGTAGACATGTCTGAGACAGTAGAGACAGAGACAGTGCATATGTCTGAGACAACAGGGACTGAGACAGTGGACATGTCTGAGAATACAGGGACTGAGACATTGGACATGTCTGAGACAACAGGTTTCGAGACACTGGACATGTCTGAGACAACAGAGACTGAGACAGTTGACATTTCTGAGAAAGTGGACATGTCCTGTCTGAGAAGACAGGGACTTAGACATGGCACACATCCGAGAAAACAGGGACTGAGACAGTGTACATGTTTGAGACTACAGGGATTGAGACAGTGGATATGTCTGAGACTACAGGCAGTGAGAACGTGGACATGTCTGACACAACAGGGACTGAGACATTGGACATGTCTGAGACAACAGGGACTGAGACTTTGGACATGTCTGAGAAAGCAGGGAATCAGACACTGGAAATGTCTGAGCCTGCAGGGACTCAGACACTGGACATATCTGAGAAAACTGGGACTGAGATTTTGGACATGTCTGAGACAACTGGGACTGAGACATTGGAAATGCATGAGACAACAGGGACTGAGACTGTGGACATGTCTGAGAGAACACAGACTGACACACTGGACATGTCTGAGACAACGGGAACTGAGACCTTGGACATGTCTGAGATAACAGGTACTGAGACAGTGGACATGTATGAGACAACAGCGACTGAAATAGTGGATATGTCTGAGACAACACTGACTGAGACAGTGGGCATGTCTAAGGCAACAGGGACGTAGACATTGGACATGTCTGAGACAACAGGGACAGAGACAGGAGTCATGGCTGAGACAACAGGGAATGAGAGAGTGGACAAGTATGAAACAACAGGTATTGAGACAGTGGACATGTCTGAGACAAAAGGGACTGAGACATGGACACATCTGAATGAACAGGGTTTGAGCCCATGGAAATGTGTAAGACAAAAGGGACTGACACATGGACATGGCTGAGACAAAAGGCACTGAGACAGTGGAAAAGTGTGAAATTACAATGAGGGACATGGACAAGTCTGAAACAAAAGATAAGGGACCGAGACATGGACACGTCTGAGTGAACAGGGTTTGAGACCATGGCAATGTCTAAGACAACACGGACTGAGACTTTGGACACATCTGAGTCAACAGGGATTGAGACAGTAGACATGTCTGAGACCATAGAGCCTGAGACAGTTGACATGTCTTAACCAGTAGACAAATCCTGTCTCAGATGACAGCAAATGAGACAGTTGACACATCTCAGACAACGGGGACTGAGACAGTGGACACCTCTGAGACGACCAGGACTGAGACAGTGGACATATCTGAGACAACAGGGACTGAGACAGTGAATATGTTTGAAACAACAGGGAATGAGACAGGTGACATGTCTGAGACAAAAGGGAATGAGACAGTGGATATGGCTGATACATCTGCGAGTAAGAGCGTGTTCATGTCTGAGACAAATGGGACTAAGACATGCGACATGTCTCAAACAAGAGGGACTCAGACAATAGATATATCTGAGACATCAGTGACTGAGACAGTGGACATGTCTGAGACAACCGGGATTGAGATTTGGGACATATCTGAGACAACAGGGACTGAGACATTGGAAATGCTTGAGACAAAAGGGACTGAGACAGTGGACATGTCTGAGACAACAGGTCCTGAGACAGTGGACATGTCTGAGACAACACAGACTGACACAGTGGACATGTCTGAGACAACGGGAACTGTGACCTTGTACATGTCTGAGATAATAGGGACTGAGACAGAGGACATGTTTGAGACAACAGGGACTGAGATAGTGGATATATCTGATACAACACTGACTGAGACAGTGGGCATGTCCAAGACAACAGGGACGTAATCAATGGACATGTCTAAGACAACAGGGACTGAGACAGTAGGCAAGTGTGAAACAATAGGGACTGAGACAGGGGACATGGCTGAGATAACAGGGACTGAGACAGTGGACAAGTTTGAAACAGCAGGGAATGAGACAATGGACATGTCTGAGAAAAAAGAGCCTGAGACATTGGACATGTCTGAGTCAACAGGGTTTGAAACCATGGAATTGTCTAAGACAACAGGGACTGAGACAGTGGACATGGTGGAGACAAAAGGAACCAAGACAGTGGACAAGTGTGAAATAACAGGGAAAGAGAAAGTGGACATTTCTGAGATAAACAGGACTGAAACAGTGGACAATTCTCAGTCAACAGGGATTGAGACTGTGGAACTGTCTGAGACAATAGAGCCTGAGACAGTGGACATGTCTTAGCCAGTAGACAATTTCTGTCTGAGATGACCATGAATGAGACAGCTGACACATGTCAGACAACAGGGATTGAGACAGTGGACACCTCTGAGACAACCAGGACTGAGACAGTGGACATATCTGAGACAACAGGGAATGAGACAGTGGATATGATTGAAACAACAGGGACTGAAACAGGTGACATGTCTGAGACAACAGGGAATGAGAGAGTGGACATGGCTGATACAACTTTTAGTAAGAATGTGTTCATGTTTGAGACAACAGTGACTAAGACAGGTGACATGTCTCAAACAACAGGGCTTGAGACAGTAGATATATCTGAGACATGAGTGACTGAGACAGTGGACATGTCTGTTAGGGAAGGAGACAGTGGAAATGTCTGAGAAAACAGGTACTGAGATAGTGGACATGTCTGACACATCAGGGACTGAGGCAGTGGACATGTCTGAGACAACAGGGACTGAGGCAATGGACACTTATGACACAACCGGGATTTAGATAGTGGACACATCTAAGACAACAGCGACTTAGAGAGTGGACAAATCTAACAGAACCGATACAGAGACAGTGGACATATCTGAGAAAACAGGGACTGAGACAGTGGACATGACTGAGACAACAGGGACTGAGACAGTGGGTATGTCTGCGACAACAGAGATTGAGACCGAGGACATGTCTGAGGCAACAGGGACTGAGACAGTGGACATGTTTGAGACAACAGGGACTGAGATAGTGGACATGTCTGATACAACAGGGACAGACAGAGTGGACATGTGTGAAAAAACAGGGACTGAGAAATTAGACATATCTGAGACAGCAGGGACTGAGACAGTGGAGATGTCTGAGACAACAGGGAATGAAACTGTGGACATGTCTGAGAACACATTGACTGAGACAGTGGACACGTCTGAGACAGCATGGTTTGAGACACTGAACACATCTGAGACAACAGAGACTGAGACAGTTGACATGTCTGAGACAGTGGACATGTCCTGTCTGAGAAGACAGGGACATAGAAAGTGGACACATCTGAGACACAGGGACTGAGACAGTGGACATGTTTGGGACTACAGGTATTGAGACAGTGGATATGTCTGATACAAAAGGCACTGAGACCACGGACATGTCTGACACCACATGGATTGAGACAGTAGACATGTCTGAGACAACAGGGACTGAGACTTTGGATATGTCTGAGAAAACAGGGAATCAGACATTGGAAATGTCTGATCCTGCAGGGACTCAGACACTGGACATATCTGAGAAAACCGAACTGAGGTTTTGGACATGTCTGAGAAAACAGGGACTGAGACATTGGAAACGCTTGAGACAAAAGGGCATGAGACAGTAGACATGTCTGAGACAACAGGTACTGAGACCATGGTCATGTCTTAGACAACTTGTACTGATACCGTGGACAGGTCTGAGACAACAGGCAGAGAAAATGGACACTTATTACACAACCGGGATTTAGAGAGTGGACACATCTGAGACAACAGCGAATGAGACAGTGGACATGTCTGAAACAACAGAGACTGAGATAGTGGATATGTCTGAAACCAAACTCACAGAGAGAGTGGGCATGTCTGAGACAACAGGGACTTAGACATTGGACGTGTCTGAGACAACAGTGACTGTGACAAGGGACAAGGCTGAGAAAACAGGGACTGAGACAGTGGACAAGTGTGATACAACAGGGAATGAGACAGTGGATATGTCAGAGACAAAATGGACTGAGACAGTGGACACGTTGGAGACAGCAGAGTTTGAGAGAATGGAAATGTCTAAGACAACAGGGACTGAGACAGTGGACATGGCTGAGAAAACAGGCACCGAGACAGGGGACAAGTGGGAAATATCAGGGAAAGAGACAATGGACATGCCTGAGAATAAAAAGGACTGAGACAGTGGGCACAGCTGAGTCAACAGGATTCTAGACAATGGACCTGTCTGAGACAATAGCAGCTGAGACAGTTGACATGTCCTAGCCAGTGGACAAGTACTGTTAGAGATGACAGCAACTGAGACAGTGGACAATCTGAGACAACAAGGAATGATACAGTGGACACATCTGAGAAAACCAGGACTGAGACAGAGGACATGTATGATACAACAAGCACTGTGACAGTGGGCCTGTCTGAGACAACAGGGACTGACTCAGTGGATATAGCTGAAACAACAGGGACTGAGACAGTGGACATGTCTGAGACAACTGCGAATAAGAGCATGTTCATGTCTGAAACAACGGGGACTGAGTCAGGCGACATGTCTGAAACAAAAGGAACTGAGACAGTAGATATATCTGAGACAACAGGGAATGAGACAGTGGACATTTCTGAAACAACAGGCACTGAGACAGTGGACAGGTATGAGACAACACTGGCGGATACAGTGGACATGTCTGGCACAACACAGACTGCCACCGTGGACATGTGTGAGACAACAGGTACTGAGAGAGAGGACATGTCTGAGACAACAGGCAATTAGACAGTGGAAAGTGTGAAACAACAGGGAATGAGACAGTGGACATGTCTGAGACAAAACGGACTGAGAAGGTGGACACATCTGACTCAACATGGTCTGACACCATGGACATGTCTGAGACAACAGAGAAGAGACATTGGACACGTGTGAAACAACAGGGACTGGGACAGTGGACATGTCTGAGACAACAGTGTTCAAGAGAATGGTCATGTCTGAGACAACAGACACTGAGACAGTTGATATGTCCGAGACAGTGGACATGTCCTGCCTGAGAAGACAGGGACTTAGAAAGTGGACATATCTGAGATAACAGGGACTGAGTCAGTGGACACATCTGAGACAACAGGGACTGAGACAGTGGACATATCTGAGACAACAGGGACTGAGACATTGGACATGTCGAGAAAATGGGGATGGAGACCGTCGATATGTCAGAGACAACAGGCACTGAGACCGTGGGTATGTCTGAGACAACAGGGAATCAGACATTGGACATGTCTGAGACAGCAGGGCCTCAGACACTAAACATATCTGAGACAACCAGGACTGAGAGTTTGGACATGTCTGAGACAACAGGGACTGAGACATTGGAAATGCATGATACAACAGGGACTGAGACAGTGGATATGTCTGAGACAACTGGTACTGAGACCATGGACATGTGTGAGACAACAGGGACTGAGACAATGGACACTTATGACACAACCGGGATTTAAATAGTGGACACATCTGAGACAACAGGGACTTAGAGAGTGGACATATTTAAGACGACCGGGACAGAGACAGTGGACACATCTGAGAAAACAGGGATTGAGATACGGGATATGTCTGAGACAACAGTGAATGAAACAGAGTATATGTCTGAGACAATAGGCCCTGAGACTGTGGACATGTCTTAGAAAACAGGGACTGAGACAGTAGACTTGTCTGATACAACAGGGACACGGACAGTGGACATGTCTGAAAGAACAGGGACAGAGACAGTGAACATGTCTGAGACAACAGAGATATCTGAGACGACAGGTTCTGAGACCATGAAAATGTCTGAGAAACCAGGGACTGAGACAGAGGACATGTGTGAAAAAGAACAGAATGAGAAATTAGACATGTCAGAGACAGCAGGGACAGAGACAGTGGACATGTCTGAGACAATAGAGACGGAGACAGTGGACATGTCTGAGAAAACAGGGACTAGGACAGTGGACACTTCTGAAAGAACAGGTTTCGAGATACTGGACATGTCCTTGGCAACAGAGACTGAGACAGTTGACATATCTGAGGCAGTGGACATGTCCTGTCTGAGAAGACAAGCATTTCGACAGTGGACACATCTGTGACAACAGGGATTGGGACAGTGGACATGTTTGAGACTACAGGGATTAAGACAGTGGACACATCTGAGACAACAGAGACTGAGACAGTGGACATGTTTGAGACTACAGGGATTGAGACAGTGGATATGTCTGAGACAAGAGGCACTGCGACCGCGGATATGTCTGAGACATCAGGGACTGAGAAAGTGGACATGTCTGAAATAACAGGGACAGAAACAGTGGACATGTCTCTGAAAACACAGATATCTGTGACAACAGGGTCTGGGACGATGGAAATGTCTGAGAAACCAGGGACTGAGAGAGTGGACATGTGTGAAAAAACAGGGACTGAGAAATTAGACATGTCTGAGACAGCAGGTACAGAGACAGCAGGGACTGAGACAGTGGACATGTCTGAGAAAGCACAGACTGAGACAGTGGACATGCCTGAGACAACAGGGTTCGAGACACTGGACATGTCTGAGGCAACAGAGACTGAGACAGTTGACATGTCTGAGAAAGTGGACATGTCCTTTCTGAGAAGACAGGGACGTAGACAGTGGGCTTGTTTGAGACTACAGGGATTGAGACAGTTGATATATCTGAGACAACAGGCACTGAGAACTTGGCCATGTCTGACACAACAGGGACAGTTACAGTGGACATATCTGAGACAACAGGGACTGAGACTTTGTACATGTCTGAGAAAACAGGGAATCAGACATTGGAAATCAGACATTGGAAAGCCTGCAGCGACTTAGGCAATGGACATAACTGAGACAACCAGGACTGAGATTTGGGACATGTCCGAGACAACAGGTACTGAGAATTTGGACATATCTGAGACAACAGTGACAGAGACAGTGGACATGTCTGAGACAAGTACTGAGACTGTCGACATGTCTGAGATAACAGGGACTGAGACGGTGGACAAGCCTGAGACAACAGGGACTGAGAAATTGGATATGTCTGAGACAACACTGACTGAGACAGTGGGCATGTGTAAGAAAACAGGGATGTAGACATTGGTCATGTCTGAGACAACAGGGACTAAGACAGGGGACATGGCTGAGACAACAGGGATTGAGACAGTGGACAAGTGTGAAACGACAGGGAATGAGACAGTGGACATGTCTGAGACAACAGGGACTGAGACAGGGGACATGGCTGAGGCAACAGGGAATGAGACAGTGGACACGTCTGAGTCAACAAGGTTTGAGACCATGGAAATTTCTATGACTACAGGGACTAAGGCATTGTACATGGCTGAGACGATAGGCACCGAGACAGTGGACAAGTGTGAAATAACAGGGAAAGAGACAGTGGACATATCTGAGACAAAAGGGACTGAGACCGTGGACACGTCTGAGTCAACAGGGATTGAGGCAGAGAACCTGTTTGAGACAATAGAGCCTGAGATAATTGGTATGTCTTAGCCAGTAGACAAGATCTGTCTGACATGACAGCAAATGAGACAGTTGACATGTATCAGAACAGGGAATGAGACAGTGTACGCCTCTGAGACAACCAGGACTGAGACAGTGGACATATCTGAGACAACAGGAACTGAGACAGTGGATAAGCTTGAAACAACAGGGACTGAGACAGGTGACATGTCTGAGACAACAGGGAATGAGACAGTGGACATGGCTGATATAACAGTAAGAGCGTGTTCATGTCTGAGACAAAGTGTACTAAGACAGGCAACATGTCTGAAACAACAGGGACTGAGACAGTAGATATATCTGAGACATCAGTGATTGAGACAGTGGACATGTCTGAGACACAGGGACTGAGACATTGGAAATGTCTAAAACAACAGGGACTCAGATAGTGGACATGTCTGACACAACAGGGACTGAGACAGTGGACATGTCTGACACAACAGGGACTGAGACAGTGGTTATATGTTAGAGTCAACAGGGTTTGAGACAGTGGACAAATCTGAGACAATAGAGGCTGAGACAGTGGTCACGTGAGAGTCAATAGGGTTTGAGACAATGGACAAATCTGAGACAATAGAGGCTGAGACAGTTGACATGTGTTTGCCATTGGACAAACCTGTCTGAGATGACAGTGACTGAAATTATGTACATATCTGAGAAAACAGGATTTGAGACAGTGGACATGTCTGAGACCACTGGGATAGAAAAAGTTGATATATCCGATGCAAGAGGAATGGAGACAGTGGACATGTCCGAGACAACAGGGACTAAGACATTGGGAATGTGTGATACAACAGTGACTGAGACAGTGGCTATCTCTGAAACAACTGGTACTGAGACCATGGACATGTCTGAGACAACAGAGACTGAGACAATAGACACTTATGATACATCTGGGATTTAGATAGTGGACACATCTGAGACAACAGGTACTTAGAGAGTGGACAAATCTAACAAAACCAGGACAGAGACTGTGGACATATCTGAGAAAACAGGGACTGAGACAGTGGACATGTCTAAGACAACAGGGACTGAGAAAGTGGACATGTGTGAAACAACTGGAACTGAGACTGTTGTCATATCTGAGACAACAGGGAATGAGACAGTGGACACGTCGGAAAAAATAGGGACTGAGACTGTAGACATATCTGAAACAACAGGGATTGTGGCAGTGGACATGTCTGAGACAACAGGGACTGAGAAAGTGGACATGTCAGAAACAACTGCAACTAAGAGCGTTTTCATGTCTGAGACAACGGGGACTGAAACAGGCTACATGTCTGAAACGCCAGGGACTGAGACAGTAGATATATCTGAGACAACAGGGAATGAGACAGTGGACGTGTCTGAAACAAGAGGGACAGAGACAGTGGACATGTCTGAGACAATAAAGATATCTTAGACAACAGGGTCTGAGACCATGGAAATGTCTGAAAAACCAGGGACTGAGACAGTGGACATGTGTGAAAAAAAGGAAATGAGAAATTAGGTATGTCTGAGACAGCAGGGACTGAGACAGTGGACATGTCTGAGACAACAGGTACAGAGACAAGGGACATGTCTGAGAAAACAGGGACTAAGAGAGTGGACACATCTGATACAACAGGGTTCGAGACACTGGACATGTCTGAGACAACAGAGACTGAGACAGTTGACATGTCTGAGACAGTGGACATGTCCTGTTTGAGAAGACAGCGATTTAGAGAGTGACACAGCTGAGACAACAGGGACTGAGACAGTGGACATGTTTGAGACTATAGGGATGGAGACAGTGGATATGTCTGAGACAAAAGGCACTGAAACGGTGGATATGTCTGAGACATCAGGGACTGAGACAGTGGACATGTCTGAAACCACAGGGACAGAGACAGTGGACATGTCGGAGACAACACAGATATCTGAGACAACAGGGTCTGAGACCATGGAAATGCCTGGGAAACCAGGGATTAAGTGAGTGGACATGCATGAAAAAACAGGGACTGTGAAAGTAGACAAGTCTGAGACAGCAGGGACGGAGACAGTGTATATATCTGAGACAACAGGGACTGAGACATTGGACATGTCTGAGAAAACAGGGCCTGAGACAGTGGGCATGTCTGAGAAAACAGGGACTGAGACAGTAGACATGTCCGAGACAACACACATATCTGAGGAAACAGGGTCTGAGACCATTGACATGTCTCAGACAACAGGGACTGAGACAGAGAACATGTGTGGAACAATTGAGACTGAGACAGTGGTCATGTCTGACACAACAGGGAATGAGACAGGGGACACGTAGGAGACAACAGGGACTGACAGAGTGGACACCTCTGAGACAACAGGGATTTAGAGAGTGGAAACATCTAAGACAACGGGGACTGAGACAGGTGACATGTCTGAAACAACAGGGACTGAGACAGTAGATATATCTGAAACAACGAGGACAGAGACAGTGGACATGTCGGAGACAACAGGCACTGAGACAGTGGACATGTGTGAATCAACAGGGAATGAGACAGTGGACATGTCTGATACAACAAGGACTGAGACAGTGGGCATGTCAGAGTCAACAGGGACTGAGACAGTGAACATGTCTGAGACAATAGGTACTAAGACATTGGATATGTCTGAGAAAACAGGACTGAGACAGTGGACACATCTGTGAAAAAAGGGTTTGGGACACTGGACATGTCTGAGACAACAGAGACTGTGACAGTTGACGTGTCTGAGACAGTGGACATGTGCTGTCTGAGAAGACAGGGACTTAGAGAGTGGACATATCTGAAACAACAGGGAATATTGCAGTGGACATATCTGAGACAACACACATATTAGAGCAAACAGGGTCTGAGACCGTCGACATGTCTGAGACAACAGGGACTGAGACAGTGGACATGTGTGAAACAACTGCGAATGAGAGTGTGGTCATGTCTGAGAAAACAGAGACTGAGACAGTTGATATGACTGATATTACTGAGAATAATAGTGTGTTCATGTCTGAGACCACGGGGACTAAGATAGCTGACACGTCTCAAACAACAGGTTCTTAGGCAGTACATTTATCTGAGACAACAGTGACTGAGACAGTGGACATGTCTGAGACAACAAGGACTGAGACAGTGGAAATGTCTGGCTAACAGGGATTGAGATAGTGGACATGTCTGAAACAACAGAGACTGAGACATTGGACATGTCTGAGACAACAGGCACTGAGACTGTGGATATGTGTGAAACAACATGGAATGAGTCATTGGACATGTCTAAGACAACACGGACTGAGAGAGTGGACATGTCAGAGTCAACAGGTCATGAGACAGTGTATCACTTTGAGAAAATAGAGACTGAGACAGTTGACATGTCTTCGCCAGTGGACAAGTCCTGTCTGAGATGACAGCTACTGAGACACTGGTCATACCGTAGACAACTGGGGCTGTGACAGAGGACACATCTGAGAAAACCAGGACTGAGACAGCGGACATATCTGAGACAACAGGGACTGAGACAGTGGACATGTCTGAGACAACAGGTACTGACACAGTGGATATGTCTGAAACAACAGGGACTGAGACAGTGGACAAGTCTAAGATAACAGGGAATGAGACAGAGGACATGTCTGATACAACTGAGAATATGAGCGTGTTCATTTCTGAGACAATGGGGACTGAGTCAGGCGACATGTCTGAAACAACAGGGACTGAGGCAGTAGATATATTTGAAACAACAGTTACTGAGACTGTGGAAATGTCTGAGACAACAGGGACTGAGAGTGTGGACATGTCTGAGACAACACACATATCTGAGAAAATAGGGTCTGAGACCATTGACATATCTGAGACAACAGGGACTGAGACAGTGGACATGTGTGAAACATCTGCGGCTGACACAGTGGTCATGTCTGAGACAACAGGGACTGAGACAGGGGACATGTCGGAGAAAACAGGGACTGACAGAATGGACATGTCTGAGACAACAGGGACTGAGACAGTGGACATGTCAAACACAACACACATGTCTGTGAAATCAGGGTCTGAGACCATCGACATGTCTGAGACACCAGGGACTGTGACAGTGAACATGTGTGAAAAAACTGCGACTTTGACAGTGGTCATGTATGAGTCTAAAGGGACTGAGACAGTGGACATGTTGGAGAAAACAGGGACTATGACACTGGACATGTATGAGACAACAGGTACTTAGAGAGTGCACACATGTAAGACAATGGGGACTAAGACAGGTGACATGTTTGAAACAACAGTCAGGTGACAGTAGATATATCTGAAGCAACAGGGAGTGAGACAGTGGACATGTATGAGAAAACAGGCACTGAGTGGACATGTGTGAAACAACAGGTAATGAGACAATGGACATATCTGAGACAACAGGGACTGAGACAGTGGACATATCATAGTCAATAGGGATTTTGACAGTGGACACGTCTGAGACAACAGTGTTTGAGATGGAGGACATGTGTGAAACAATACGGAATGAGACAGTGGACATGACTGAGACAACAGACATTGAGACAGTAGAAAAGTCAGAGTCAACAGGGAATGAGGCTGTTGACATGTCTGAGATGACAGGGACTGAGACAGTGGACACGTCTGAGACAGCAGAGTTTAAGACACGGGATATGTCTGAGACAACAGAGACTGAGAAAGTTGACATGTCTGAGACACTGGACATGTCTGAGACAACAGGGACTGAGACAGTGGATATGTGTGAAACAACAGGGAATGAGACAGTGGACATATCTGAGACAACAGGGACTGAGACAGTGGACATGTAAGAGTCAACAGGGACTGAGACAGTGGACACATCTGAGACAAAATTTTTGAGACTGTGGATATGTGTGAAACAACAGGGAATGAGACAGTGGAAATGTCTGAGACAACAGGGACTGAGACAGTGGACATGTCAGAGTCAACAGGGAATGAGACTGTGGACATGTCTGAGACAACAGGGACTGAGACAGTGGACGTGTCTGAAAAAACATTGACTGAGACAGTGGACACCTCTGAGACAGCAGGGTTTAAGACACTGGACATGTCTGAGACAACAGAGACTGAGAAAGTTGACATGTCTGAGGCAGTGGACATGCCTGAGACAACAGGGACTGAGACGATGGACATGTCTGAGAAAACCGGGACTGATACAGTGCACATGTCTGAGACAACAGTGATTGAGACAGTAGACATGTCTGAGACAACACACATATCTGAGAAAACAGGTTCTGCGACCATTGACATATCTGAGACAACAGGGACTGAGGCAGTGGACATGTGTGAAACAACTGAGACTGAGACAGTCTTCATGTCTGAGACAACAGGGACTGAGATAGGGGACACGTAGGAGACACCAGGGACTGACAGAGTGTACACGTCTGAGACAACAGGGATTTAGATAGTGGACACATCTAAGACAATGGGGACTGAGACAGGTGACATATATGAAACAACAGGGACTGAAACAGTAGATATATCTGAAACAATGAGGAAAGAGACTGTGGACATGTCTGAGACAACAGGCACTGAGACAGTGGACATGTGTGAAACAACAGGGAATGAGACATTTGACATGTCTGATACAAAAGGGACTGAGACAGTGGGCATGTCAGAGTCAACAGGGACTGAGACAGTGGATATGTCTGAGACAACAGGGACTGAGACATTGGATATGTTCGAGAAAACAGGAACTGAGACAGTGGGCACGTCTGAGACAATAAGGTTTGAGACACTGGACATATCTGAGACAACAGAGACTTAGTTGATGTGTCTGAGACATTGGACATGTCTTCTCTGAGAAGAGAGGGACTTAGAGAGTGGACATATCTGAAACAACAGGGACTGATACAGTGGACATATCTGAGACAAAACACATATCAGAGAAAACAGGGTCTGAGACTGACGACATGTCTGAGACAACAGGTACTGAGACAGTGGACATGTGTGAAACAACTGCGAATGAGACAGTGCTCATGTCTGAGAAAAGAGTGACTGAGACAGTGGACATATCTGATACTTCTGCGAATAATAGCGTGTTCATGTCTGAGACAACAGTGAATAAGACAGCCAACATGTCTCAAAAAACAGGTTCTTAGACAGTACATTTATCTGAGACAACAGTTACTGAGACAGTGGACAGGTCTGAGACAAGGACTGAGACAGTGGAAATGTCTGAACCAACAGGAATTGAGATAGTGGACATGTCTGAAACAACAGGGACTGAGACAGTGGACATGTCTGAGACAACAGGCACTGAGACTGTGAACATGTATGAAACAACATGGAATGAGACAGTGGACATGTCTCAGACAACACGGACTGAGAGAGTGGACATGTCAGAGTCAACAGGTCATGAGACAGTGTATCACTCTGAGAAAATAGAGACTGAGACAGTTGACATGTCTTCGCCAGTGGACAAGTCCTGTCTGAGATGAGAGCGATGGTCATATTTTAGACAGCAGGGACTGCGACAGTGGAAACATATGAGAAAACCAGGACTGAGACAGTGGACATTTCTGAGACAACAGGGACTGAGACAGTGGACATGTCTGAGACAATAGGACTGACACAGTGGATATGTCTGAAACAAGAGGTACTGAGAAAGTGGACAATTCTGAGACAACGGGGAATGAGACAGTGGACATGTCTGATACAACTGCGAATATGAGTGTATTCATTTCTGAGACAACAGGGACTGAGTAAGGTGACATGTCTGAACCTACAGGGACTGAGGAAGTAGATATATCTGAAACAACAGGTACTGAGAGTGTGAAAATGTCTGAGACAACAGGGACTGAGACAGTGGACATGTCTGAGACAACAGGGACTGAGACAGTGGCCATGTCTGAGACAACAAACATATCTGAGAAAACAGGGTCTGAGACCATTGAGTTGCCTGAGACTACAGGGACTGAGACAGTGAACCTGTGTGAAACATCTGCGACTGACACAGTGGTCATGTCTGAGACAACAGGGACTGAGACATGGGACATGTCGGAGAAACAGGGACTGACAGAGTGGACATGTCTGAGACAACAGGGACTGACCGAGTGGACATGTGAGAGTCAACAGTGATTGAGACAGTGGACACATCTGAGACAACTGTGTGGGAGACTGTGCACATGTGTGAAACAACAGGGAATGAGACAGTGGACATGTCTGAGACAAAAGGGACTAAGAGAGTGGAAATGTCAGAGTCAACAGGGCCTGAGAGTGTGGACATGTCTGAGACCACAGAGATTGAGAAAGTGGACATGTCTGAGAAAACAGGGACTGAGACAGTGGACATGTCTGTGACAACAGGGTTTGAGACACTGGACATGTCTAAGACAACAGAGACTGAGACAGTTGACATGGCTGAGACAGTGGACATGTCTGATACAACAGGGGCTGAGACAGTGGACATGTCTGATACAACTGTGTTTAAGAGTGGGTTCATGTCTGAGACAACAGGGACTGAGACTGGTGACATGTCTGTAAAAATAGGAACTGAGGCAGTAGAAACATCTGAAAAAACAGGGACTGAGACAATGGACATGTCTGTCACGAGAGGGACTGAGACAGTGGACATGTCTGACACTACAGGGACTGAGACAGTGGACATGTCTGAAACAACAGGGACTGAGACAGTGGACATGTCTGCGACAACAGACATGTCTGAGACAACAGGTATTGAGACCAGGACATGTCTGAGACAACAGGGACTGAGAAAGTGGACATGTTTGAAACAACTGGAACTAAGACAGTTGTCATATCTGAGACAACAGGGACTGAGACAGTGGACACATTGGAGAAAATAGGGACAGAGACAATAGACATATCTGAACCAACAGGGACTGAGACAGTGGACATATTTGAGACAAGAGGGACTGAGAAATTGGACATGTCTGATACAACTGCAAATAAGAGAGTTCATATGTCTGAAACAACAGCGACTGAGACAGGCGACAGCTCTGAAACAAAAGGGACTGAGACAGTAGATATATCTGAAACAACAGGTACTGAGACTATGGACATGTTGGAGACATCAGGTACTGAGACAGTGGACATGTCAGAGTCAACAGGGTTTGAGAGAGTGGACCAGTCTGAGACAATAGAGGCTGAGACAGTTGACATGTCCGCCAGGGGACAAGTCCTGTCTGAGATGACAGCGACTGAGACAGTGGAAACATCTGATACAACAGGTACTGAGATACTGGACATATCTGAGACAACAGAGACTGAGACAGTGGACATGTCTGAGACAACAGGGACTGACACAGTGGATATGTCTGAAACAACAGGGAATGAGACAGTGGACAAGTCTGAGTCAACAGGGATTGAGACAGTGGACATGTCTGATACAACTGCGACTAAGAGCTTGTTCATATCTGAGACCACGGGGACTGAGGCAGGCAACATGTCTGAAACAACAAGGACTCAGACAGTAGATATATCTGAAACAACAGGGACTGAAAAAGTGGAAATGTCTGAGCAAACAGGGACTGAGACAGGGGACATGTCTGAGACAATAGATATTGATACAGTGGACATGTCTGAGACAACAGGGACTGAGAAGATGCATATGTCTGAGACAACACACATATCTGAGAAAACACGGTCTGAGACTATTGATATGTCTCAGGCATCAGGGACTGAGACAGTAGACATGTGTGATGCAACTGTGAATTAGACAGTGGTCATGTCTGAGACGACAGGGACTGAGACTATGGACACATCGGAGACAACTGGGACTGAGAAAGTGGACATGTATGAGAAAACAGTGACTTAGAGAGTTGACACATCTAAGACAATGTGGACTGAGGTGACATATCCAAAACATCAGGGACTGAGACAGTAGATATATCTGAAAAAACAGTGAATGAGAAAGTGGACATGCCTGAGACAACAGGGATTGAGACAGTGGACATGTCAGAGTCAACAAAGACTGAGAGAGTGGACATGTCTGAGCCAACAGTGACTGATACAGTGGACATGTCTGAGACAACAGGGACTGAGACAGTGGACATGTCTGAGACAACAGTGATTGAGACAATGGACATGTCTGAGACAACACACATATCTGAGAAAACAGGGTCTGAGACAATTGACCTGTCGACGACAACAGGGACTGAGACAGTGGACTTGTGTGAAACAACTGCAACTGAGATAGTGGTCATGTCTGTGACAACAGGGACTGAAGCAGTGGACATGTCAGAGAAAACAGGGACTGTGACAGTGGACATGTCTGAGACAACAGGTACTTAGAGAGTGGACACATCTAAGAAATGGGGACTGAGACAGGTGACAAGTCTGAAACAACAGTTATGAGACAGTAGATATATCCGAAGCAACAGGGAGTTAGACAGTGGACATCTCTGAGACAACAGGCACTGAGACATTGGACATGTGTGAAACAACAGGGAATGAGACAGTGGACATGTCTGAGACAACAGGGACTGAGACAGTGGACATGTGTGAAACAACATGGAATGAGACAGTGGACTTATCTGAGACAACAGGGACTGACACATTGGATAGGTCAGAGTCAACAGGGACTGCGCCAGTGGACACGTCTGAGAGAACAGTATTTGAGACTGTCGGCATGTGTGAAACAACAAGGAATGAGACAGTGGACATGTCTGAGACAGCAGGGACTTAGAGAGTAGACACATCTAAGACAATGTGGACTGAACAGGTGACATATCCTACACAACAGGGACTGAGACAGTAGATATATCTGAAACGACAGGGTATGAATGGATATGTCTGAGACAACAGGGACTGAGACAGTGGACATGTCAGAGTCAACAAAGACTGAGACAGTGGACATGTCTGACAGAACAAGGACTGAGACAGTGGACATGTCTGAAAAAACAGGGACAGAGACAGTGGTCATGTCTGAGAAAACATAGATATCTGAGAAAACAGGGCCTGAGACCAAGGATATGTCTGAGAAACCAGGGACTGAGACAGTGGACATGTGTGAAAAAACAGGGACTGAGAAATCAGACATGTCTGAGACAGCAGGGAGTGAGAGAGTGGACATGTCTGAGATAACAGGGACTGAGACATTGGACATGTCTGAGACAACAGGGTTTGAGACACTGGACATGTCTGAGACAACAGAGACTGAGACAGTTGACATGTCTGAGACAGTGGACATGTCATGTCGGAGAAGACAGGGACTTAAACAGTGGACACATCTGAGACAACAGGGACTGAGACAGTGGACATTTTAGAGACTACAGGGATTGAGAACCGTGGATATGTAGGAGACAAAAGGCCATGAGACCGTGGACATGTCTGACATAACAGGGACTGAGACAGTGGACATGTCTGAGACAACGGGGATTGAGACTATGGACATGTCTGAGAAGACAGGGAATCAGACACTGGAAATGTCTGAGTCTGCAGGGACTCAGACACTGGACATATCAGAGACAACCTGGACTGAGATTTTGGACATGTCTGAGAAAACAGGGACTGAGACATTGGAAATGCTTGAGACAACAGGAACTGAGACAGTGGACATGTCTGAGACAACAGGTTCTGAGACCATGGACATGTCTGAGACAACAGGGACTGACACAGTGGACATTTCTGAGACAACAGGAACTGAGACCTTGCACATGTCTGAGATAAGAGGGACTGAGACAGTGGACATGTCTGAGATAACAGGGACTTAGATAGTGGATATATCTGAGACAACACTTACTGCGACAGTGGGCATGTCTGAGACAACCGGGACTTAGTCATTGGACATATCTGAGACAACAAGGACTTAGACAGGGAACATATCTGAGACAAGAAGGACTGAGACAGTGGACACGTGTGAAACAACAGGGAATCAGACAGTGGACATGTCTTAGACAAAAGGAACTGACACAGTGGACACAACTGTATCAACAGCGTTTGAGACCATGGAAATGTCTAAGACAACAGGGACTGAGACAGTGGACATGGCTAAGACAACAGGCACCGAGACAGTGGACAAGTGTGATATAACAGGGAAAGAGAAATGTCTGAGATAAAAGGGACTGAGACAGTGGGCACATCTGAGTCAACAGTGTTTGAGACAGTGGAACTGTCTGAGACAGGAGAGGCTGAGACAGTTGACATATCTTAACCAGTGGACAAGTCCTGTCTGAGATGACAGCGATTGAGACAGTGGACACATCTGAGGCAACAGGGACTGAGAGAGTGGACACATCTGAGGCAACCAGGACTGAGACAGTGGACATATAAGAGACAACAGGGACTGAGACAGTGGATATGTTTGAAACAACAGGGATTGAGACAGGTGACATGTCTGAGACAACAGGGAATGAGACAGTGGAAATGTCTGATACAACTGTGACAAAGAGCATGTTGATGTCTGAGACAATGGTGACTAAGAAACACGACATGTCTCAAACAGCAGATACTGAGACAGTAGATATATCTGAGACAACAGTGACTGAGAAACTGGACATGCCTTAGACAATAGGGACTGAGACAGTGGAAATGTCTGAGACAACAGGAACTGAGATAGTGGACATGTCTGAAACAACAGGGACTGAGACAGTGGATATATCTGAGGCAACAGAGACTGAGACCGTGGACATGTCTGAGACAACAGTGATTCAGAGAGTGGACATGTCTGAGACAACAGGGACTGAGACAGTGGATATGTCTGAAACAACGTGGACTGAGACAGTGGACATATTTGAGACAACAGAGACTGAGAAAGTGGACATGTCTGATACAACTGCAAATAAGATCGTTTCCATGTCTGAAACAACGGGCACTGAGACAGGTGACAGGTCTTAAACAAAAGGGACTGAGACAGCAGATATATCTTAAACAACAGGTACTGAGACTGTGGACATGTCTGAGACATCAGGGACTGAGACAGAGGACATGTCAGAGTCAACAGGGTTTGAGACAGTGGACCAGTCTGATACAATAGAGGCTGAAACAGTTGTCATGTCTTAGACAGGGGACAAGTCCTGACTGAGATGACAGCGACTGAGACAGTGGACACATCTGATACAACAGGGACTGAGACTGTGGACACATCGGAGACAACTGGGACTGAGAAAGTGGACATGTCAGAGACAGCAGTGACTTAGAGAGTTGACACATCTAAGACAATGTGGACTGAGACAGGTGACATAGCCAAAACATCAGGGACTGAGACAGTAGATATATCTGAAACAACAGTGACTGAGAAAGTGGACATGTCTGAGACAACAGGGACTGAGACAGTGGACATCTCAGAGTCAACAAAGACTGAGATAGTGGACATGTCTGAGCCAACAGTGACTGATACAGTGGACATGTCTGAGACAACAGGGACTGAGATATTGGACATGTCTGAGACAACACACATATCTGAGAAAACAGGGTCTGAGTTCATCGACCTGTCGGTGAAAACAGGGACTGAGAGAGTGGACATGTGTGAAACAACTGTGACTGAGATAGTGGTCATGTCTGAGAAAACAGGGACTGAAGCAGTGGACATGTCGGAGAAAACAGGGACTGAGACAGTGGACATGTCTGAGACAACAGGTACTTAGAGAGTGGACACCACTAAGACAATGGGGACTGAGACAGGTGACATGTCTGAAACAAGTTATGAGACAGTAGATATATCTGAAGCAACAGGGAGTTAGACAGTGGACATGTCTGAGACAGCAGGCACTGAGACATTGGACATGTGTGAAACAACAGGGAATGAGACAGTGGATATGTCTGAGACAACAGGGACTGAGACAGTGGACATGTGTGAAACAACATGGAATGAGACAGTGGTCATATCTGAGACTACAGGGATTGACACATTGGATATGTCAGAGTCAACAGGGACTGCGACAGTGGACACGTCTGAGACAACAGTGTTTGAGACTGTGGGCATGTGTGAAACAACAGGGAATGAGATAGTGGACATGTCTGAGACAACAGAGACTTAGAGAGTCGACATATCTAAGACAATGGGGCCTGAGACCAGTGACATATCTGAAAAACCAGGGACTGAGACAGTAGATATATCTGAAACAACAGGGACTGAGACAGTGGACATGTCAGAGTCAAAAAAGACTGAGACAGTGGACATGTCTGACAGATCAGGGACTGAGACAGTGGACATGTCCGAAACAACAGGGACAGAGACAGTGGTCATGTCTGAGAAAACATAGATATCTGAGAAAACAGGGCCTGAGACCAAGGATATGTCTGAGAAACCAGGGACTGAGACAGTGGACATGTGTGAAAAAACAGGGACTGAGAAATCAGACATGTCTGAGACAGGAGGGAGTGAGAGAGCAGACATGTCTGAGACATCAGGGACTGAGACAGTGGGCATGTCTGAGAAAACAGGGACTGAGACATTGGACACGTCTGAGACAACAGGGTTTGAGACACTGGACATGTCTGAGACAACAGAGACTGAGACAGTTGATATGTCTGAGACAGTGGACATGTCCTGTCAGAGAAGACAGGGACTTAGTCAGTGGACACATCTGAGACAACAGGGACTGAGACAGTGGACATGTTTGAGACTAAAGGGATTGAGAATTGTGGATATGTCTGAGACAAAAGGCCGTGAGACCCTGGACATGTCTGACACAACAGGGACTGGGATAGTGGACATGTCTGAGACAATGGGGATTGAGACTATGGACATGTCTGAGAAAACAGGGAATCAGACATTGGAAATATCTGAGCCTGCCAGGAATCAGACACTGGACATATCTGAGACAACCAGGACTGAGATTTTGGACATGTCTTAGAAAACAGCGACTGAGATATTGGAAATGCTTGAGACACCAGGTACTGAGACCATGAACATGTCTGAGAGAACAGGGATTAACACAGTGGACATGGCTGAGACAATGGGAACTGAGACCTTCCACATGTCTGAGATAACACGGAGTGAGACAGTGGACATGTCTGAGACAATAGGAACTGAGACCTTACACATGTTAGAGATAAGAGGGACTGAGACAGTATACCTATCCGAGACAACAGGGACTGAGATAATGGATATGTCTGAGAAAACACTGATTGAGACATTGGGCATATTTGAGACAACAGGGACTTAGACATTGGACATGTCTGAGACAACAGGGACTGAGACAGTGGACAAGTGTGAAACAACAGGTAATCAGACAGTGGACATGTCTTAGACAAAAGGAACTGAGACAGTGGACACAACTGAATCAACAGCGTTTGAGATCATGTAAATGTCTAAGACAACAGGAACTGAGACAGTGGACATGGCTAAGACAACAGGCACCGAGACAGTGGACAAGTGTGATATAACAGGGAAAGAGACAGAGGACATGTTTGAGATAAAAGGGACTGAGACAGTGGGCACATCTGAGTCAACAGTGTTTGAGACAGTGGAACTGTCTGAGACAGGAGAGGCTGAGACAGTTGACATGTCTTAGCCAGTGGACAAGTCCTGTCTGAGATGTCAGCGATTGAGACAGTGGACACATCTGAGACAACAGGGACTGAGAGAGTGGACACATCTGAGGCAACCAGGACTGAGACAGTGGACATATAAGAGACAACAGGTACTGCGACATTGGATAAGTTTGAAACAACAGGGATTAAGACAGGTGACATGTCTGAGAAAACAGGGTCTGAGACAGTGGACATGTCTGACACAACTGTGACTAAGAGTGTGATCATGTCTGAGACAACAGTGATTAAGACAGGCATCATGTCTCAAACAACAGGGACTGAGACAGTAAATATATCTAAGACAACAGTGACCGAGAAAGTGGACATGCCTTAGACAACAGGGACTGAGACAGTGGAAATATCTGAGACAACAGAGAGTGAGATAGTGGACATGTCTGAAACAACAGGGAGTGAGACAGTGGATATGTCCGAGACAACAGAGACTGAGACCATGTACATGTCTGAGACAACAGTGATTGAGACATTGGACATGTCTGAGACAACAGGGAGTGAGACAGTGGATATGTCTGAAACAACAGGGACTGAGACAGTGGACAAGTCTGAGACAACAGATATTGAGACAGTGGACATGTCTGATACAACTGCGTATAAGAGAGTGTTCATGTCTGAGACAATGGGGAGTTAGGTGATATGTCTGAAACAACAGGGCCTGAGACAGTAGATATATCGGAAACAACAGAGACTGAGACTGTGGAAATGTCTGAGAAAATAGGGAATGAGATAGTAGACATGTCTGAGACAACAGGGACTGATACAGTGGACATGTCTTAGACAACAGGGACTGAGAGAGTAGACATGTCAAAGACAACACACATATCTGAGAAATCAGGGTCTGAGATCATCGACATGTCTGAGACACCGGGGACTGACAGTGGTCATGTGTGAAACAACTGCAACTTAGACAGTGGTCATGTCTGAGACAACAGGGACTGAGACAGTGGACAAGTGGGAGAAAACAGGGATAACGACACTGGCCATGTCAGAGACAACAGTTACTTAGAGAGTGGACACATCTAAGACAATGGGAACTGAGACAAGTGACATGTCTGAAACAACAGTTATCTGATAGTAGATATATCTGAAGCAAGAGGGAGTGAGACAGTGGACATGTCTGAGACAACAGGCACTGAGACAGTGGACATGTGTGAAACAACAAGGAATGAGACAGTGGACATATCTGAGACAACAGGTACTGAGACAGGGGACACGTAGGAGACAACGTGGACTGACAGAGTGGACACATGTGAGACAACAGGGACTTAGAGAGTGGATATATCTAAGACAGTGGGGACTGAGAGAGGTAATATGTCTGAAACAACAGGGACTGAGACAGTAGATATATCTGAAATAACGGGGATTGAGACAGTGGACATGTCTGAGATAACAGGCACTGAGACAGTGGACATGTGTGAAACAACAGGGAATGAGAAAATGGACATATCTGAAACAGCAGGGAATGAGACAGTGGACATATGTGAAACAACAGGGAATGAGACAGTGGGCATGTCAGATTCAACAGGGACTGAGACAGTTTACATATCTGAGACAACAGGGACTGAGACAGTACATATGTCTGAAGCAAAACCCATATCTGAGAAAACAGGGTCAGAGACCATCGACATGTCTGAGGCATCAGGGACTGAGACAGTAGACTTGTGTGAAACAACTGTGACTTAGACAGTGGTCATGTCTGAGACAACAGGGACTGAGACTGTGGACATGTCAGAGACAACTGGGACTGAGAAAGTGGACATGTCTGAGACAACAGTGACTTAGAGAGTAGACACATCTAAGATAATGTGGACAGAGACACGTGACATGTACAAAACATCAGGGAATGAGACAGTAGATATATCTGAAACAACAGGGACTGAGACAGTGGACATGTCTGAGACAACATGGACTGAGACAGTGGATATGTGAGAGTCAACAAATACTGAGACAGTGGACATGTCTGAGACAACAGGGACTGAGACTGTGGACATGTCTGAGACAACAGTGTCTGATACAGTCACATGTCTGAGACAACGGGGACTGAGACAATGGACATGTCTGAGAAAACACCCATATCTGAGAAAACAGGTACTGAGATCATCGACCTGTCTGCGACAACAGGGGCTGACTGGGGACATGTGTGAAACAACTGCAACTGAGACAGTGGTCATTTCTGAGACAACAGAGACTGAAACAATGGACATTTCGGAGAAAACAGGGACTGAGACAGTGGACATGTCTGCGACAACAGGTATGTTGAGAGTGGACACATCTAAGACAATGGGGACTGAGACAGGTGACATGTCTGAAACAGCAATTATGAGACAGTACATATATCTGAAGCAACAGGGAGTTAGAAAGTGGACATATCTGAGAAAACAGACACTGAGACAGCAGACATGTGTGAAACAACAGGAAATGAGACAGTGGACATGTCTGAGACAACAGGAACTGGGACAGCAGACATGTCAGAGTCAACAGGGACTGCAACAGTGGACATGTATGAGGCAACAGTGTTTGAGACTGTGGACATGTGTGAAACAACAGGGAATGAGACTGTGTACATGTCTGAGACAACAGATACTGAGACAGTGGTCATGACTGAGTCAACAGGGACTGAGACAGAGGACATGTCTGAGACAACAGGGACTGAGACAGTGGACATGTGTGAAACAACAGGGAATGAGTCGGTGTATATATCTGAGACAAAAGGGACTGAGAGAGTGGACATGTCAGAGACAAAAGGGACTGAGACAGTGGAAACCTCTGAGACAACAGTGTTTGAAACTGTGGATATGTGTGAAACAACAGGGAATGAAACAGTGGACATGTCTGAGACAACAGCGACTGAGATAATGGACATGTCAGAATCAACAGGGACTGAGACTGTGGATATGTCTGAGACAACAGGGACTGAGATAGTGGACACGTCTGAGAAAACAGGGACTGAGACAGTGGACACGTCTGAGACAACAGGGTTTGAGACACTGGACATGTCTGAGACAACAGCGAATATGAGCGTGTTCATTTCTGAGACAACGGGGACTGAGACAGGTGACATGTCTGAAACAAGTGAATGAAACAGTAGATATATCTGAAACAACAGGTACTGAGGCTGTGGATATGTATGAGACAACTGGGACTGATACAGTGGACACGTCTGAGACAACAGTGACTGAGACAGTGGATATGTTTGAGACAACACACATATCTGAGAAAACATGGTAGGAGACCATTGACATATTTGAGACTACAGGGACTGAGTCAGTGGACATGTGTGAAATAACTGTGAACGACAGAGTGGTCATGTCTGAGACAACAGGGACTGAGACTGGGGACATGTCAGAGATAACAGGGACTGACAGAGTGGACACATCTGAGACCACAGGGACTGAATCAGTAGAGATGTCAGAGTCAAAAGGGACTGAGGCAGTGGACACATCTGAGACAACAGTGTTGGAGAAAGTGGACATGTGTAAAACAACAGGGAATGAGACAGTGGACATATCTGTGACAACAGGGACTGAGACAGTGGGCATATCAGAGTCAACAGGGACTGAGACAGTGGACATGTCTGAGACAAAAGGGACTGATACAGTGGACTTGTCTGAGACAACACACATACAAGAGAAAACAGGGTCTGAGAATGTCGACATGTCTATGACTACAGAGACTGAGACAGTGTAAATGTGTGAAACAACTGTGAATGAGACAGTGGTCATGTCTGAGAAAACAGTGACTGAGAGAGTGGACATATCCGATACAACTGTAAATAATAGTGTGTTCATGTCTGAGACAACGGAGACTAAGACAGGCGACGTGTCTCAAACAACAGGTTCTGAGGCAGTAAATTTTTCTGATACAACAGTGACTGAGACAGTGGACATGTGTGAAACAACTGGGACTGAGACAGTGGACAAGTCTGAGACAACACAGATATCTCAGACAACAGGATATGAGACCATGGATACCAGGATATGAGACATGTCTGAGAAAACAGGGACTGAGATAGTGGACATGTACTACTTGAGAAGACAGGGATTTAGACGTGGACATATCTGAGACAACAGGGACTGAGACAGTGGATATGTCTGAGACAACAGGGACTGAGACAGTGGATATGTCTGAGACAACAGGGACTGAGACAGTGGACATGTCTGACACAACACGGACTGACACTGTGGACATGTGTTAGACAACAGGGACTGAGACATTGGAAATGTCTGAGAAAATAGGGACTGAGAGAGGGCACATGGCTGATAGAACAGGCACTGAGACAGTGGAAAGTGTGAAACAACAGGGAATGAGACAGTGGACATGTCTGAGACAAAAGGGACTGAGAAAATTGACACCTCTGTCTCAACAGGGTCTGACACCATGGACATAGCTGAGACAACAGGGACTGAGACAGTGGACATGTGTGAAACAACAGGGACTGGGACAGTTTACATGTCTGAGAAAACAGTGTTAAAGAGAATGGGCATGTTCTGAGACAACAGAGACTGAGACAGTGGACATGTCTGACACAACACGGACTGACACTGTGGACATGTGTGAGACAGCAGAGACTGAAACATTGGACATGTTTGAGAAAACAGGGACTGAGATAGGGGACTTGGCTGGTATAACAGAAACTGAGACAGTGGAAAGTGTGAAACAACAGGAAAAGAGACAGTGGATATGTCTGAGACAAAAGGGACTGAGAAAGTGGACACCTCTGACTCAACAGGGTCTGACACCATGGACATATCTGAGACAACAGGGACTGAGACAGGGGACATGTGTGAAACAAAAGTGAATGGGACAGTGAACATGTCTGAGAAAACAGTGTTCAAGAGAATGGTCATGTCTGAGTCAACAGAGACTGAGACAGTTGTCATGTCTGAGACTTTGGACACGTCCTACAAGAGAAGACAGGGACTTAGACAATGGACATATGTGAGATAACAAGGACTGAGAAAGTGGACACCTCTGAGATATCAGGGACTGAGACAGTGGCTATGTTAGATACAACAGGTAATCAGACATTGGACATATCTGAGACTGCATGGACTCAGACACTATACATATCTGAGAAAACCAGGACTGACTCTTTGGACATGTCTGAGAAAACAGGGACTGAGACATTGGAAATGTGTGATACAACAGGGACTCAGACAGTGGATATGTCTGAGACAACTGGAACTGTGTCCCTGGACATGTATGAGAAAACAGGGACTGAGACAATGGACACTTATGACGCAACCGGGATTTAGATGTCACATGTGAGACAACAGGGATTTAGAGAGTGGACAAATCTAAAACACCCAGGACAGAGACAGTGGACATGTCTGAAACAACAGGGTTTGAGACCGTGGATATGTCTGAGTCAACAGGGACTGAGACTACGGACATGTATGAGACAACAGGTACTGAGACAGTGGACATGTCTGAGACAAAAGGGACTGAGAAAGTGGACACATCTGACTCAACAGGGTCTGACACCATGGACATATCTGAGACAACAGGGACTGAGACACTGGACATGTGTGAAACAACAGGGACTGGGACAGTGGACATGTCTGAGAAAACAGTGTTCAAGAAAATGGTCATGTCTGAGACAATAGAGACTGAGACAGTTAACATGTCTGAGACAGTGGACATGTCCTACCTGAGAAGACAGGGACTTAGACAATTGACATATCTGAGATAACATGGACTGAGAGAGTGGACACATCTGAGACATCAGGGACTGAGACAGTGGACATATCTGAGACAACAGGGCTTGAGATATTGGACATGTCTGAGAAAACAGTGATGGAGACACTAGATATGTCAGAGACAATAGGCACGGAGACTGTGGATATGTCTGAGACAACAGGGAATCAGACATTGAACATGTCTGAGACTGCAGAGACTCAGACTTTATACATATCTGAGACAACTGGGACTCGGTCATTGGAAATGTGTGATACAACAGGGACTGAGGTAGTGGATATGTCTGAGACAACTGGTACTGAGACACTGGACATGACTGAGAAAACAGGGACCGATACAATGGACAGTTATGACACAACCTGGATTTAGATAGTGGACACATCTGAGAAAAGAGGGACTTAGAGAGTGGACAAATCTAAGACAACTGGTACAGAGACAGTGGACGTGTCTCAGAAAACAGTGACTGAGACAGTGGACATGTCTGAGACAACAGGGACTGAGATAGTGGACATGTCTGAAACAACAGAGACAGAGAGAGTGGACATGTCTGAAACAACACAGATATCTGAGACAACAGGGTCTGAGACTATGGATATGTCTGAGGAACCAGGGACTGAGACAGTGGACATGGGTGACAAATCAGGGAATGAGAATTTAGGCATATTTGAGACAGCAGGGACTGAGACCATGGACATGTCTGAGAGAACAGGGACTGAGACAGTGGACATGTCTGAGAAAAAACGGACTGAGATAGTGGACATATCTGATACAAATGCGACTAAGAGCCTTTTCATATCTGAGACAACAGGGACTGAGGCAGGTGACATGTATGAAACAACAGTGACTGAGACAGTAGATATATCAGAAATAACAGGGACTGAGATTGTGGACATGTCTGAGACAATAGAGACTGATACGTTGGACATATCTGAGACAACAGGGACTGTGATAGTGGAGATGTCTGAGACAACACATATCTGAGAAAACAGGGTCTGAAACCATCGACATGTCTGAGACATCAGGGTCTGAGACAGTGGGCATGTGTGAAACAACTGCGATGTAGACTGTGGTCATGTCTGAGACAACAGGGACTGAGACTGTGGACATGTCAGAGACAACAGGAACTGAGACAGTGAACATGTCTGAGACAACAGTGACTTAGAGAGTCAACAAATATAAGACAATGGGGAATGAGACAGGGGACATGTCTGAAAGAACAGGGACTAAGACAGTATGTATATCAGAAACATCAGGGACTGAGACAGTGGAAATGTCTGAGACAACAGGGACTGAGACAGTAGACATGTGTGAAACAACAGGAAATGAGACAGTGGACATGTCTGAGACAACAGGGACTGAGACAGTAGACATGTGTGAAACAACAGGGACTGAGACAGTGGACACGTCTGAGACAACAGGGTTTGAGACTGTGGACATGTGTGAAACAACAGGGAATGAGACAGTGGACATGTCTGAGACAACAGGGACTGTGACAGTGGACATGACAGAGTCAACAAAGACTGAGACTATGGACATGTCTCAGACAACAGGGACTTAGACAGTGGACATGTATGAGACAACAGTGACTGTGTCAGTGGACATGTCAGAGTCAACAAAATCTAAGACAGTGGACATGTCTCAGAAAACAGGGACTGAGACAGTGGACATGTCTGAGATAACAGTGACTGATACAGTGGACATGTCTGAGACAACAGGGACTGAGTCAGTGGACATGTCTGAGACAGCACACATATCTGAGAAAACAGGGTCTGAGACCATAGATATGTCTGAGATATCAGGGACTGAGACAGTGGACATTTGTGAAATGACTGTGACTTAGACTATGGTCATGTCTGAGAAAACAGGTACTGAGACAGTGGATACGTCAGAGACAACAGGAACTGAGACAGTGGACATGTCTGAGACAACAGTGACTTAGAGAGTTGATACATCTAAGACAATGGGGACTGAGACAGGTGACATGTCTGAAAGAACAGGGACTAAGAAATTAGGTGTATCTGAAACAACAGGGACTGAGTCAGTGGACATGTCTGAGACAACAGGGACTGAGAAATTGGACATATGTGAAACAGCAGGGAATGAGACAGTGGACACGTCTGAGACAACAGGATTTGAGACTGTGGACATGTGTGAAACAAGAGGGAATGAGACAGTGGACATGTCTGAGACAACAGGCATTGAGACAGTGGACATGTGTGAAACAACAGGGAATGACTCAGTGGACACGTTTGATACAACAGCGATTGAGACAGTGAACATGTCTGATACAACTGTGACTAAGAGCGTGTTCATGTCTGAGACAATGGGGACTGAGACAGGTGACATGTCTCAAAAAATAGGGCCTGAGGCAGTAGATATATGTGAAACAACAGAGACTGAGACAATGTACATGTCTGACACAACGGGGACTAAGACAGTGGACATGTCTGAAACCACAGGGCCTGAAACAGTGGACATTTGTGACACAACTCACATATCTGAGACAACAGGGTCTGAGACCATGGACATGTCTGAGACATCAGGGACTGAGAAAATGGACATGTGTGAAAGAAATGGTACTGAGACAGTGGTCATGTCTGATACAACAGGCACTGAGATGGTGCACATGTCTGAGACAACAGGGACTGAGACAGTGGATATGTTTGAGACAACAGGTATTGAAATCTTGGACATGTCTGAGACAACAGGGATTGAGACAGTGGACATGTCTGACACAACACGGATTGACACCACGGACATTTGTGAGACAGCAGGGACTGAAACATAGGACATGTCTGAGAAAACAGGGACTGAGAGATGGGACATGGCTGAGACAACAGGGAGTGAGACAGTGGAAAGTGTGAAACAACAGGGAATGAGAGAGTGGACATGTATGATACAAAAGAGACTGAGAAAGTGGACACATCACTCTCAACAGGGTCTGACACCATGGACATATCTGAGACAACAGGGACTGAGACACTGGACATGTCTGAGAAAACAGTGTTCAAGAGAATGGTCATGTCTGACAACAGATGCTGAGACAGTTAACATGTCTGAGACAGTGGACATGTCCTACCTTGGAAGACAGGGACGTACACAATGGACACACCTGAGATAACAGGGACTGAGACAGTGGACACATCTGAGACATCAGGGACTGAGACAGTGGTCATATCTGAGATAACAGGGACTGAGATATTGGACATGTCTGAGAAAACAGTGATGGAGACACTAGATATGTCAGAGAAAACAGGCACTGAGACCGTGGATATGTCTGAGACAACAGGGAATCAGACATTGGCCATGTCTGAGACTGCAGAGACTCAGACTTTATACATATATGAGACAACCGGAACTGAGTCATTGGAAATGCGTGATACAACAGGGACTGCGGTAGTGGATATGTCTGAGACAACTGGTACTGAGACACTGGACATGTCTGAGACAACAGGGACTGAGAAAATGGACACTTATGACACAAGTAGGATTTAGATAGTGGACATATCTGAGACAACAGGGACATAGAGAGTGGACAAATCTAAGACAACCGGGACAGAGACAGCAGACATGTCTTAGAAAAAGGGACTGAGACAGTGGACATGTCTGATACATCAGGGACTGAGACACTGGACATGTCTGAGAAAACAGGGATTGAGACAGTGGACGCTTCTGAGACAACAGGGTTTGAGACAGTGCACATGTCTGAGACAACAGAGACTTAGACATTGGACATGTCTGAGACATCAGGGACTGAGACTGTGGACATGTCTGATAAAACAGGGACTGAGACAGTGGACATGTCTGAGACAACAGGGACTTAGACATTGGACATGTCTGAGACATCAGGGACTGAGACAGTTGATATGTCTGAGACAGGTCCTGTCTGAGAAGACATGGTCTTAAACAGTAGACACATCTGAGACAACAGGGACTGAGACAGTGGACACATATGGAACACCCGGGACTGAGACAGTGCTCATATCTGAGATAACAGTGAATGAGAGATTATACATGTCGGAGAAAACAGGGATTGAGACCATAGATATGTCTGATACAACAGGCACTGAGACTGTGGACCTGTCTGAGACAACAGGGACTGAAACAGTGGCCATGACTGAGACAACAGTGAGTGAGACCTGGGACATGTCTGAGACAAAAGGGACTGAGATAGTGGACATGTCTGAGACAATAATGACTGAGACAGTGGACATGTCTGAGAGAACAGGGACTTAGACATTGGACATGTCTGAGAAAACATGTCTGAGAAAACATTGTTTCAGACATTGGATATGTCTGAAACAACAGTGGTTGAAACATTGAACATGTCTGAATCAACAGGGACTGAGACAGTGGACATGTCTGATATAACTGCCAGTAAGAGCTTGTTCATGTCTGAGAAAAGGGGACTGAGACTGGTGACATGTCTCAAACAACAGGGAATGTACTGATTCAGTAGATATATCTGAGACAACAGTGACTGAGATATTGGGCATGTCTGAGACAACAGGGATTGTTACAGTGGTTAAGTCTGAGACAACAGAGACTGAGACACTGGACATGCCTGACACAGTGGACATGTCCTGTATTTGAAGACAGGGACTTAGAAAGTGGAAAACTCTGAGACAACAGGGAGTAATACAGTGGACACATCAGAGACAACTGGAATGAGAAAGTGGACATATCTGAAAAAACAGGGACCGAGACAGTGGACATGTTTGAGCCTACTGGGATTGAAACAGGGGATATGTCTGAGATAACAGGCAATGAGACCATGGACATGTCTAAGACAACACAGATTTCTGAGACAACAGGATATAACACCATGGAAATGTCTAGCAAACCAGGGACTGAGACAGTGGACATGTGTGAAAAAACAGGGACTGAGAAATTAGACATGTCTGACACAGCAGAAAGTGAGACAGTGGACATGTCTGAGAGAACTGGGACTAAGAGAATGGACACATCTGAGACAACCTGGACTGAGAAAGTGTACATATCTGAGACCACAGGGACTGAGAGTGTAGTCATGTCTGCGACAATAGCGACTGAGACAGTGGACACGTCAGAGACAACAGTGACTGAGACAGTGGAAATGTCTGAGAAAACAGGGACTGAAACTTTGTAAATGTCTGGAACAACAGGGAATCAGACATTGGAAATGTCTGAGACTGCATAGATTCAGACACTGGACTTATCTGAGACAACAAGGAATGAGACAGTTGATACATCTGAAATCACAGAGACTAACACAGTGGATATGTCTGAAACAAGAGGTACCAAGACAGTGGACATGTCTGAGACAACAGGGACTGAGACAGTGGACATGTCTGAGACAACAGGGACTGAGACAGTGGACATGTCTGAGAAAACAGGGACTGAGACTGTGCACACGTCTGAGACAACAGGGTTCCAGATAGTGGACATGTCTGTGATAACAGAGACTGAGGCATTTGACATGTCTGAGACAGTGGACATGTCCTGTCTGAGAAGACAGGGACTTAGAAATTGGACAACACTGAGACAAAAGTGACTGATAGAGTGGACACATCGGAGACAACCAGGAATGAGAAAGTGGACATATCTGAGAAAACAGGGGCTGAGACAGTGGACATGCTTGAGCCTATCAGGATTGAGACAGTGGATATGTCTGAAACAACAGGCAATGAGACCGTGGATATGTCTGAGACAACACAGATGTCTGAGACAACAGGATCTGAAACCATGGAAATGTATGGGAATCCAGGGACTGAGACAGTGGACATGTGTGTAAAAACAGGGACTTAGCAATTAGACATGTCTGACAGAGCAGGAACTGAGACAGTGGACATGTCTGAGACAACAGGGCCTGAGACAATGGACATGTCTGATAAAACAGGGTCTGAGTCATTGGACACGTCTGAGACAACAGGGTCAAGACAGTGGACATGTCTGAGACAACAGAGACTGAGATAGTTGATATGTCTGAGATATTGGACACGTCCTGTTGGAGAAGACAGGGACTAAGAAAGTGGACACACCTGAGACAACAGGGACTGAGACAGTGGACACATCGGAGACAACTGGGACTGAGACATTGGACATATCTGAGACAACAGGGACAGAGACAGAGGACTTGTTTGAGACTACAGGGATTGAGACAGTGGATATATCTGAGACAACAGGCACTGAGACCGTGGACATGTCTGAGAAAACAGGGACTGAGACCTTGGACATGTCTGAGAAAACAGGGAATCAGACATTGGCAATGTCTTCGACTGCAGGGATTCAGACACTGGACATATCTGAGACATTTGGGACTGAGATTTTGGACATGTCTGAGACAATAGGGACTGATACATTGGAAATGCTTGAGACAACAGGGACTGAGACTGTGGACATGTCTGAGACAACAGGTACTGAGACCGTGAACATGTCTGAGATAAAAGGAACTGACACAGAGGACATATCTGAAAAAAGGGGAGATGAGACCTTGTACATGTTTGAGATAACATGTACTGAGATTGTGGACATGTCTGAGACAACAGGGTCTTCGACATTGGACATGTCTGAGATAATAGGGTCTGAGACAGGGGACATGGCTGAAACAACAGGGTTTGAGAGCATGGAAATGTCTGAGAACACAGAGACTGATACTGTGAACATGGCTGTGACAATAGGCACTGAGACAATGGACAAGTGTGAAGTAACTGGGAATGAGACAGTGGACATGTTTGAGACAAAAGGCACTGAGTCAGTGTGAAAGTCTGAGTCAACAGTGTTTGAGACAGTTGACCTGTCTGAGACAATAGAGGCTGACAGTTGACATGTCTTCGCCTTTTGAAAAGTCTTGTCTGAGATGACAGTGACTGGGACAGTGGACACGTTTGAGACAAAAGGGACTGAGAGAGTGGGCACATCTTTGATAACCAGTACTGAGACATTGGATATATCTGAGACAACATGCACAGAGACAGGGGACATTTCTAAGACAACAGGGAGTGACAAAGGGGATATGTCAGAAACAATAGGGCCTGAGACACGGTACATGTCTGAGACAATAGGGACTGAGGCAATGGATATGTCTGAAACAACAGGGAAGGAGACAATGGACATGTCTGATAAAACTGCAATTAAGAGCATGTTCATGTCTGCGACAATGGGGACTGAGACAGGCCACATGTCTGAAACAACAGGGAATGAGATGGTGGATATATCTGAAACAACAGGGACTGAGACAGTGGAGATGTCGGAGAAAACAGGGACTGAGACAGTGGATATGTCTGAGACAACAGGGACTGAGACTGTGGACATATCTGAAACAACAGGGACTGAGACAGTGGACATATCTGAGACAACCCACATATCTAAGTCAACAGGGTCTGAGACCATGGACATGTCTGAGAAAACAGGGACTGATACAGTGGACATGTGTGAAACAACAGGGACTGAGACAGTGGACATGTCTGAGACAACAGGGTTTGAAACAGTGGACATGTCTGAGAAAACAGGGAAAAGGACAGTGGACATGTCTGAGAAAACAGGGACTGAGACAGAGGACATGTCTGAGACAACAGGGACTGAGACATTGGACATGTCTTAGACAAAAGGGTCTGGGACCTTGGACATGTCTGAGACAACAGGGAATCAGAAATTGGACATGTCTGGGACTGCAGGAAACAGACACTGGACATATCTGAGACAACAGGGACTGAGACTTTGGCCTTGTCTGAGACAACAGGGATTGAAACATTGGACATGCCTGAGACAACAGAGACTGAAACAGTTGACATGTCTGAGACAACAGGAAATGAGACCATGGACATGTTTGAGAGAACAAGGACTGAGAGAGTGGACATGTCTGAGACAAAAGAGAATTAGGCAATGAACATGTCTCAGACAACAGCGACTGAGAGTGAACAAATCTAAGACAATGAGGAATCAGACAGGCGACCTGTCTCAAACAACAGGGACTAAGAGAATGGACATGTCTGAGCCAACAGGCACTGAGACAGTGGACATGTGTCAAACAATAGGGAATGAGACAGTGGACATGTCTGAGACATCAGGGACTGAGACACTGGACGCATCTGAGTTAAAAGGATAAGAGACAGTGGACCTGTCTGAGACAATATCGACTGAGACAGTTGACATATCTTTGCCAATGGAAAAGTGCTGCCTGAGATGACAGCAACTGAGACAGTGGATACATCTGAGGCAATCAGGACTGAGACAGTGGATATATCTGAGACAACGGGGACTGAGACAGTGGACATGTCTGAGACCACAGGGACTGACACAGTGGATATGTCTGAAAGAAGAGAGACTGAGACAGTGGACATGTCTGAGGCAACAGGGAATGAGAGAGTGGACATGTCTGAGACAACAGAGAATGAGACAGTGGACATGTCTGAATCAACAGGGAGTGAGAGAGTGGACATGTCTGAGACAACAGGTTCTGAGACAGTGGACATGTGTGAAACTCCTGGGACTGAGACAGTGCTCTTGTCTGAGACTACAGGGACTAAGACAGTGGACACGTCAGAGACAACAGCGACTGAGACATTGGAAATGTCTGAGACAACAGGGATTGAGACCTTGGACATTTCTGAGACAACAGGGAATCAGACATTGGAAATGTCTGAGACTGCACGACTCAGACACTTGACATATCTGAGAAAACTGGGAGTGAGACTTTGGACATGTCTGAGACAACAGGGACTGACACAGTGAACATGTCTGAGACAACTGTGACTAAGAGCATGTTCATGTCTGAGACAATGGGGAGTGAGATATGCGACATGTCTGAAACAACAGGGACTGTACTTAGTAGATATTTCTGAGACAACAGGGCCTGAGACAGTGGACATGTGTGAGACAACAGGGGCTAAAACAATGGACATGTCTGAGAAATCAGGGTCAAGGACAGTGGACATGTCAGAAACAACAGGGCATGAGACAGTGGACATGTCTAACACAACAGGGACTGAGACAGTGGACATGTCTGAGCAAACAGGTGCTGAGACAGTGGACACGTCTGAGACAACAGTTTTCCAGACAGTGGACATGTCTGAGACGAGAGAGAATGAGACATTTGACATGTCTGACACAGTGGACATGTCCTGTCTGAGAAGACAGAGACTTAGAAAGTGGACAACTCTGAGACAACAGGGACTGATCCAGTGGACATGTCTGAAACAAAAGGGACTGAGACAGTGGACATGTCTGAGACAACACACATATCTGAGGCAACGGGGCCAGAGAACATGGACATGTCTGAGTTGACAGCGACTGGGACAGTGAACACTTTTGAGACAACAGGGACTGAGAGAGTGGGCACATCTGAGACAACCAGGCCTGAGACATTGGACATATCTGAGGCAACAGGGACTGAGACAGTGGACTTGTTTGAGACTACAGGGATTGAGACAGTGGATATGTCTGAGACAACAGGCACTGAGACTGTGGACACGTCTGAGACAACAAGGACTGAGCCTGTGGACATGTTTGAGATAAAAGGGACTGAGACCTTGTACATGTCTGAGAAAACAGGGAATCAGACATTGGAAATGTCTTAGAGTGCAGGGACTCAGACACTGGAAATATCTGAGACAATTGGAACTCAGATTTTGGACATGTGTGAGACAACAGGTACTGAGATTTTGGAAATGCTTGAGACAATAGGGAATGAGACCGTGCACATGTCTGATACAACAGGTACTGAGACCATGCACATGTCTGAGATAACAGGGACTGACACAGAGGACATGCCTGGGAAAAGGGGGAACTGAGACCTTGTTCATGTCTGAGATAACAGGGACTGAGACTGTGGACATGTCTGAGACAACAGGGACTGAGATAGTGGATATATCTGAGACAACACATACTGAAACAGTGGACATGTCTGAGATAACAGGGACTTAAACATTGGGCATATCTGTGAATATAGGATCTGAGACAGGGACATGGCTGAAACAACAGGAACTAAGACTGTGGATAAGTGTGGAACAACAGGGTATGAGTCATTGGACATGTATGAGAAAAAAGGTATTGACATTGGGAACATCTGAGTAAACAGGGTTTGAGACCATGGAAATGTCTGAGAACACAGAGATTGAGACAGTGGACATATCTGAGACAAAAGGGACTGAGACAGTGGGCAAGTCTGAGTCAACAGGGTTTGAAACATTGGACGTGTCTGAGACAATAGAGGCTGACAATTGACATTTCTTCACCAGTGGAAAAGTCTTGTCTGAGATGAAACCAATTGGGACAGTGGACAATTTGAGACAACAGGGAATGAGACAGTGGGCACATCTGAGAAAACCAGTACTGAGACATTGGACATATGTGAGACAACAGGTGCTGAGGCAGTGGACAGTTCTGAGACAACAGGGACTGTCACAGGGGATATGTCAGAAACAACAGGGACTGAGACAGTGGACATGTCTGAGACAACAGGTACTGAGACAATGGATATGCCTGAAACAACAGGGAAGGAGACAATGGACATGTCTGATACAACTACTATGAAGAGCATGTTCATGTCTGTGACAACGGGGACTGAGAGAGGTAACATGACTGAAACAACAGGGAATGAGATGGTGGATATATCTGAAACAACAGGGATTGAGAGAGTGGACATGTCTGAAGAAACAGGGACTGACACAGTGGATATGTCTGAGAAAACAGGGACTGAGACAGAGGACATGTCTGAGAAAACAGAGAATGAGACAGTGGATATGTCTGGGACAACAGGGATTGAGACAGTAGATATATCTGAAACAACAGGAACTGAGACAGTGGACATGTCTGAGACAGCAGGTACTGAGACCTTGGACATGTCTGAGACAACAGGGAATAAGATATTGTACATGTCCGAGACTGCAGTGACTCAGACACTGGACATATCTGAGACAACTGGGACTGAGACTTTGGACATGTCTGAGAGAACAGAGATTGAGAGAGTGGACATGTCTGAGACAACAGGAGCTGAGACAGTAGACATGTGTGAAACAATAGGGAATCAAACTGTGTACCTTTCTGAGACAACAGGGACTGAGACAATGGACATGTCTGAAACAACAGGGACTGAGACAGTGGAGATGTCTGAGAGAACAGGGACGCAGACTGCGGATATGTGTGAAACACCAGGGACAGAGACAGTGGCCTTGTCTGAGACAACAGGGACTGAGACCTTGGACATGTCTGTGACAACAGGGAATCAGACAGTGGAAATGTCTGAGACTGCATGACTCAGTCATTTGACATATGTGAGAAAACCGGGAGTGAGACTTTGGACATGTCTGACACAACAGGGACTGACACAGTGGACATGTCTGAGACAACACTGTGACAGTGGACATGACTGACACAACTGTGACTAAGAGCATGTTCATATCTGAGACAACTGGGACTGAGTCAGGCGACATGTCTGAAACAATAGGGACTGTACTCAGACAGTAGATATATCTGAGACAATAGGGACTGAGACAGTGGACATGTGTGAGACAACAGGTACTGAGAGAGTTGACACATCTGAGACAATCAGGACTGAGACAGTGGACATGTCTGAGACAACAGGGACTTAGACATTGGACATGTCTGAGACAACTGAGACTGAGAGAGGGTACATGGGTGAGAAATCAGGCACTGAGACAATGGACATATCTGACACAACAGGGATTGAGAGAGTGGACATGGTTGAGACAACAGGCACTGAGGCAAAGGACATATCTGAGTGAACAAGGTCTGAGACGATGGACATGTCTGAGACAACAGGGACTTAGACATTGGAAATATCTGAGACAACAGGGACTGAGACAGTGTACATGTCTGAGACAATACAGAATGTGACAGTGGACACATCATCTCAGATATATCCACTGTCTCATTCCATGTTGTCTCAGATGTGGCCACTCTCTCACTCCCTATTGTCTTATATGTCTGAGAGAGTGGAAATGTCCTGTGTGAGAAGACAGGGACTTAGATAGTGGATACACCTGAGACAACAGGGACTGAGACAATGGACACTTATGACACTACAAGGAATTAGACAGTGAACATATCTGAGACAACAGGGAGTTAGAGAGAGGACACATCTAAGACAACTGGGACAGAGACAGTGGACATATCTGAGAAAACAGGTACTGGGACAGTGGACACGTCTGAGACAACAGTGTTCAAGACAGTGGACATGTCCTGTCTGAGAAGACAGGGACTTAAAATGTGGACACATATGAGACAACAGGGACTGAGATAGTGGACACTTTAGAGACTACCAGGACTGAGACAGTGGACATATCTGAGACAACAGGGACTGAGACAGTGGAGATGTTTGAGACTACAGGGATTGAGACAGTGGATAGGTCTGAAATAATAGGCACTGAGACCGTGGACATGTCTGAGATGACACAGATGTCTGATAAAACAGGTTCTGACACCAGGGAAATATCTGAGAAACCAGGGACTGAGACAGTGGACATGTGTGACAAAACAGGGACTGAGAAATTAGACATGACTGAGGCAGTATGGACTGAGACAGTCGACAGGTCTGAGACATCAGGGATTCAGACAGTGGACATGTTTGAGCAAACAGGGACTGGGACAGTGGACACGTCTGAGACAATAGCGTTCGAGACAGTGGACATCTCTGAGACAACAGAGACTTAGACTTTGGACATGTCTGAGACATCAGGGACTGAGAACCTGGACATGTCTGATAAATCTGTGACTGAGACAGTGGACATGTGTGAGACAACAGGGACATAGACATTGGACATGTCTGAGACATCAGTGACTGAGATCCTGGACATGTCTGAGAAAACAGGAACTGAGCCTTTGGACACGTCTGAGACAACACAGATCAAGATGGTGGACATGTCAGACACTTATGACTCTACCAGGACTTAGATAGTGAACACATCTGAGACAACAGGGACTTAGAGAGTGGACACATCTATGACAACTGGGACAGAGGTAGTGGACATATGTGAGAAAACAGCGACTGAGACCATGACATGTCTGAGACAACAGGGACTGAGACCATGGACTTGTCTGAGACAACAGGGACTGAGACAGTAGACAGGTGTGAAACAACAGGGACTGAGACAGGGATCATGTCTGTGGAAACAGGGATGGAGACAGTAGATATGTCTGAGACAACAGTCTCTGAGACCTTGGATATGTCTGATACAACAGAGAATCAGACATTGGACATGTCTGAGACTGCAGGGACTCAGACACAATACATATCTGAGACAACCAGTATTGAGACTTTGGACATGTCTGAGACAACAGGGGCTGAGACATTGGAAATGCCTTATACAACAGGGACTGAGACAGTGGAGATGTCTGAGACAACAGGGATGGAGACAGTAGATATGTGTGATACAACAGGCACTGAGACCGTGGATATATCTGAGATAACAGGGAATCAGACATTAGACATATCTGATACTGCAGTGACTCAGACACTATACATATCTGAGACATGCGGGACTGAGACTATGGACATGTCTGAGACAACAGGGACTGAGACATTGGAAATGAGTGATACAACAGGGACTGAGTCATTGGACATGTGTGAGACAACAGGGACTGAGAGAGTGGACATGTCTGAGCCAACAGGGACTGAGACAGTGGATATGTCTGAGACAACAGGGACTTAGAAACTGGACATGTCTGAGACAACAGGGACTGAGAGAATGTACATGGGTGAGAAAACAGTCACTGAGACAATGGAAAATCTGAGACAAAAGGGACTAAGAGAGTGGACATGGTTCAGACAACAGGCACTGAGACAAAGGACATATCTGAGTCAACAAATTCTGAGACAATGGACTTGTCTGAGACAACAGGGACTTAGACATTGGAAATTTCTGAGACAACAGGGACTGAGACAGTGGACATGTATGAGAAAACCAGGACTGAGGCAGTGCACACATCTGAGATAACACCAACAGAGACCATGACGTGTCTGAGACAACAGGGACTGAGACAGTAGATATGTGTGAAACATCAGAAACTGGGACAAGGATCATGTCTGAGACAACAGGGATGGAGACAATAGATATGTCTGAGACAACAGGTACTGAGACCTTGGATATGTCTGATACAACAGAGAATCAGACATTGGACATGTCTGAGACTGCAGGGACTCAGACACAATACATATCTAAGACACCTGGGAATGAGACTTTGGACATGTCTGAGACAACAGGGGCTGAAACTGTGGACAAGTCTGTGACAATGGGAAATGAGATCAAAGACATGTCTGAGACAACAGGGACTGAGACAGTTGACATGTCTGAGACAACAGGGACTGAAATAGTGGACGTGTCTGAGACAACATTGACTGAGACAGTGGACATGTGTAATAAAACATGGACTGAGAAATTAGATATATCTGAGACAACAGCGACTGAGACAGTGGACATGTCTGAGACAACAGGGACTGAGACAGTGGACATGTCTGAGACAACAGGGACTGAGACAGTGGACATGTCTGAGAAAACAGGGACTGAGACATTGGATATGTCTGAGACAACAGGGACTGAGAGAGTGTACATGGGTGAGAAAACAGGCACTGAGACAATGGACATATCTGAAACAACAGGGACTGAGAGAGTGGACATGGTTGAGAAAAAAGGCACTGAGACAAAAGACATATCTGAGTCAACAAGGTCTGAGACGATGGACATATCTGAGTCAACAGGGACTTAGACATTGAAAATATCTGAGACAACAGGGACTGAGACATTTTACATGTCTGAGACAACACAGACTGCGACAGTGGACACATCATCTCAGATATATCCACTGTCTCAGTCCCTGTTGTGTTAGATGTGGCCACTCTCTCATTCCCTATTTTCTTATATGTCTGAGAGTGGAAATGTCCTGTCTGAGAAGACAGGGACTTAGATAATGCACACATCTGAGACAACAGGGACTGAGACAATGGACACTTATGACACTACAAATACATAGATATGAACACATCTGAGACAACAGGGAGTTAGAGAGAGGAAACATCTTAGACAACTGTGACAGACACTGTGGACTTATCTGAGAAAACAGGGACTGGGACAGTGGACATGTCTGAGACAACACAGATGTCTGAGACAACAGGTTCTGACACCGTGGAAATGTCTGAGAAACCAGGGACTGAGACAGTGTTTATGTGTGATAAAATATGGACTGAGAAATTAGACATATCTGAGAGAGCAGCGACTAAGACAGTGGACATGTCTGAGACAACAGGGACTGAGACAGTGGTCATTTCTGAGAAAACAGGGACTGAGACAGTGGACATGTCTGAGACAACAGGGTTTGAGACAGTGGACACGTCTGAGACAACAGGGTTCGAGACAGTGGATATCTCTGAGACAACAGAGACTTAGACTTTGGACATGTCTGAGACATCAGGGACTGAGACCATGGACATGTCTGATAAAACTGTGACTGAGACAGTGGATATGTCTGAGACAAAATTGACTTAGACATTGGACATGTCTGAGAAATCAGTCACTGAGATCCTGGACATGTTTGAGAAAACAGGGACTGAGACTTTGGACAGGTCTGAAACAACACGGATCAAGATGGAGGACATATCTGACACTTATGACACTACCAGGACTTAGATAGTGAACACATCTGAGACAACAGGGACTTAGAGAGTGGACACATCTATGACAACTGGGACAGAGACAGTGGACATATGTGAGAAAACAGCGACTGAGACCATGACATGTCTGAGTCAACAGGAACTGAGACCATGGGCTTGTCTGAGACAATAGGGGCTGAGACAGTAGAAATGTGTGAAACAGCAGAAACTGAGACAGGGATCATTTCTGAGAAAACAGCGATGGAGACAGTAGTTATGTCTGAGACAACAGTCTCTGAGACATTGGATATGTTTGATACAACAGAGAATCAGACATTGGACATGTCTGAGACTGCAGGGACTCAAACACATACAAATCTGAGACAACCAGTACTGAGATTTTGGACATGTCTGAGACAACAGGGGCTGAGACATTGGAAATGCCTTATACAACAGGGACTGAGACAGTGGACATGTCTGAGAAAACAGGGATGGTGACAGTAGATAGGTGTGAGACAACAGGCACTGAGACCGTGGATATGACTGAGACAACAAGGAATCGGATATTAGACATATCTGATAGTGTAGGGACTCAGATACTATACATATCTGAGACAACCGGGACTGACACTTTGGACTTGTCTGAGAAAACAGGGACTGAGGCATTGGAAATGCCTGATACAACAGAGAGTGAGACATTGGACACGTCTGAGACAATAGGGACTGAGAGAGTGGACATGTCTGAGACAACAGGTTACGAGACAGTGGATATGTCTGAGACAACAGGGACTTAGACACTGGACATGTCTGAGACAACAGGGACTTAGAGAGTGTATATGGGTGAGAAAACAGTCACTGAGACAATGGAAAATCTGAGACAAAGGGACTGAGTGGACCTGGTTGAGTCAACAGGCACTGAGACAAATGTCATATCTGAGTCAACAAGGTCTGAGACAATGGAAATGTCTCAGACAACAGGGAGTGAGACAGTGTACATGTCTGAGACAACATGGACTGCGACAGTGGACACATAATCTCAGATATATCCACTGTCTCAGTCCCTGTTGTCACAGATGTGGCCACTCTCTCACTCCCTGTTGTCTTATATGTCTGAGAGCATGGAAATGTCCTGTCTGAGAAGACAGGTTCTTAGATAGTGGACACATCTGAGACAACAGGGACTGAGACAGTGTACACATCAGAGAAAACCGAGACTGAGACAGTGGACATATATCAGACAACAGGGACTGAGACAGTGGACATGGTTGAAACTACAGAAATGGAGACAGTGGATATGTCTGAGACAACAGGCACTGAGCCCATGGACAGGACTGAGACAACACCGATATCTGAGACAACAGGTTCTGACACCATGGAAATGTCTGAGAAACCAGGGACTGAGACAGTGGACATGTGTGATAAAAGAGAGACTGAGAAATTAGACATATCTGAGACAGCAGCGACTGAGACATTGGACACCTCTGAGACATCACGGACTGAGACAGTGGATATGTCTGAGAAAACAGGGACTGAGACAGTGGATATGTCTGAGACAACAGGGTTCTAGACAGTGGACATGTCTGAGACAACAGGGACGGAGACAGTGGACATGTTTGAGACTACAGGTATTGAGACAGTCATAGGACTGAGATAACAGGCACTGACACCATGGACGTGTCTGAGACAACATACATGTCTGAGAAAACAGGCTCTGACACCATGGAAATGTCAGAGAAACCAAAGACTGAGACAGTGAACATGTGTGAAAAAACAGGGACTGAGAAATTAGACATGTCTGAGATAGCAGGGACTGAGACAATAGACATGTCTGAGACATCAGTGACTGAGACAGTGGACATGTCTGAGAAAACAGGGACTGAGAAAGTGGACACGTCTGAGAAAATAGGGTTCAGGCGAGTGGACATGTCTGACACAACAGAGATTTAGACATTGGACATGTCTGAGACTTCAGGGACTGAGAGAGTGTACATGGGTGAGAAAACAGGCACTGAGACAATGGACATATCTGAGACAACAGGGACTGAGAGAGTGGACATGTCTGATAAAACAAGTACTGAGACAGTGGATATGTCTGAGACAACAGGGATGGAGACAGTAGATATGTCTGAGACAACAGGAACTGAGACCATCGATATGTCTGAGACAACAGAGAATCAGACATTGGACATATTTGAGACTGCATGGACTCAGACACTCTACATATCTGAGACAACTGTGTCTGAGACTTTGGATATGTCTGAGACAACAGGGAATGAGACATTGGAAATGCGTGATACAACAGGGCCTGAGACAGTGGACATGTCTGAGACAACTGGTACTGAGACCATGGAGATGTCTGTGTCAATGGGAAATGAGACCAAAGACATGTCTGAGACAACAGGGACTGAGACAGTGAACATGTCTGAGACAACAGGGACTTAGACATTGGACATGTCTGAGAAAACATTGCCTGAGACAGTGGACATGTCTGAGACAACAGGGACTTAGACATTGGACATGTCTGAGACAACAGGGACTGAGAGAGTGTACATGGGTGAGAAAACAGGCACTGAGACAATGGACATATCTGAGACAACAGGGACTGAGAGAGTGGACATGGTTGAAACAACAGGCACTGAAACAAAGGACATATCTGAGTCTACAAGATCTGAGATGATGGACATGTCTGAGACAACAGGGACTTAGACATTGGAAATGACCGAGACAACAGGACTGAGACAGTGCACATGTCTGAGACAACACAGAATGTGACAGTGGACATATCATCTCAGATATATCCATTGTCTCGGTCCCTGTTGTCTCAGTTGTGGCCACTCTCTCACTCCTTGTTGTCTTATATGTCTGACAGGGTGGAAATGTCCTGTCTGAGAAGACAGGGACTTAGATAATGGACACATCTGAGACAACAGGGACTGAAACAATGGTCACTTATGACACTACAAGGATTTTGATAGTAAACAAATCTGAGTCAACAGGGAGTTAGAGAGAGAAAACATCTAAGACAACTGGGACAGAGACAGTGGACATATCTGAGAAAACAGGGACTGGGACATTGGACATGTCTGAGACAACACAGATGTCTGAGACAACAGGTTCTGACACCATGGAAATGTCTGAGAAACCAGGGACTGAGACAGTGGACATGTGTGATAAAATATGGACTGAGAAATATGACATATCTGAGAGAGCAGCTACTGAGACAGTGGACATGTCTGAGACAACAGGGACTGAGACAGTGGACATGTCTGAGAAAACAGGGACTGAGACAGTGGACACGTCTGAGACAACAGGGTTTGAGACAGTGGACATGTCTGAGACAACAGAGACTGAGACAGCTGACATGTCTGAGACAGTGGACATGTCCTATCTGAGAAGACAGGGACTTAAAAATTGGACACATCTGAGACAACAGGAACTGAGATAGTGGACATTTCAGAGGCTACCAGGCCTGAGACAGTGGACATATCTGAGACAACATGTACTGAGACAGTGGAGATGTTTGAGACTACAGGGGTTGAGACCATTCATAGGTCTGAGATAACAGGTCCTGAGACCATGTACATGTCTGAGATGACACAGATGTCTGAGAAAACAGGTTCTGACACCATGGAAATATCTGAGAATCCAGGGACTGAGACAGCGGACATGTGTTAAAAAACAGGGACTATGAAATTAGACATGTCTGAGCCAGCAGTGACTGAGACAGTGGACATGTCTGAGACATCAGGGACTGTGACAGTTTACATGTCAGAGAAAACAGGGACTGAGAAAGTGGACACGTTTGAGACAACATTTTTCGAGAAAGTGTACATCTCTGAGACAACAGAGACTTAGACATTGGACATGTCTGAGACATCAGGGACTGAGACCCTGGACATGTCTGATAAAACTGCGACTGAGACAGTGGACATGTCTGAGACAACAGGGACTTAGACATTGAACATGTCTGAGACATCAGTGACTGAGATCCTGGACATTTGTGAGAAAACAGGAACTGAGACATTGGACACGTCTGAGACAACACGGATCAAGACGGTGGACATATCTGACACTTATGACACTACCAGGACTTAGATAGTGAACACATCTGAGACAACAGTGACTTAGAGATTGGACACATGTAAGACAACTGGGACAGAGACAGTGGACATATGTGAGAAAACTGACTGAGACCATGACATGTCTGAGACAACATTGACTGAGACCGTGAACTTGTCTGAGACAACAGGGACTGAGACAGTATACATGTGTGAAACAACAGAAACTGAGACAGGGATCATGTCTGAGACAACAGGCTTGGAGACTTTAGATATGTCAACCACTGAGATGGTGGATATGTCTGAGACAACAGGGAATCAGATATTAGACATATCTGATACTGCAGGGACTCAGACACTATACATATCTGAGATAACTGGGACTGAGACTTTGGACATGTCTGAGACAACAAGGATGGAGACATTGGAAATGTGTGATATAACAGGGACTGAGACATTGGACATATCTGAGACAACTGGTACTGAGACCGTGGACATGTCTGAGACAATTGGAACTGAGACCAAAATATGTCTGAGACAACAGGGACTGAGAGAGTGGTCATGTCTGAGACAACAGGGATGGATACAGTGGATATGTCTGAGACAACAGGGACTTATACATTGGACATGTCTGAGACAACAGGGACTGAGAGAGTGTACATGGGTGAGAAAACAGGCACTGAGAAAATGGACATATCTGAGACAACAGGGACTGAGAGAGTTGACATGTTTGAGACAACAGGCACTGAGACAAAGGATATATCTGAGTCAACAAGGTCTGAGACGATGGACTTGTCTGAGACAACAGGGACTTAGACATTGGAAATGTCTGAGACAACAGGGACTGAGACAATGTACATGTGTGAGACAACATGGACTGCGACAGTGGACACATCATCTCAGATATATCCACTGTCTCCGTACCTGTTGTCACAGATGTGGCCACTCTCACACTCCCTGTTGTCTTATATGTCTGACAGCATGGAACTGTCCTATCTGAGAAGACAGGGACTTAGATAGTGGACACATCTGAGACAACATGGACTGAGACTGTGGACACATCAGAGACAACCGAGAGTGAGACAGTGGACATAACTCAGAAAACAGGGACTGAGACAGTGGATAAGTTTGAGACTACAGGGATGGAGACAATGGATATGACTGAGACAACAGGCACTGAGACCATGGACAGGTCTGAGACAACACAGATGTCTAAGACAACAGGTTCTGACACCATGGAAATGTCTGAGAAACCAGGGACTCAGACAGTGGACATGTGTGATAAAAGAGAGACTGAGAAATTAGACATATCTGAGACAGCAGCGACTGAAACAGTGGACACCTCTGAGAAAACAGGGACTGAGACAGTGGACACTTCTTAGACAACTGGGTTCTAGACAGTGGACATGTCTGAGACAACAGAGTCTGAGACAGTTGACATGTCTGAGACAACTGACATGTCCTTTCTGAGAATTTGGGGACTTAGAAAGTGGACACATCTGAAACAAGAGGGATTGAGACAGTGGACACTTCAGAGACAACCGGGACTGAGACAGTGGACATATCTGCAACAGCAGGGACTGAGACAGTGGACATGTTTGTGACCACAGGGATTGAAACAGTGGATAGGTCTGCGACAACAGGCACTGAGACCGTGGACATGTCTCCGACAACACAGACTTTTGACATAACAGGACATGACACCATAGAAATGTCTGAAAAACCAGGGACTGAGACAGTGGACATGTGACAAAAAACAGGTAATGAGAAATTATACATGTCTGAGATATCAGGGACTGCGACATTGTACAAGTCTGAGACATCAGGGACTGAGATAGTGGACATGTCTGAGAAAACAGGGACTGAGAAATTGGACACGTGTGAGACAACAGGGTTCAAGACATTGGACATGTCTGAGACATCAGGGACTGAGACACGAGACATGTTTGAGAAAACAGGGATTGAGACAGTGGACACGTCTGAGACAGCAGGGTTTGAGACAGTGCACATGTCTGATACAACAGAGATTTAGACATTGGACACGTCTGAGACATCAGGGACTGAAACCATTCACATGTCTGAGAAAACAGGGACTGAGAGAGTGGATATGTCTGAGACAACAGGGACTTAGACATTGGACATGTCTGAGACATCAGGGACTGAGAGCCTGGACTGTCTGAGAAAACAGGGACTGAGACATTGGACATGTCTGAGACAACACAGATCTAGATGGTGGACATGTCTGAGACAACAGAGACTGAGGCAGTTGATATATCTGAGACAGGTCCTGTCTGACAAGACATGGACTAAGACAGTAGAAACATCTGTGACAACAGGGACTGAGATAGTGGACACATCAGAGAATCCGGGACTGAGACAGTGCTAATATCCGAGCCAACAGGTACGAAGAGAGTAGACATGTCAGAGAAAACAGGAATTGAGACCATGGATATGTCTGATACAACAGGCACTGAGACAGTGGACATGTCTGAGACAACAGGGACTGAGAAAGTGGACATGTCTGAGACAACAGGGAGTGAGACCTTGGACATGTCTGAGACAGAAGGGACTGAGACAGTGGACATGTCTGAGATATCAGGGACTGAGACAATGGACATGTCTGAGACAATAATGACTAAGACAGTGGTCCTGATGAGAGAACAGGGACTTAGACATTGGACATGTCTAAGATAACAGGGACTGAGACTGTGGACATGTCTGAGACAACAGGGACTGAGATAGTGGATATGTCTGAGACAACAGATACTGAAACAGTGGACATGTCTGAGACAACAGGGACTCAGACATTGGACATATCTGAGATAATAGGGTCTGAGACAGCGGTCATGGCTGAAACAACAGGAACTGAGACAATGGACTTGTGTGAAACAACAGGGAATGAGACAGTGGAAATGTATGAGAAAAAAGTGACTGAGACATTGGACACATCTGAATCAACAGGGTTTGAGATCACGGAAATATCTGAGAACACAGAGACTGAGAAAGTGGACATGGCTGAGACAATAGGCACTGAGACAGTGGACAAGTGTGAGGTAACTGGAAATGAGACAGTGGACATATGTGAGACAAAAGGCACTGAGACTGTGGGCAAGTCTAAGTCAACAGGTTTTGAGATGGTGGACCTGTCTGAGACAATAGAGGCAGACAGTTGACATGTCTTCGCCAGGGGACAAGTCTTGTCTGAGATAACAGTGACTGGAACAATGGACACTTTTGAGACAACAGGGACTGAGACAGGGGGAACATCTGAGACAATCAGGACTGAGACAGTGGACATGTCTGAGAACACAGTGACTGACACAGTGGATATGTCTGAAACAAGAGGGACTGAGACAGTGGACTTGTCTGAGACAACAGGAAATGAGACAGTGGACATGTCTGAGACAACAGAGACTGGACAGTGGACATGTCTGAGAGTACAGAGACCTAGACAATAGACATGTGTGGAACACCTGGGAATTAGACAGTGGTCTTTTCTGAGACTACAGGGAATGAGACAGTGGACATGTCTGAGAAAACAGGGACTGAGACAGTGGATATGTCTGAGACAACAGAGACTGAGACAGTGGACATGTCTGAAACAACAGGGACTGAGACAGTGGATATGTCTGTGACAACACAGATATCTGAGACAACAGTGTCTGAGACCATGGACATGTCTTTGACAACAGGGCCTGAGACAGTGGACACGTCTTAAACAACTGGGACCGAGATAGATTTCATATCTGAGACTACAGGGACTGAGACAATGGACACGTCAGAGACAACAGGGACAGAGACATTGGAAATGTGTCAGACAGCAGGGATTGAGACCTTGGAAATGTATGACACAACAGGGAATAAGACATTGGAAATGTCTGAGACTTCAGGGACTCAGACTCTGGACATATTTGAGACAATAGGGACTGAGACATATCTGAGAACACGGGGACTGACACAGTGGATATGTCTGAAACTAGAGAGACTGAGAGAGTGGACATGTCTGAGAAAATAGGGAATGAGAAATTGGACATGTCTGATACAACTGTGACTAAGAGCAGGTTCATGTCTGAGACAAACGGGACTGAGACAGGCGACATGTCTGAAACAACTGGGACTGTACTAAGTCAGTAGATATATCTGAGACTACAGGGACTGAGACAGTGGACATGTCTGAGAAAAGAGGTCTTGAGACAGTGGAAATGTCTGAGAAAACAGTGACAAGGGCAGTGGACATGTCTGAGACAACATGGAATGAGACTGTGGACATGTCTGAGACAACAGGGACTGAGAGAGTGGACATTTCTGAGACAATAGGAACTGAGACCTTGGACATGTCTGAGAAAACAAGGAGTCATACATTGGACATGTCTGAGACTGCAGGTTCTCAGACACTGGACATATTTGAGACAACCGGGACTGAGACTTTGGACATGTCTGAGACAACAGGGACTGAGACAGTGGATTGTTTGAGACTGCAGGGATTGAGACAGTGGAAATGTCTGTGACAACAGGCACTGAGATCGTGGACATGTCTGAGACAACAAGTACTGAGCCAGTGGACATGTCTGAGATAACAGGGACTGAGACCTTGGACATGTCTGAGAAAACAGGGAATCAGTAATTGGGAATGTCTTAGACTGCAGGGACTCAGACACTGGCCAAGTCTGAGACAACAGGGTTCGAGACAGTGGACATGTCTGAGAAACAAGGACTGAGCTAAAAGTCCTGTCTGAAACAATATTGACTGAGACAGTGGACATGTCGGAGACAATACACATATCTGAGACTACAGGGTCTGAGACCATGGACATATCTGAGACATCAGGGACTGAGACAGTGCACACTTCAGTGACAACAGGGTTTGAGACAGTGGACATATCTGAGACAACAGAGACTGAGAGAGTTGACTTATCTGAGAGAGTGGACATGTCTTGTCATTGAAGACAGGAACTTAGACTGTGGACACATCCTCAAAAACAGGGACCGAGATAGTGGACATATCTAAGACAACAGGGACTGAGACAGTGGCCATGTATGACACAACAGGGACTGAGACAATGGATATGTCTGAGAAAACAGAGACTTGGACACTGTACACATCTGAGACTGCCAGGACTGAGACCGTGGACATATCTGAGAAAATAGGGACTGAGACAGTGGACATGTCTTAGACAACAGGGATTTAGACAGTGTACATGTCTGAAACAACATGTACTGGGACAGTGGAAACACCTGAGGCACCTGGACTGAGACAGTGGATGTATATAAGACAACAGGGAATGAGACAGTGGATACATCTGAGACAAACGGGACTGAGACTTTGTTCATGTCTGAGACAAGTATGGCTGAGACATTGGAAATGCCTGATACAACAGGGACTGTTACAGTGGACATGTCTGAGACAACAGGGATGGAGACAGTAGTTATGTCTGAGACAAGAGGCACTGACACTTTGGGTATTTCTGAGACAACAGGGAATCAGATATTGGAAATATCTGAGACTGCTGGGACTAAGACACTATACATATCTGAGACAACTGGGACTGAGACTTTGGACATGTCTGAGACAACAGGGACTGAGACATTGGAAATGCGTGATACAATAGGGACTGAGACAGTGGACATGCTGAGACAACTGGTACTGAGACCATGGGCATGTCTGAGACAACATGGACTGACACCATGCACATGTCTGAGACAATGGAAAGTGAGACCAAAGACGTGTCTGAAACAACAGGGACTGAGACAGTGGACATGTCTGAGACTGCAGCGACTGAGATAGTGGAAATGTCTGTGACAACACTACCTGAGACAGTGGACATGTCTGAGACATCATGGACTTAGACATTGGACATGCCTGAGACAACAGGGACTAAGAGAGTAGACACAGGTGAGACAACAGGCACTGAGACAATGGACATATCTGAGACAACAGGGAATGAGACAGTGGACATTTCTGAGACAAAAGTGAGTGAGATAGTGGACACATCTGAGACAACAGGGTCTGAGACCATGGACATGTCTGAGACAACAGGGACTGAGAGAGTGTACATGTGTGAGATAACACTGACTGGGACATTCGATATGTCTGAGAAAACAGGGAATGAGACAGTGGACACGTCTGAGACAACAGGTTTTGAGAGAGTGGACATGTCTGAGATAACAGAGACTGAGACATTTGACATGTATGAGACCGTGGACATGTCCTGTCTGAAAAGACAGTGATGTAGAAAGTGGACATATCTGACACAACAGGGACTGAGACAGTGGAAACATCAGAGACAACCGGGACTGAGACAGTGGACATATCTGAAAGTACAGGGATGGAGACAGTGGACATATTTGAGACTACAGGGATTGAGTCAGTAGATATGTATGAGATGACAGGCACTGAGACAATGGACATATCTGAGACAACAGGGAATGAGACAGTGGACATTTCTGAGACAAAGGTGAGTGACATAGTGGACACATATGGGACAACAGGTTCTGAGACCATGGACATGTCTGAGACAACAGGGACTGAGAGAGTGTACATGTCTGAGACAACACTGAGTGGGACATTGGATATGTCTGAGAAAACAGGGACTGAGACAGTGGACACGTCTGAGACAACAGGGTTTGAGACAGTGGACATGTCTGAGACAACAGAGACTCTGAGAGTTGACATGTCTGAGACAGTAGACATGCCCTGTCTGAGAAGACAGGGACTTAGAAAGTCTACACGTCTGAGACAACAGGGAGTAAGACAGTGGACACTTCTGTGACAACCAGGACTGGGACAGTCGACATATTTGAGACAACAGGGACTGACACATTGGACATGTTTGAGACTACAGGGATTGAGACAGTGGATAGGTCTGAGACAACAGGCACTGAGACCATGGACATATCTAAGACAACACAGATGTCTGAGAAAACAGGTTCTGACACCATGGAAATGTCTGAGAAACCAGAGACTGAGATAGTGGACATGTGTGAAAAAACAGGGACTGAGAAATTAGACATGTCTGAGACAGCAGGGAATGAGACAGTCTACATGTCTGCGTCATCGGGGACTGAGACAGTCGTCATGTCTGAGAAAACAGGGACTGAGACGTGGACACGTCTGAGATAACAGGGTTTGAGACAGTGCACATGTCTGAGACAACAGAGACTTAGACATTCAACATGTATGAGACATCAGGGAATGAGACTCTGGACATGTCTGATAAAACAGGGACTGAGACAGTGGACATGTCTGAGAAAACAGGGACTTAGATACTGAACATGTCTGAGACATCAGGGACTGAGACCCTGGACATGTCTGAGAAAACAGGGACTGATACATTGGACACGTCTGAGACAACACATATCAAGATGGTGGACATTTCTGAGACAACAGAGACTGAGACAGTTGATATGTTTGAGACAGGTCTTGTCCAAGAAGACATGGGCTTAGACAGTAGATACATCTGAGACAACAGGGACAGAGAGAGTGGATACATCTGAGACAACTGGGTCTGAGACAATGGACACATCTGGGACAACCGGGACTGAGATAGTGCACATATCTGAGACAACAAGGATTGAGACAGTGGACATGTCCGACAAAACAAGGATTGAGACCCTGCATATGTCTGATATGACAGGCACTGAGACCGTGGACATATCTGAGACAACTTGGACTGAGACAGTGGAGATGTGTGAGGCCCCAGGGAGTGAGACCTTGGACATGTCTGAGACAACAGGGACTGAGACAGTGGACATGTCACAGACAACAGGGACTGAGACACTGGACATGTGTGAGACAATGGGGAAATAGACTTAGGACAAGTCTGAGACTGCAGGGGGTGAGACAGTGGACATGTCTTATATAACTGCAACTAGGAGCGTGTTCATGTCTTAGAAAACGGGGACTGAAACTGGCAACATGTCTGAAACAACAGGGACTGTACTGATTCAATAGATATATCTGCATCAACAGTGAGTTAGTCAGTGGACATGTCTGAGCCAACAGGGACTAAGACAGTGGACATGCCTGAGACAACAGGGACAGAGACCTTGGACATGTTTGAGAAAACAGGGAATCAGTCATTGGATATGTCTGAGACTTCAGGGACTCAGATAGTGGACATATTTGAGACAACTGGGACTGAGTCTTTGGACATGTCTGAGACAATAGGGACTGAGACATTGTAAATGCCTATGAAAACAGCGACTGAGACAGTAGACATGTCTGAGACAACAGGGACTGAGACATTGGAAATGCCTGAGACATCATGGACTGACACCACGGACATGTCCATTGGAAATGCCTGAGACAACATGGACATGTCTGAGACAACAGGAACTGAGAATGTGGACCTGTCTGAGACATCAGGGACTGAGACAGTGGACATGTCTGACACAACAGCGATTGAGATTGTGGACATGTGTGAGACAACACTGACTGAGACAATGGACATGTCTAAGACTGCAGGGACTTAGACACTGGATATGTCTGAAATAACAGGGACTGAGACAGTGGACATGTCTAAGACATCAGGGAATGAGACAGTGTACATGGATGAGAATACCAGGTCTGAGGCAGTGCAAATATCCGAGAGAACAGCGACTGAGTTGATGACGTGTCTGAGACAACAGGGACTGAGATGGTGGACATGTCTGAGACAACAGGAACTGACACAGTAGACATGTGTGAAACAACGGAAACTGAGACAGGGATCATGTCAGAGTCAACAGGGTTGGAGACATTGGAAATGCCTGATACAACAGCAACTGAGACCGTGGATATGTCTGACACAACAGGGATGGAGACAGTAGATATGTCTGAGAAAACAGGCACTGAGGCCGTGGATATGTCTGAGACAACAGGGAATCAGACATTGGACATATCTGAGACTGTAGAGACTCAGACACTATACATACCTGAGACAACCAGGATTGAGACTTTGGACATGTCTGAGACAACACAGACTGAGACATTGGAAATGCATTATACAACAGGGATTGAGACAGTGGACATGTCTGAGACACCTGGTACTGAGTCCTTGGACATGTCTGAGACAACGGGAACTGAGACCAAAGACATGTCAGGGAATGAGGCAGTGGACATGTCTGAGACAACAGGGACTGAGATAGTGGACATGTCTGAGACAACACGGACTGAGACAGTGGACATGTCTGAGACAACAGGGACTGAGATAGTGGACATGTCTGAGACAACACTGACTGAGACAGTGGACATGTCTGAGACAACAGGGACTTAGACATTGGACATATCTGAGACAACAGGGACTGAGAGAGTGGACATGAGTGAGACAACAGGCACTGAGACAATGGACATATCTGAGACAACAGGGATTGAAACAGTAGATATGTACAAGACAACAGGCACTGAGACCGTAGATTTGTCTGAGACAACAGGGAATCAGACATTGGACATATCTGAGACTGCAGGGATTCAAACGCTATACATATCTGAGACAACCGAGATTGAGACTTTGGACATGTCTGAGACAATATGGACTGAGTCATTGGAAATTCATTATACAACAGGGACTGAGGCAATGGACATGTCTGAGACACATGGTACTGAGACCATGGACATGTCTGAGACAACGGGAACTGAGACCAAAGAAATGTCTGACACAATAGGGACTGAGAGAGTGGACATATCTGAGACAACAGGGACTGAGATAGTGGACATGTCTGAGACAACACTGACTGAGACAGTGGACATGTCTGATACAACAGGGACTTAGACATTGGACTTATCTGAGACAACAGGGACTGAGAGAGTGGACATGGGTGAGACAAAAGTCACTGAGACAGTGGACATATCTGAGACAACAGGGACTGAGAGATTGGACATGGTTGCGACAACGGGCACTGAGACAAGGACATATACGAGTCAACAAGGTCTGAGACCATGGACATGTCAGAGAGAACAGGGACTTAGAGATTGGAAATGACTGAGACAACAGGGAATTAGACATGGTACATGTCTGAGACAACACGTACTGCAACAGTGGACACATCATCTCAGATATATCCACTGTCTCAGTCCCTGTTGTCTCAGGTGTGTCCACTGTCTTACTCCCTGTTGTCTTATATGTATGAGAGAGTGGAAATGTCCTGTCTGAGAAGACAGGGACTTAGATAGTGGACACATCTGAGACAACAGATACTGAGACAGTGGAAAATTATGATACTACCAGAATTTAGATAGTGAACACATCTGAGACAGCAGGGACTTTGAGAGTGGACACATGAAAGACAACCAGGACAGAGACAGTGGACATATGTGAGAAAAAAAGGATTGAGACAGTGGACAAGTCTGAGACAATAGAGAATGAGACAGTTGACATGTATGAGACAGTGGACATGTATTGTCGGAGAAGACAGGGACTTAGAACGTGGATACTTCTGAGACAACAGGGACTGAGACAGTGTAGACTTGAGACAACCGAGACTGAGACAATGGACATATCTGAGACAACAGGGACAGAGATAGTGCACGTATTTGAGACTACAGAGATTGAGACTCTTGATATTTCTGAGGCAACAAGCACTGAGACAGTGGACATTTCTGAGACTACACAGAGGTCTGAGACAACAGGTTCTGACACCATTAAATGCCAGAGAACCCAGGGACTGAGACAGTGGACATGTGTGATAAAACAGGGACTGAGAGATTAGACATATCTTACAGAGCAGCGACTGAGACATGGGACATGTCTGAGACAACAGGGACTGAGTCAGTGGACATGTCTGAGAAAACAGAGACTGATACAGTGGACATGTCTGAGGCAACAGGGTTCGAGACATTGGACATGTCTGAGACAACAGAGACTGAGACAGTTGTCATGTCTGAGAGAGTGGACATGTCCTGTCCGAGAAGACAGGGACTTACAACGTGGACATATCTGAGGCAACAGGGATTGAGACAGTAGAGACAAATGGGACTGAGACTGTGGACATATCTGAGACAACAGGGATGAGAGAGTGGACATATTTGAGACTACAGGGATTGAGGCAGTGGATATGTCAGATACAACAGGCACTCAGACCGTGTACATGTCTGAGACAACACAGAGGTATGAGACATCAGGTTCTGACACCATGGAAATTTCTGAATAACCGGGTACTGAGACAGTGGACATGTGTGATAAAACAGGGATTGAGAAATTAGACATATCTGAGACAGCAGCAACTGAGACATTGGACATGTCTGAGGCAACATTGAGTGAGACAGTGGAAATGTCTGAGATAACAGGGACTGAGTCAGTGGAGACGTCTGAGACAACAGGGTTCGATACATTGGACATGTCTGAGACAGTGGACATGTCCTGCCTGAGAAGACAGGGACTTAGAAAGTGGACACATCTGAGACAAGTGGGAATAAGACAGTGGATACTTCAGAGACAACTGAAACTGAGACAGTGGATATATCTGAGACAACAGGGACAGACTGTACACATTTCTGAGACAAATGTGACTGACACAGTGGACATGTCTGAGACATCAGGGACTGAGACATTGGACGTGTCTGAGACAACAGGGACTGAGACCTTGGGACACATGTGAGAAAACAGGGAAGCAGTCATTGGACATGTCTGAGACTTCAGGGACTCAAACAATGGACATATTTGAGACAATCGGGACTGAGTCTTTGGACATGTCTGAGACAACAGGGACTGAGACATTGGATATGTCTGAGACAACAGGGACTAAGACATTGGAAATGCCTGAGACAAGAGTGACTATCACCGTGGACATGTCTGAGACAATGGGAACTGAGACCATGGACCTGTCTGAGACATCAGGGACTGAGACAGTGGAAATGTCTGACACTACAGGGATTGAGATAGTGGATATGTGAGAGACAACACTGAGTGAGACATGTCTGAGAAAGCAGGGACTCAGACATTGGATATGTCTGAGATAAGAGGGATTGAAACAGTGGACATGTCTAAGACAACAGGGACTGAGAGAGTGGACATGTATGACAAAATCAGACTAAGCAGTGCACATATCTGAGATGACAGCGACTGAGACCATGACGTGTCTGAGACAACGGGGACTTCGACCGTGGACATGTCTGAGACAAAATGGCATGAGATTCTAGACATGTGTGAAACAACAGAAAATGAGAAAAGGGGCATGTCTGAGTCTACAGGGATTGAGACAGTAGATATATCTGAGACAACAGGCAGTAAGACTGTGTATATGTCTGATACAACAGGGAATCAGACATTGGACATGTCTGAGTCTGAAGGGACTCAGACACAATACATATCTGAGAAAATGGGGGCTGAAACGTTAGACATGTCTGAGAAAACAGGGGCTGAGACATTGGAAATGCCTGATACAACAGGGACTGAGAGAGTGAACATGTCTGAGACAACAGGAATGGAGACAGTAGATATGTCTGAGACAACAGGCACTGAGACCGTGGATATGTCTGAGACAACAGTGAATCAGACATTGGATATAACTGAGACTGCAGGGAATCAGACACTATACATATCTGAGACAACCAGGTCTGAGACTTTGGATATGTCTGACACAACAGGGACTGAGATATTGGAAATCCGTAATAAAACAGGGACAGGGACAGGGACATGTTTGAGACAACTGGTACTGAGACAGTGGACATGTCTGAGACAACAGAGACTGAGATAGTGTACAAGTCTGAGACAAAACTGAATGAGACAGTGGACATCTCTGAGACAACAGGGACTTAGATATTGGACATGTCTGAGACAACAGGGACTGAGAGAGTGAACATGTATGAGAAAACAGGCATTGAGACAATGGACATATCTGAGACAACAGGGAATGAGAGAGTTGACATGTTTGAGACAACAGGCATTGAGACAAAGGACATATCTGAGTCAACAAGGTGTGAGACCATGGGCACGTCTGAGACAACAGGGACTTTGACATTGGAAATATCTGAGACAACAGGGACTTAGACAGTTTACATGTCTGAGACAACACGGAATGCGACAGTGGACACATCATCTCAGATATATCCACTGTCTCAGTCCCTGTTGTTTCAGATGTGTGAACTGTCTCGCTCTCTGTTGTCTTATATGTCTGAGACAGCAGATATATATACTGTCTGAGAAGACAGGGATTTAGATAGTGGACACATCTGAGACATCAGGGACTGAGACAGTGGAAACTTATGACACTACCAGGATTTAGATATTGAAAACATCTGAGACAGCAGGGACTTAGAGAGCGGACACGTCTAAGACAACCGGGACAGAGACAGTGTACAAATCTCAGAAACCAGGAATTGAGACAGTGGACATGTCTGAGACAACAGGGAATGAGACAGTTGAGATTTCTGAGACAGTGGACATGTCCTATCTGAAAATACAGGGTCTTAGAAAGTGGAAACATCTGAGACAAAGACTGAGACAGTGTACAGATCAGAGACAACCGAGACTGAGAAAGTGGACATATTTGAGACTACAGGGATTGAGACAGTGGATATGTCCGAGACAACATGCACTGAGACCATAGACATGTCTGAGACAACACAGAGGTCTCAGTAAACAGGTTCTGACACCATAGAACTGTCTGAATAACCAGGGACTGAGAGAATGGACCTCTGCAATAAAACAGTGACTGAGAAATTAGACATATCTGAGACAGCAGCAACTGAGACATTGGACATGTCTGAGGTAACAGGGACTGAGACAGTGGACATGTCTGAGGTAACAGGGACTGAGACAGTGGACATGTCTGAGAAAACAGGTACTGAGACAGTGGACACGTCTGAGCCAACAGGGTTCGAGACATTGGACATGTCTCAGACAACAGAGAATGAGACAGTTGACATGTCTGAGACAGTGTACATGTAATGCCTGAGAAGACAGGGATTTAGAAAGTGGACAGATCTGAGACAAGAGGGACTGATACAGTGGATACTTCAGAGACAACCAGGACTGAGACAGTGGATATATCTGAGACAACAGGGACTGAGACTGTGGACATGTTTGAGACTACAGGGATTGAGACAGTGGATAGGTCTGAGACAACAGTCACTGAGACCGTGGACATGTGTGAGAAAACACAGACGTCTGGGAAAACAGGTTCTGACACCAAGGAAATGTCTGAGAAACCAGGGACTGAGGCAGTGGACATGTGTGAAAAAACAGGAACTGAGAAATTAGACATGTCTGACACAGTAGGGACTGAGACAGTGGACATGTCTGAGACATCAGGGACTGACTGAGACAGTGAACATTTCTGAGAAAACAGGGACTGAGACAGTGGACATGTCTGAGACAACAGGGTTTGAGACAGTTCACATGTCTGAGACAACAGAGTCTTAGACATTGGCCATGTCTGAGACATGAGGTACTGAGACCATGGACAAGTCTGATAAAACAGGGACTGAGACAGTGGACATGTCTGAGACAAAAGGGATTTAGACATTGGACATGTCTGAGACATCAGGGACTGAGACCCTGGACATGTCTGAGAAAACAGGAACTGAGACATTGGACAAGTCTGAGACACTACGGATCAAGATTGTGGACATGTCTGAGACAACAGAGACTGAGGCAGTTGATATGTCTGAGACAAGTCCTGTCTGAGAAGACATGGACTTAGTAGACATATTTGAGACAACAGGGACTGAGACAGTGGACATCTGAGACAACCGGTTCTGAGACAGTGCTCATATCTAAGACAACAGGGACTGAGACAGTGGACATGTGGGAGAAAACAGGGAATGAGACCATGAATATGTCTGATACAAAAGGCACTGAGACCGTGGACATGTCTGAGACAACAGGGACTGAGACAGTGGACATGTGTGAGACAACATTCAGTGAGAACTTGGACATGTCTTAGACAACAAGGACTGAGACAGTGGACATGTCAGTCACAACAGGGACTGAGACTTTGGACATGTCTGAGACAACAGGGAAAGAGACATTGGATATGTCTGAGACTGCAGGGACTCAGATACTGGACTTCTCTGAGACAAACAGGACTGATAATTTGGACATGTCTGAGACAACAAGGACTGAGTCATTGGAAAAGCCTGAGAACTCAGGGACTGTCTATTGGACATGGCTGAGAAAACAGGGAGTGTTACATTGGATATGTCTGAAATAAGAGTGATGGAAACATTGGACATGCTGAGACAACGGGGACTGAGACAGGTGACATGTCTTATATAACTGTAACTAAGACCGTGTTCATGTCTGAGAAAATGGGGACTGAGACTGGCGACATGTCTGAAACAACAGGGACTGTACTGATTCAATAGATATATCTGAAACAACAGTGACTGAGACAGTGGACATGTCTAAGCCAACAGGGACTGAGACAGTGGACATGTCTGAGACAACAGGAAATGAGACGGACAATCCTGAGACAACAGGGACTTAGACTTTGGACAGGTGTGAGAAATCAGGGAATCAGGGATTGGAAATGTCAGAGACTTCAGGGACTCAGATAGTAGCCATATTTCAGACAACCGGGACTGAGTCTTTGGACATGTCTGAGACAACAGGGACTGAGTCATTGGAAATGCATTATACAACAAGGACTGAGACAGTGGACATGTCTGAGAAACCTGGTACTGAGAGCGTGGACATGTCTGAGACAACGGGAACTGAGACCAAAGACATGTCTGACCCAACAGGGACTGAGATAGTGGACATGTCTGAGACAACACTGACTGAGACAGTGGTCATGTCTGAGACAACAGGGACTTAGACATTGGATATATCTGAGACAACAGGGACTGAGAGAATGGACATGGGTGAGACAACAGGCACTGAGACAATGGACATATCTGAGACAACAGGGACTGAGAGAGTGGACATGGTTGAGACAACCGGCACTAAGACAAAGGACATAACTGAGTCAACAAGGACTTAGACAATGGACATGTCTGAGACAACAGGGACTTAGACATTGGAAATGACTTAGACAAAAGGGGTGTAGACAGTTTACATGTCTGAGACAACACGTACTGCAACAGTGGACACATCATCTCAGATATATCCACTGTCTCAGTCCCTGTTGTCTCAGATGTGTCCACTATCTTACTCCCTGTTGTCTTATATGTCTGAGAGAATGGAAATGTCCTGTCTGAGAAGACAGGGACTTAGATAGTGGACACATCTGAGACAACAGGGACTGAGACAGTGGAAATTTATGACACTACCAGCATTTAGATAGTGAACACATCTGAGACAGCAGGGACTAGAGAGTGGACACATGAAAGCCAACCAGGACAGAGACAGTGGACATATTTGAGAAAAAAAGGAGTGATACAATGGACAAATCTGAAACAACAGAGACTGAGAGAGTTGACATGTATGAGACAGTGGACATGTCCTGTCTGAGAAGACAGGGCCTTAGAAAGTGGACACATCTGAGACAACAGGGACTGAGACTGTGTATACATCACAGACATCCGAGATTGAGACAGTGGACATATCTGAGACAACAGGGACTGAGACAGTGTACATATTTGAGACTACAGGGATTGAGACAGTTGATATGTCTGAGACAACAAGCACTGAGACAGTGGACATTCCTGAGCTTCACAGATGTCTGAGAAAACAGGTTCTGACACCATGAAATGCCAGAGAACCCAGGGACTGAGACAGTGGACATGTGTGATAAAACAGGGACTGAGAGATTAGACATATCAGAGAGAGCAGCGACTGAGACATTGGACATGTCTGAGACAACAGGGACTGATACAGTGGACACATCTGAGAAAACAGGGTTTGAGTCATTGGACGTGTCTGAGACAACAGAGACTGAGACAGTTGACATGTCTGAGACAGTGGACATGTCCTTTCCGTGAAGACAGGGACTTAGAACGTGGACACATCTGAGAAAACAGGGACTGATACAGTAGAGACAAACGGGACTGAGACTGTGGACATATCTGAGACAACAGGGGCTGAGACAGTGGACATGTTTGAGATTACAGGGATTGAGACAGTCGATAGATCTGAGACAACAGTCACTGAGACCGTGGACATGTGTGAGACAACACAGAGGTCTGGGAAAACAGTTTCTGACACCATGGAAATGTCTGAGAAACCAGGGACTGAGACAGTGGATATGTGTTAAAAACCAGGGACTGAGAAATTAGACATGTCTGAGACAGCAGGGACAGAGACAGTGGACATGTCTGAGACATCAGGGACTGAGACAGTGGACATGTCTGAGAAAACAGGAATTTAGACAGTGGACACATCTGAGACAACAGGGGTCAAGACAGGTCACATTTCTGAGACAACAGAGACTTAGACATTGGCCATGTCTGAGACATGAGGTACTGAGTCCTTGGACATGTCTGATAAAACAATGACTGAGACAGTGGGCATGTCTGAGACTACAGGTACTTAGACATTGGAAATTTCTGAGACTGAACTGAGACTTTGGACATGTGTGAGACAACAGGGACTGAGACAGGGGACATGGCTGAGACAAAAGGTACTGAGACAGTGGACAAGTGCCAAACAACAGTGAATGAGACAGTGGACATGCCTGAGACAAAAGGTATTGAGACAGTGCACAGCGCTGAGTCAACAGGTTTTGAAACCATGGAAATGTCGGAGACTGCAGAGACTGAGACAGAGGACATGTCTGAGACAACAGGCATTGAGACTATGGACAACTGTGATATAATTTGGAATGAGACAGTGGACATGTCTGAGGCAAAAGGGACTGAGACTGTGGACAAGTCTGAGTCAACAGGGTTGGAGACAGTGGACCTGTCTGAGACAATAAAGGCTGAAACAGTTGACATGCCTTCGCCAGTGGACAAGTCCTTTCTGAGATGGCAGCAACTGACAGTGGACACATTTGAGACAACAGGGACTGAAATAGTGGACAATTCTGAGACAACCAGGACTGAGACAGTGGACATATCTGAGACAACAGTGACTAAGACAGTGGACATTTCTGAGACAAGAGGGACTGACACAGTGGATATGTCTGAAACAACAGGGACTGAGACCAAGGACATGTCTGAGACAACAGGGATGGAGATACTGGACATGTCTGATACAACTGCGATTAAGAGCGTGCTCATGTCTGACCCAACAGGGACTGAGACAGGCGCCATGTCTGAAAAAACAGGGACTGTACTGATTAAGTAGATATATCTGAGACAGCAGAGACTGAGACAGTGGACATGTCTGAGAAAACAGGGAATGAGATATTGGACATGTCTGCAACAACAGGGACTGAGACAGTAGACATGTCTGAGACAATATGCATATCTGAGACAATAGGGTCTGAGACCATGGACTTGTCTGAGACATCAGGGACTGACAGTGTACATGTGTGAAACAACTGGAACTGAGACAGAGGACATGTCTAAGACAACAGGGACAGAGGCAGTGGACATGTCGGAGACATCAGGTTTTGAGGCAGTGGACATGTCTGAGACAACAGAGACTGAAACAGTTGACATATCTGAGACAGTGGACATGTCTTGTCTAAGAAAACATTAACTTAGACTGTGGACACATCCTCGACAACAGGGACTGAGATAGTGGACATATCTGAGACAACAGGGACTGAGACAGCGGAAATGTCTGAGACAACAGTGACTGAGACAATTTATATGTCTGAGAAAACAGGGATTTGGACAGTGGACAAATCTGAGACAACCGGACTGAGACCGTGGACATTTCTTAGACAACAGGGACTGAAACATTGGACGTGTCTGAGACAACAGGTACTGAGACAGTATACATGTCTGAGACAACATGGCCTGAGACAGTAGACACATCTGAGACAACAGGGGTTGAGACAGTTGACATATCTGAAACAACGGGGACAGAGACAGTGGACATGTCTTAAACCACAAGGATGGAGACAGTAGATATGCCTGAGACAACAGGCCCTGAGAAAGAGATATGTCTGATACAACAGGGAATCAGACATTGGACATTTCTGAGACTGCAGAGACTCAGACACTATACATATCTGACACAACCGGGACTGAGACTTTGGATATGTCTGAGACAACAGGGGCTGAACTTGGAAGTGCCTGATACAACAGGGACTGAGACAGTGGATATGTCTTGAGAAAATATGGACTGAGATAGTGGATATGTCTGAGAAACCAGGGTCTGAGACAGTGGACATGTGTGAAAAAACAGGGACTGAGAAATTAGACATGTCTGAGACAACAGGGACTGAGACAGTGGACTTGTCTGAGACAACAGGGACTGAGACAGTGGACATTTCTGAGAAACCAGTGACTGAGACAGTGGACACTTCTGAGACAAGAGGGTTTTAGACAGTGGACATGACTGATACAACAGAGAATGAGACAGTTGACATGACTGAGACAGTGGACCTGTCCTTACTGAAAAGGCAGGGACTTAGAAAGTGGACATATCTGAGACAACAGGGACTAAGACAGTGAACACATCAGATACAACTGGGACTGAGACAGTGGACATATCTGAGACAACAGTGCCTTAGACAGTGGACATGTTGGAGACTACAGGGATTTAGACAGTGGATATGTCTGAGATAACAGTCAGTGAGACCGTGGACAAGTCTGAGGCAACACACATGTCTGAGACAACTGGTTCTGACACGATGGAATTGTCAGAGAAATCAGTGGCTGAGACAGTGGGCATATGTGAATAAACAGGGACTGAGACAGTGGACATTTCTGAGAAAGAAGTAACTGAGACAGTGGACACGTCTGAGACAACAGGGCTTGAGACTGTGGACATGTCTAACACAAAACCGACGTAGACATTGGACATGTCTGAGACATCAGGGTCTGAGACAATGGACATGTCTGAGAAAACAGGGATTTAGATAGTGGACATGTTTGAGACAACAGGGACGTAGACATTGGACATGTCTGAGACATCAGGGACTGAGAACGTTTACATGTCTGAGAAAACAGGTACTGAGACAGTGGACATGTCTGAGACAAGAGGACATAGACATTGGACACATCTGAGACCACATGGATTGAGACATTAGACATGTATGAGACAACAGAGACTGAGACAGTTGACATGTCTGAAACATTCCTGCTTGAGAAGGCAGGGACTTAGACAGTAGACACATCTGAGACAATAGGGACCGAGACAGTGGACATGTCTGAGACAACAGGGAAAGAGACCTTGGACATGTCTGAGACAACAGGGATTGAGACAATGGACATGTCTGAGACAACAAGGATTGAGACTATAGATATGTCTGATATAACAGCCAGTGAGACCATTGACATGTCTGAGACAACATGGACTGGGACACTGGACACATCTGAGACACCTGGACTGAGACAAGTGGATATATATATATATATATATATATATATATATATATATATATATATATATATGTGAAAACAGGGACTGAGACAGTCAACATATCTGAGACAACAGGGACTGAGAGAGTAGATGTATTTGAGACAAAAGAGACTGAGACAGTGGACATATCTGAGACAACAGGGATGAGTGGACATGTCTGAGACCACAGGGATGGAGACAGTAGATATGTCTGAGACAACAGGCACTGAGACCGTGGATATGCCTGATACAACAGGGAATCATACATTGGAAATGTCTGAGATTGCATGTACTCAGACACTATACATGTCTGAGACAACCGAAACTGAGACTTTGGACATGTCTGAGACAACAGTGGCTGAGACATTGGAAATGCCTGATACAAAAGGGACTGAGACAGTGGACATGTCTGAGACTAAGGGATGGAGACAGTAGATTTGTCTGAGACAACAGGCAATGAGACAGTGGATATGTCTGAGTCAACAGGCACTGAGACTGTGGATATGTCTGATACAAAAGGGAGTCAGACATTGGACATATCTCAGTGTGCAGGAACTCAGACACTATACATATCTGAGACAACCGGGACTGAGACTTTGGACATGTCTGAGACAACAGGGACTGAGACATTGGAAATGCGTGATACAAGAGGGCCTGAGACACTGGACATGTCTGAGACAACTTTTCCTGTGACCGTGGTCAGGTCTGAGACAACACGGACTGACACCGTGGACATGACTGAGATAACGGGAACTGAGACCAAAGACATGTCTGAGACAACAGGGATTGAGACACTGGACATGTCTGAGACAACAATGACTGAGATAGTGGGCATGTCTAAGACAACATTGACTGAGAGAGTGGATATGTCTGAGACAAAAGGGACTTACACATTGGACATGTATGAGACAACAGGGACTGAGAAATTGTACATGAATGAGAAAATAGGCACTGAGACAATGGACATATCTGAGACAACAGGGAATGGGACAGTGGACACGTCTGAGACAAAAGGGACTGAGACAGTGGACATTTCTGAGAAAACAGGGAATCAGACATTGCAAATATCAGAGACTGCATGGACTCAGACACTGGACATATCTGAGACAATTGGGACTGAGATTTTGGACATGTCTGAGACAACAGGGACTGAGACATTGGAATTGCTTGAGACAACAGGTACTGAGACCGTGGACATATCTGAGACAAGAGGGACTGCCACAGTGGACATGTCTGAGACAAAGGGAAGTGATACCTTGTACATGTCTGAGATAACAGGGACTGAGACAGTAGACATATCTGAGAAAACAAGGACTGAGACTGTGGACATGTTTGAGACTACAGGAATTGAGACAGTGGATATGTCTGAGACAACAGGTACTGACACCATGGACATGTCTGAGACAACACTGATGTCTGAGACAACAGGTTCTAACACAGTGGAAATGTCTGAGAAACCAGGGACTGAGACCGTGGATATGTGTGAAAAAAGAGAGACAGAAATTAGACATGTCTGAGAGAGCAGGGACTGAGACAGTGGACATGTATGACAAACCAGGGACTGATGCAGTGGGTTTGAGACAGTGGACATGTCTGGTATAACAGAGAGTATGACAGTTGACATGTCTGAGACAGTGGACATATCCTGACTGAGAAGACAGGGACTTAGAAAGTGGACACATCAGAGACAACAGGGACTTAGACAGTGGACACATCAGAGACAACCGGGATTGAGACAGTTGACATATCTGAGACAAGAGGGACTGAGACAGTTGACACTTCTGAGACAACAAGGATCAAGGCAGTGGACATGTCTGAGACAACAGAGACTGAGGCAGTTGACATGTGTTAAACAGTGGACATGTCCTGTCTTAGAAACCAGTGACTGAGACAGTGGACATGTGTGAAAAACCAGAGATTGAGAAATTTGACATGTCTGAGACAGCAGGAACTGAGACAGTGGACATGTCTGAGACAACAGGGACTGGGGCAGTGCATGTGTCTGACAAACCAGGGACTGAGACAGTGGACATGTCTGAGACAACAAGGTTCGAGACAGTGGACATTTCTGAGACAACAGAGACTGAGACGTTGACATGTCTGAGAGGGTGGACATTTCCTGTCTGAGAAGATAGGGACTTAGAAATTGGGCACATCGGAGACAACAGGGACTTAGAGAGTGGACACATCAGAGACAACCGGGACTGAGACAGTGGACATATCTGAGACAACAGGGACTGAGACAGTGGACATGTTTGACTCTATAGGGAATGAGACACTGGATATGTCTGAAACAACAGGCATTGAGACCGTGGTCATGTCTGAGACAACAGCAACTGAGAGTGTGGACATGTCTGAGACAACAGGGACTGAGACCTTGGGCATGTCTGAGAAAACAGGGATTCAGACATTGGAAATGTCTGAGACTGCAAGGACTCAGACACTGGACATATCTGAGACAATTGGGACTGAGATTTTGGACATGTCTGAGACAACATTGACTGAGACATTGGAAATGCTTGATACAACAGGGACTGAGACAGTTGACATATCTGAGACAACAGGTACTGAGACTGTTGACATATCTGAGACAACAGGGACTGCCACATTCGACATGTCTGAGACAATGGGAACTGAGACCTTGTACATGTCTAAGATAACTGGCACTGAGACAGTGGACATGTCTGAGACAACAGGACTGAGATATTGGTTTTGGCTGAGAAAACGCTTACAGAGACAGTGGACATGTCTGAGACAACAGGGACTTAGACATTGGACATGTCTGAGACATCAGGGACTGAGATAGGGGACATGGCGGAGACAATATATACTGAGACAGTGGAAAAGTGTGAAACAATAGGGAGTGAGACAGTGGACATATCTGAGACAAAAGGTACCTGGACAGTGCACACCTCTGAGTCAACAGGGTTTGAGACCATGGAAATGAATGAGACCACAGAGAATAAGACAGTGGACATGGCTGAGAAAATGGGCACTGAGACAGTGGACAACTGTGAAATAATTGGGAATGAGACAGTGGACATGTCTGAGACAAAAGGGACCGAGACTGTGGACATGTATGAGTCAAGAGGGTTTGGGACAGTCGACCTGTATGAGAAAATAGAGGCTGAAACTGTTGACATGTCTTTGCCAGTGGACAAGTCCTGTCTGAGATTTCAGCGACTGAGACAACAGAGATTGAGACAGTGGACATGTCTGAGACAACAGGTACAGAGACAGTGGACCTCTCTGTTACATCAGAGACTGAGACAGTTGACATGTCCGAGACAGTGGACATGTCCTGACTAAGAAGACAGGGACTTAGAAAGTTGACACATCTGAGACAACCGGGACTGAATCAGTGGACACATCAGAGACACATCTGAGAAAACAGGGACTAAGACAGTGGACATTATTGAGACTACAGGGAATTAGACAGTGGATATGTCTGAGACAACAGGCACTGAGACAGTGGACATGTTTGAGGCAACACAGTTGTCTGAGACAACGGGTTCTGACACCAAGGAAATGACTGAGAAATCAGGGACTGAGAGAGTGGACATGTGTGAAAACACAGGGACTGAGAAAACAGACATGTCTGAGAAAGCAGGGACTGAGACAGTGGACATGTATGTGACAACAGGGACTGAGACTGTGGCTATGTCTGAGAAAACAGGGACTGAGACATTTGACACGTCTAGACAACAGGGTTTGAGACTGTGGACATGTCTGAGTCAACAGAGACTTAGACATTGGACATCTCTGAGACATCAGGGCCTGAGACTGTGGACATGTCTGAGAAAACAGTGACTGAGTCAGTGGACATGTCTGAGACAACACTGATTGATATGGTGGACATGTCTGAGACAACAGAGACTGAGACAGTTGGTATGTCTGAGACAGGTCCTGTCTGAGAAGGCAGGGACTTAGACAGTAGGCAGATCTGAGACAACAGCTTGTGAGACAGTGGACACATCTAAGACAAACGGGACTGTGAGAGTGCACATATCTGAGACAACAGGCACTTAGACTGTGAATATGTTTGATACAACAGGGAACCAGACATTGGAAATATCTGAGACAGCAGGGACTTAGTCTTTGGACATGTCTGAGAAAACATGGACTGAGACATAGGAAATGCGTGATACAACAGGGACTGAGAGAGTGGACATGTCTGAGACAACTGATAGTGAGACCGTGGACATGTATGAGAGAACAGGGACTGAGACAGTGGACATGTCTGAGACAACAGGGACTTACACATTGAACATGTCTGAGACAACAGGGACTGAGACAATGTACAAGTGTGAAAAAACAGGGACAGAGAATATAGACATGGTTGAGACAGCAGGGAATGAGACAGTGGACATGTCTGAGAAGACAGGGACTGAGACAGTGGACATGTCTGAGTAATCAGGGACTGAGACAGTTGACACATATGAGAGAACAGGGTTTGAGATCTTGGACATAACTGAGACAAAAGAGACTAAGACATTGGACATGTCTGGGACATCAGGGACTGAAACCGTGGACATGTCTAAGAAAACAGGGACTGAATCAGTGGACATGTCTGAGACAACAGGGAGTGAGACAGTGGACACGTCTGAGACAACATGGATTTAGATGGTGGACATGTCTGAGACAACAGAGACTGACACAGTTGATATGTCTGAGACAGGTCCTATCTGAGAAGACAGGGACAAAGACTGTAGACACATCTGAGTCAAAGGGACTGAGAATGTGGATACATCCGAGACAAACGGGACTCTGACAGTGCACATATCTGAGACAACAGGGACTGAGACAGTGGACATGTCTGAGACAACAGTGATTGGGACCATGGATATGTCTGATATAACAGCCACTGACACCATGGATATGTCTGAGACAACAGGGAGAGACAGTGGACATGTCTGAGACAACAGGGACTGAGATCTTGAAGACATCTGAGACAACAATGACTGAGACAGTGTACATGCCTGAGATATCACGGACTGGGATAGTGGACACATCTGAGGAACCTGGACTGAGACAGCGGATATATATATATATATATATATATATATATATATATATATATATACATATATGTGTATATATATATATATATATATATATATATATATATGACAACAAGGACAGAGACAGTGGGCATATCTGAGAAAAGAGGGACTGATACATTGGACATATCTGAGATAACAGGAACTGAGACCGTGGACACGTCTGAGACCACAGGGATGGAGACAGTATATATGTCAGAGACAACAGGCACAGAGACCGTGGATATGTCTGATATAATAGGGAATCAGACATTGGACATGTCTGAGACTGCAAGGAATCCAACACTATACATATCTGAGACAACTGAAACTGAGACTTTGGAGATGTTTGAGACAACAGTGGCTGAGACATTGGAAATGCCTGATACAACACAGACTGAGACAGTGGACATGTCTAAGACAACAGGGATGTAGAAAGTAGATATGTCTGAGACAACAGGCACTGAGACTGTGGATATGTCTGAGACAACAGGCACTGTGACCGTGGATATGTCTGATACAACAGGGAGTCAGACATTGCACATGTCTGAGACAGCAGGGACTCAGACACTATACATATCTGAGACAACTGGGAGTGAGTCTTTGGATATGTCTGAGAAAACAGGGACTGAGACATAGGAAATGCGTGATACAACAGGGAATGAGACAGTGGACATGTCTGAGACAACTGGTAGTGAGTCCGTGGACATGTCTGAGACAACACGGACAGACATTGTGGACATGTCTGAGATAACGGGATGTGAGACAAAAGACATACCTGCGAGAACAGGGGCTGAGACAGTGGACATGTCTGAGACAACAGGGACTGAGACATTGGACATGTCTGAGACAACAGGGACTGAGACAGTGTACATGTGTGAGACAACAGGGTTGGAGACAGTAGATATATCTGAGACAACAGGCACTGAGACCGTGGATAGGTCTGATACAACAGGGAATCAGACATTGGACATGTCTGAGAGTGCAGGAACTCAGACACTATACATATCTGAGAAAACCAGGAATGAGACTTTGGACATGTCTAAGGCAACAGGGACTGAGACATTGGAAATGCATGATACAAGAGGGACTGAGACAGTGGACATGTCTGAGATGTCCAGTATGGACATCTGTCTCAGTCCCTGGTGTCTCAGACATGTCCACACTCACAGTCCCTGCTGTATCAGATATGTCTAATTTCTCAGTCCCTGTTTTTTCACACATGTGCACTGTCTCATTCCCTGGTTTCTCAGACATTTCCATGGTGTCAGAACCTGTTGTCTCAGACATCTGTGTTGTCTGACATGTCCACTGTCTCAGTGCCTGTTGTCTCAGACATGTGCACTGTGTCAGTGCCTGTTGTCTCAGAAATATCTACTGTCTCCAGTAGACAAGTCTGAGACAGTGGACATGACCTGTCTGAGAAGACAGGGACTTAGAAAATGGACACATCGGAGACAACAGTGACTTAGACAGTGGACATATCAGAGACACCCAGGACTGAGACAGTGGACATATCTGAGACAAAAGGTACTGTGCTGGATAGCTTTAGTGTCAACTTGACACACCTGGGTTGAGGGAGCCTCAGTTGGGGAATTGGCTCCATTGGATTGGCCTGTGGCCACATCTGTGGAGTATCGTCTTGATTGTTGAGCAGTGACAGTATAAGAAGGCAGGCTGGGCATGAGCCAGAGAGCAAGCCAGGAGCAAGCCAGTGAACAGCAGTCCTCCATGGCTTGTGCTTCAGCTCCTGCCTCCAGGTTCCTGCCCTGAGTTACTGCCTTGGGCTCCCTAAGTGATGAACTGTGACCCAGGAGATGTGAGCTGAATAAACCCTTTCCTCCCCAAGTTGGTGTTGGTCAGAGTGTTTTGTAATAGCAATGGAAGACAAACTACAACAGGTACTGAGACAGTGGACATGTTTGAGACTATAGGGATTGAGACAGTGGATATTTCTGAGGCAACAGGCACTGAGACCGTGGTCATGTCTGATACGAGGGGGACTGAGAGTGTGGACATGCCTGAGACAACAGGGACTGAGTCCTTGGACATGTCTGAGAACATGGAATCAGACAATGGAAATGTCTGAGACTGCAGGGAATCAGACACTGGACATATCTGAGACAATTGGTACTGAGATTTTGGACATGCCTGAGACAACAGGGACTGAGACATTGGAAATGCTTGAGAAAACAGGGATTGAGACAGTTGACATGTCTGAGAAAACAGGTACTGAGACCGTAGACATATCTGAGGCAACAGGGACTGCCACAGTGCACATGTCTGGTACAACAGTAACCGAGACCTTGTATATGTCTGAGATAACAGGGACTGGGATAGTGGACATGTCTGAGACAACAGGGACTGAAATATTGGATATGGCTGAGAAAACACTGAGAGAGTGGACATGTCTGAGACAACAGGGACTTAGACATTGGACATGTCAGATGATGGGGACTGAGACAGGGAACATGGCGGAGACAACAGGTACTGAGAAAGAGGAAATGTGTGAAACAACAGGGAAGGAGACAGTGGACATATCTGAGACAAAAGGGACTGAGACAGTGCACACCTCTGAGTCAACAGGGTTTGAGATCATGGAAATGAATGAGACCACAGAGACTGAGACAGTGGACATGGCTGAGACAACAGGCACTGAGACAGTGGGCAACTGTGAAATAATTGGGAATGAGAGTGGATATGTATGAGACAAAATGGACTGAGACTGTGGACACGTCTGAGTCAACAGGGTTCGAGACAGTGGACATGTCTGAGACAATAGAGTCTGAGACAGTCGAATTGACTTCTCCAGTGGACATGTACTGTCTGAGATGACAGCGACTGAGACAGTGGACACATTTGAGACAACAGGGACTGAGACAGTGGACACATCTGAGACAAACAGGAATGAGATAGTGGACATATCTGAGAAAACAGGCACTGAGACAGTGGACATGTCTGAGAGAACAGGAACTGACACAGTGAATATGTCTGAAACAACAGGTACTGAGACAGTGGACATGTCTGAGATAACAGGGACGGAGACAGTGGACATGTCTGATACATCTGTGACTAAGAGCCTGTTCATGTCTGAGACAACAGGGACTGAGACAGGCGAGATGTCTGAACAAACAGGGACTGTACTGATTCAGTAGATATATCTGAGACAACAGGGACTGTGACAGTAGACATGTCGGAGACAACAGGTACTTAGATAGTGGACATGTCTTAGAAAACAGGGACTGAGATAGGGGACATGTCTGCCACAACAGGGTCTGAGACAGTACACATATCTGAAACAACAAGGTCTGAGATCATGGACATGACTGAGACATCAGGGAATTGGACAGTGGACATGTGTGAAACAACTGGGACTGAGACAGTGGACATGACTGAGACAACAGGGACTGAGACAGTGGACACGTCGGAGACAACAGTGTTCGAGACAGTGGACATGTCTGAGACAACAGAGACTGAGACAGTTGACATATCTGAGAAATTGGACATGTCTTGTCTGAGAAGACATTAACTAAAATTTGGACACATCTTCGATAACAGGGTCTGAGATAGTGGGAATATCTGAGACAACAGGGACTGAGACAGTGGACATGTCTGAGATAACAGGGACTGGGACAATGGATATGTCTGAGAAAACAGGGACTTGGACTGTGGACACATATGAGACAACTGGGACTGAGACTGCGGAAATATCTGAGACAACAGGGACTGAGACAGTGGATGTGTCTGAGACAACAGGGACTGAGAGAATATAAATGTATGAAACAAAACGGACTGGGAGAGTGGACACAACTGAGGCACCTGGACTGAGACAGTGGACATATATAAGACAAGTGGGATTGAGACAGTGGAAAAATCTGAGACAACAGGGCCTGAGACAGTGGACATATCTGAGACAAAAGGGACTGAGACAGTGGAAATGTCTGAGACAACCGGGATTGAGACCATTGATATGTCGGATATAACAACCACTGAGGCCATGGACATGTCTGAGCCAATAGGGACTGAGACATTGGACATGACTGAGACAACTGGACTGAGACAGTGAACATATCTGAGACATCACGGACTGGGACAGTGGAAACATCTGAGACAACTGGACTGAGACAGTTGATATCTATAGTATATATATACTATATATATATATACTATATATATATATATATGTGACAAATGGCACTGAGACGTGGACCTATCTGAGACAACAAGGACTGAGTTAGTGGACATATATGAACAATAGGATGAGGACAGTGGACTATCTGGACAATAGGACTGAGACAGTGACATGTCTGAAAGACAAAGGTACTGAGACAGGTACATATCTGAGAAAACATAGAGTTAGTCTGAGACATGGTCTGAGACACAATATGTGTGAACAACAACTGAGAAGGGAAATGTCTGAGCAAAAGGCACTGAGACCGTGGACATGTCTGAAACAAACAAGGATCAGACATTTGACGTGTCTGAGAGTGCAGGAACTCATACACTATACATATCAGAGAACAACCGGGGACTGAGAATTTGGAATTCTAGACCAGGGTGACTGAGACATTGGAACGCATGATTGTCGTGCACAGCAGGCTCGCCGGCAAGAACTTCACGTGACACCAGGATTCTTTGCACAAACTTTATTGTGTACACTCTCTTGTGAGAAGGACCCCGAATGGGAAGAGGCACTGCTTGTATAGCAGTCTTAGAGGGTTTGGGTATGCTCTGTATTGGTGCACCGTCCGATGCCTCATTTGCATGTCCAATGCATGGGCTCGTAGCGCAACAGGGGCAATGCCTCATTAGAATATTAAGGCGGCTCAGAGAGGGTAGTCATGCGCAGTTTTGCCCTAGTGCAGAGAAGTGGCTACATCGGAAAAGGTGGCTAGTTGTTGTTTTCTAGCCATCTCAGGAAGTCGCACCATCTTTAGGGCGCCGTCGAGCCACACAGTTAGCTAGTGTGACAGGCGTGCCAACACCTATAAAGTGGACCTAATGTCATTTTACCAAAACTCTTGTATAGATTTAATGCTCAATCCCAATCAAACATCCCCAAGAGTTTCTTCACAGGCTTGGAAAACAGAGGCTCTCTATACCAGATTTTAAAATATACTACAGGGCTTAGTCTATAATAACAGCCTGGTACTGCACAAAACAGACCTGTTGACCAATGGAACAAAAACCGAAGATCCAAATCTGAGCATTACATTTTCAGCCATCTCATATTGCAAGGGGGGCAAGAAACCACAATGGAGAAAAGAAGCAGCATCTTCAGCAAAGTCGGTGTTGGCAAAACTGGGATCACATTTGTAAAGATGAAATTAAACCCCTACCATCACCCTATACAAAGTCAACTCCAGATGGATTAAAGACCTCAACGTGAAACCCCAAAAAACTCTGAAGGTGATAGAAGAAAAAGTTGGCAGCAACCTACAAGGATAGGCGTAGGAAAAGACCTCCTAAACAGACAGCAGCTGCACAAAGAATTAAGGTCGACAATTGACAAATGGACCTCACAAACTCAAAAGCTTCTGTACATCAAAAGAAACATCAAGGAATGTGAAGAGAAATCCCACAGAATGGGAGGAAAATTCACTGCAGATACATCTGACAAGCATTGATTTCCAGAATATATAAACACTCAAAAAACAAAGAAAAGAAACCAAACGACCCGCTCAATAGATGGAGCAAAGAAACTGACAGAGACTTACAAGCGAAGAATTAGAGATGTCTCAGAAACACCTTCAAGAATGCCAACATCACTAATAACATAAGGAAATTGCAATGAACCACTTCTTAAGATATCATTCATACTCCCATAAGACTGGCTAGGATCAAGACAAACAAATGATTACCAAGTGCTGGAGAGGTTGTGGAAAGGGGAAAAATCATCCACTGCTGGTGGGGATTTAAACTTGTACAGCACTATGGAAGCAGTGTGGAGAACCCTTGGAAGACTTGGAATGACTTGCACCCGGCCCAGCCATACCACTCCTGGGCATGTACCCTCAAGACTTATGCCACCAGAGAGATACATGCACGGCCATGTTTATTGCAGCTCTCTTCCACATAGCAGAGCTGGAACCAACCAAAAAACCCCTCAACTGACGAGTAGTGGATAGGGAAAATTTTGGTACAATCTACACAATGGAGTTCTAATGCAGCAGTAAAGAAGCAGAAAGAAAGATATACGACTTTGCAGGAAAATGCTGTGAGCTAGAGAATCAATGCTGAGTGATAGTAACGCAGTCCCAGAAAACAACAACGATGCGAATGGTATCACTCATTGTGGATGTCAGTGCCAATTACCATGTTGAAAGTTATTTCTTGTGTAGGGCCCCCTGAGCTTTTGTACAAAGCAGTTGGGCATAATGCATTTTGGAAACAACAACAACAACAGAAAAGACTGCATCAAAGAACTGACTGAAACAGTGAACTTCTGCTCAAAACAGTCAACTTCCCCATGGAAAATATTGAGAAAGACTAAGAGATGGAAAGCATGTTTGGCAGAATGCACTAGCTCTGGTGGGGTGGGGGAATGAGCGGGAACATGGGTCTAGATTTGTTAAAAATAAATAAATAAATTTATGTGAAAAAAAAAAGTGGGCCTGAGACAGTGAACATGTAGGTGAGAGCTGGTAATGAGACCGTTGACATGTTTGAGACAACACGGACTGACCCCGTGGTCATGTCTGACAAAACGGGAAATGATACCAAAGACATGTCTGACACAAGAGGGACTGACACAGTGGACATGTCTGAGACAACAGGGACTGAGATAGTGGACATGTCTGAGACAACACTGACTGAGACTGTGGATATGTCTGAGACAACAGGGACTTACACATTGGATATGTCTGAGACAACAGGGACTGAAACAGTGGACATGTCTGAGCAAACAGGGACTGAGACAGTGCACACGTCTGAGACAACAGGATTCGAGACAGTGGACATGTCTGGTACAACAGATACTTAGACATTGGACATGTCTGAGACATCAGGAACTGAGACCGTAGAAATGTCTGTGAAAACAGGGACTGAATCAGTGGACATGTCTGAGACAACACTGAATGAGACTGTGGATATGTCTGAGACAACAGGGACTTACACATTGGATATGTGTGAGACAACAGGGACTGAGACAGTGGACATGTCTGAGCAAACAGGGACTGAGACGTTGCACACATCTGAGACAACACGAATCAAGATGGTGGACATGTCTGAGACAACAGAGATTGAGACAGTTGATATGTCTGAAACAGGTTCTGCCTGAGAAGACAGGGACATAGACAGTAGACACATCTGAGACAAGAGAGACTGAGACAGTGGACTCATCAGAGACAACCGGGATTGTGACAATGCACATATATGAGACATCAGGTCCTGAGACAGTGGATATGTCTGAGACAACCGCGATTGAGACCATGGATATGTCTGATATAACAGCCACTGTGACCAGGGGCATGTCTGAGACAACAGGCTCTGAGACACTGGAAATGTCTGAGACACAGGGACTGATACTTTGGACATGTCTGAGACAATAATGACTGAGACAGTGTACATGTCTGAGACATCACGGACTGGGATAGTGGACACATCTAAGGCACCTGGACTGAGACAGTGGATATATATAAGAAACAGGGACTGAGACAGTCAACATATCTGAGACAACAGGGACTGAGACAGTGGTTATATGTGAGATAAAAGGGACTGAGTCAGTGGACATATCTGAGACAACAGGGACTGAGACCGTGGACATGTCTGAGACCACAGGGATTGAGACAGAAGATATGTCTGAGAAAACAGGCACTGAGACCGTGGATATGTATGATATAACAGGGAATCAGACATTGAACATGTCTGAGACTGCAGGGAATCCGACAATATACATTCATGAGACAACTGAAAATGAGACTTTGGACACGTTTGAGACAACAGTGGCTGAGACATTGGAAATGCCTGATAAAACAGGGAGTGAGCCAGTGGACATGTCTGAGACAACAGGGATGTACAGAGTAGATATGTTTGAGACAACAGGCACTGAGACTGTGGACATGTATGAGACAACACAGATGTCTGAGACAACAGGTTATGACACCATGGAAATGTCTGAGAAACCAGGGAATGAGAGAGTAGACATGTGTGAAGAAACAGGGACTGAGAAATTAGACATGTCAGATATAGCAGGGACTGAGAACGGGGATTGTCTGAGAAAACAGGGACTGAGACAGTGGACTTATCTGAGGAAACAGTGACTGAGACAGTGGACACGTCTGAGACAACAGGGTTCAAGACAGTGGACATGTCTGAGACAACAGAGACTGAGACAGTTGACGTGTCTGAAACAGTGGACATGTCTTGTCTGAGAAGACAGGGACTTAGAAAGTGGACACATCAGAGACAACAGGGATTTAGAGAGTGGACATATCTGATACAACTGGTAGTGAAACAGTGGACATGTTTGAGACTAGGGATTGAGACAGTGGATATTTCTGAGGGAGCAGGCACTGAGACTGTGGTCATGTATGAGACAACGGGGACTGTGAGTGTGGACATGTCTGAGACAACAGGGACTGAGTCCTTGGACATGTCTGAGAAAACAGAGAATCAGAAAAGGAAATGTCTGAGATGTAGGGACACCGACATGGGACATATCTGAGACACGTGGGACTGAGATTGTGGACATGTCTGAGACAACATTGACTGAGACATTGGAAATGCTTGAGACAACAGGGACTGTGACAGTTGACATGTCTGACACAACAGGTACTGAGACCGTGGACATATCTGAGAAAACTGGGACTGCCACAGTGCACATGTCTGATACAACGGGAACTGAGACCTTGTACATGTCTGAGATAACAGGGACTGGGACAGTGGATATGTCTGAGACAACAGGGATTGAGACATTGGATATAGCTGAGAAAAAACTTACTGAGACAGTGGACATGTTTGAGACAACAGGGACTTAGACACTGGACATGTCAGACAATAGGGACTGAGACAGGGGACATGGCTGAGACAACATGTACTGAGAGAGTGGAAAAGTGTGAAACAACAGGGGAGGAGAGAGTGGATATGTCTGAGACAAAAGGGACTGAGACAGTGCACACCACTGAGTCAACAGGGTATGAGATCATGGAAATGAATGAGACCACAGATACTGAGACAGTGGACATGCCTGAGACATCAGGCACTGAGATAGTGGACAACTGTGAAATAATTGGGAATGAGACAGTGGACATTTCTGAGACAAAAGGGACTGAGACCGTGGACACATCTGAGTCAACAGGGTTTGGGACAGTGGACCTGTCTGAGAAAATAGAGGCTGAGACAGTTGATATGTATTCGCCAGTGGACATGTCCTGTCTGATATGACAGCGAATGAGACAGTGGACACATTTGAGACAACAGGGACTGAGACAGTGGACACATCTGAGACAAACAGGAATGAGACAGTGGACATATCTGAGACAACAGGGACTGAGACAGTGGACTTGTCTGAGACAACAGGAACTGACACAGTGAATATGTCTGAAACAACAGGGACTGAGACAGTGGACATATCTGGGATAACAGGGACGGAGACAGTGGACATGCCTGGTACAACTGTGTGTTCATGTGTGAGACAACAGGGACTGAGACAGGCGACATGTCTGAACAAAGAGGGACTGTACTGATTCAGTAGATATATCTGAAACAAGAGGGACTGAGACAGTAGACATGTCAGAGAAAACAGGTACTCAGACATTGGATATGTCTGAGACAACAGTGACTGAGACAGTGCACACCTCTGAGTCCACACGGTTTGAGAACATGGAAATGAATGAGACCACAGAAACTGAGAGAGTGGACATGTCTGGGACCACAGGGATGGAGATAGTAGATATGTCTGAGACAACAAGCACTGAGACTGTGGATATGTCTGATATAACAGGGAATCAGACGTCGGACATGTCTGAGACTGCAGGGAATCCGACACTATACATATATGAGACAAACGAAACTGAGACTTTGGACATGTTTGAGACAACAGTGGCTGAGACATTGGAAATTCCTGATACAACAGGGACTGAGACAGTGGAAATGTCTGAGACAACAGGGATGTAGAGAGTAGATATGTCTGAGGACAGACGTCTGAGACAAGAGGTTCTGACACCATGGAAATATCTGATAAGCCAGGGAATGAGAAAGTGGGCATGTGTGAAAAAACAGGGACTGAGAAATTAGACTGAGACCGTGGACATGTCTGACACAACAGGGACTGAGACAGTGGACATGTCTGAGGAAACAGTGACTGAGACAGTGGACATGTCTGAGACAACAGGGTTCAAGACAGTGGATATGTCTGAGACAACAGAGACTGAGACAGTTGACATGTCTGAGACAGTGGACATGTTCTGTCTCAGAAGACAGGGACGTAGAAAGTGGACACATCAGAGACAACTGGGACTGAGACAGTGGACATATCTGAGACAACAGGGGCTGAGACAGTGGATATGTTTGAGACTATAGGGATTGAGACAGTGGATATTTCTGAGGCAACGGACACTGAGATCGTGGTCATATCTGAGACAACGTGCTCTGAGAGGGTGGACATGTCTGAGACAACAGGGACTGAGTCCTTGGACATGTCTGAGAAAACAGAAAATCAGACCATGGAAATGTCTGAGACTGCAGGGACTCAGACACTGGAAATATCTGAGAAAATTGGGACTGAGATTTTGGGCATGTCTGAGACAACAGGGACTGAGACATTGGAAATTCTTGAGACAACAAGAACTGTGACAGTTGACATGTCTGACACAACACGTACTGAGACCATGGACATATCTGAGATAGCAGGGACTGGGACAGTGGACATGTCTGAGACATCAGGGACTAACATATTTGATATGGCTGAGAAAACACTTACTGAGACAGTGGACATGTCTGAGACAATAGGGATTTAGACATTGGACGTGTCAGACAATAGGAACAAATACAGTGGACGTGGCTAAGACAACAGGTACTGAGAGTGGAAAAGTGTGAAACAACAGGGAAGGAGACAGTGGACATGTCTGAGACAAAAGAGAATGAGACAGGGCACACCTATGAGTCAACAGGATTTGAGACCATGGAAATGAATGAGACCACAGAGACTGAGACAGTGGACATGGCTGAGACAACAGGCACTGAGACAGTGGACAACTGTGAAATAATTGGGAATGAGACAGTGGACATGTCTGAGACAAAAGGGACTGAGACTGTGGACACGTCTGAGTCAACAGGGTTTGGGACAGTGGACCTGTCTGAGACAATAGAGGCTGAGACAGTTGACATGTCTTTGCCAGTGGCCAAGTCCTGTCTGAGATGACAGTGACTGAGAGAGTGGACACATTTGAGACAACAGGGACTGAGACAGTGGACACATCTGAGACAAAAAGGAATGAGACAGTTGACATATCTGAGACAACAGGGACTGAGAAAGTGGACATGTCTGAGACAACAGGGATGGAGAAAGTGGATATTTCTGAGGCAACGGACACTGAGATGGTGGTCATGTGTGAGACAACGGGCTCTGAGGCATTTGATATGTCTGAACAAAGAGGGACTGTAATTATTCAGTAGATACATCTGAGACAACAGGGACTGAGACAGTAGACATGTCAGAGAAAACAGGTACTGAGACAGTGGACATGTCTTAGACAACAGGGGCTGAGATCGTGGACATGTCTGAAATCACAGGGTCTGAGACAATACAGGGAATGAGACAGTGGACATGTGTGAATCAACTGGGACTGAGACAGTGGTTATGTCTGAGACAACAGGGACTGAGACAGTGGACACATTAGAGACAACAGTGTTCGAGACATTGTCCATGCTTGAGACAACAGGGTCTGAGATAGTGGACATATCTGAGACAACCGGGACTGAGACTGTGGACATATCTGAGACAACAGGTACTGAGACAGTGGATGTGTCTGAGACAACAGGGACTGAGACAGTATACATGTATGAAACAAAATGGTCTGGGACAGTGGACACATCTGAGGCACTTGGATTGAGACAGTGGACATATATAAGACAAGAGGGATTGAGACAGTGGAAAAATCTGAAACAACAGGGCCTGAGACGGTGGAAATATCTGAGACAAAATCGACTGAGACAGTGGAAATGTCTGAGACAACTGGGCTTGAGAGCATTGATATGTCTGATATATCAGCTACTGAGACCATGGACATGTCAGAGACAATAGGGACTGAGACAGTGGACATGGCTGAGACAACAGGGACTGAGACATTGGACATGTCTGAGGCAACAGGGACTGAGACAGTGGACATGGCTGAGACATCATGGACTGGGACAGTGCAATCGTCTGAGGCAACTGGACTGAGACAGTGGATATAATAAAGACAACTGGGACTGAGAGAGTGGAAATATCTGAGACAACAAGGACTGAGACAGTGGACATATCTGAGACAACAGGGACTGAGACAGTGGACATATCTGAGACAACAGGAACTGAGACTGGACATGTCTGAGACCACACGAATCTAGACTGTAGATATGTCTGAGACAACAGGCACTGAGACCCTGGATATGTCTGATACAACAGGGAATCAGACATTGGACATGTCTGAGACTGCAGGGACTCAGACATTATACATACCTGAGAAAACCGAAACTGAGATTTTGGACATGTCTGAGACAACAGTGGCTGAGACATCAGTAATGCCTGATACAACAGGGACTGAGAGAGTGGACATGTCTGAGACAACAGGGTTGGAGACAGTAGATATGTCTGAGACAACAGGCACTGAGAGAGTGGATATGTCTGAGTCAACAGGCAATGAGACCTTGGATATGTCTGATACAACAGGGAATCAGACATTGGACATGTCTGAGAGTGCAGGAACTCAGACAATATACATATTTGAGAAAACCGGGACTGAGACTTAGGACATGTCTAATACAACAGGGACTGAGACATTGGAAAAGCATGATACAAGAGGGGCTGAGAAAGTGGACATGTCTGAGACAACTGGTACTGAGACCGTGGACATGTCTGAGACAACACGGACTGACACCGTGGACATGTCTGATACAACGGGAAATGTGACCAAAGACATGTCTGGGACAACAGGGACTGAGACACTGGACATGTCTGAGACAACAGGGACTAAGATAGTGGACATGTCTGAGACAACATTTATTGAGACTGTGAATATCTCTGAGACAACAGGGACTTACAAATTGGATATGTCTGAGAAAATAGGGACTGAGAGAGTGTACATGGGTGAGACAACAGGGACTGAGACAATGGACATATCTGAGATAACAGAGAATGAGACAGTGGACATATCTGAAATAAAAGGGACTGAGACAGCGGACTCATCTGAGTTTACAGCGTCTGACACCATGGAAATGGCTGAGACAACAAGTACTAAGACAGTGTACATGTCTGAGACAACACGGAGTTTGAGAGTGGACACATCATCTCAGATATGTCCACTGTCTCAGTCCCTGTTTGCTCAGATGTGTCCACTGTCTCAGTCCCAGTTGTCTTCTATGTGTGAGACAGTAGAAAAGTCCTGTCTGAGTAGACAGGGACTTAGATAGTGGACACATTTGAGACAACAGGGACTGAGATATTGGACAATTATGATACGACCGGGACTTACATATTGGATACATCTGAGAGAACAGGGACTTAGAGAGTGGACACATCTAAGACAACCATGACAGAGACAGTGGCCATATCTGAGAAAAAAGGGACTGTGACCATGGAACTGTCTGAGAAAACATGGACTGAGACAGTTGACATGTCTGAGAAAATGGACATGTCCTGTCTGAGAAGAAAGGGACTTAGAAATTGGACACATCAGAGACAACCGGGACTGAGACAGTGGACATATCTGAGACAACAGGGACTGAGAAAGTGGACATATTTGAGACTACAGGGATTGAGACATTGGATATGACTGAGACAACAGGCACTGAGACTGTGGACATATCTGAGGCAAAACAGATGTCTGAGACAACAGGTTCTGACACCATGGATATTTCTGAAAAACCAGGGACTGAGACCGTGGACATGTGTGAAAATCAGGGACTGAGAAATTAGACATGTGTGAGACAGCAGGGACTGAGACAGTGGACATGTCTGAGACAACTGGGATTGAGACAGTGGATATGTCTGAGAAACCAGGGACTGAGACAGTGGACACGTCTGAGACAACAGGGATCGGGACAGTGGACCTGTCTGGTACAACAGAGACTGAGACAGTTGACATGTTTGAGACATTTGATGTGTCCTGACTGAGAAGACAGGGACTTAGAAAGTGGACACATCTGAGACAACATGGACTGAGACAGTGGGCACAACAGAGACAACTGTGCCTGAGACAGTGGACATACCTGAGACAACAGGGACTGAGAAAGTGGACATTTTTAAGACTACAGGGATTTAGACAGTGGATATGTCTGAGGCAACAGGCACTGAGACTGTGGATATTTCTGAGGCAACACAGATATCTGAGACAACAGGTTCTGACACGATGGAAATGTGTGAGAAATCAGGGACTGAGACAGTGGACATGTGTGAAAAAACAGGGACTGAGAAAATAGACATGTCTGAGACAGCAGGGACTGAGACAGTGGATATGTCTGAGACAACAGGGACTGAGACAGTTTACATGTCTGTGCAAACAGGGACTGAGACAGTTGACACATCTGAGAGAAAAGGATTTCAGACAGTGGACATGTCTGAGACAACAGAGACTTAGATATTGGACATGTCGGAGACATCAGGGACTGAGACCATGGCCATGTCTGAGAAAACAGGGACTGAGTCACTGGACATGTCTGAGATAACAGGGACTGAGTCTGGACAAATCTGAGACAACACGGATCGAGATGGTGGACATGTCTGAGAAAAAAGAGACTGAGAATGTTGATATTACTGTGACAGGTCCTGTCTGAGAAGACAGGGACTTAGACAGTAGACACATCTGATACAAGAGGGACTGAGACAGTGGACACATCAGAGACAACCAGGACTGTGACAGTGCACATATCTGAGACATTAGGGACTGACACATTTGACATGTCTGAGACAGCAGCTATTAAGATCAAGGATATATCTGATATAACAGCCACTGAGACCACGGACATGTCTGAGACAACAGGGACTGAGACAGTGGACATGTCTGAGACACAGGGACTGAGACCTTGGACATGTCTTAGACAACAATGACTGAGACATTTTACATGTCTGAGACAACAAGGACTAGGATAGTGGACACATCTGAGGTACCTAACATGAGAGAGTGGATATATATAAGAAAACAGGGACTGAGACAGTGGACATATCTGAGACAACTAGGACTGAGACAGTGGACATATCTGAGACAACAGGGACTGAGACAGTCGACGTATCTGCGACAACAGGCACTGAGACCGTGGTCATGTCTGATACCACAAGGATGGAGACAGTAGACATGTCTGAGACAACAGGCACTGAGACCATGGATATGTCTGATATAACAGGGAATCAGACATGTCTGAGACTGCAGGGAATCCAACACTATACATATCTGAGACAACCGAAACTGACACTTTGGACATGTTTGAGACAACTGTGGCTGAGACATTGGAAATGCCTGATACAACATGGACTGAGACAGTGGATGTGTCTGAGACAACAGGGCTGTAGAGAGTAGATATGTCTGAGGCAACAGGCACTGAGACTGTGGATATGTCTGAGACAACAGGTACTGAGAGAATAGATATGTCTGATACAACAGGGAGTCATACATTGGACATGTCCGAGACTGCAGAGAGTCAGACAGTGTACATATCTGGGACAACAGGGACTGAGTCTTTGGACATGTCTGAAGAAACAGGGACTGAGACATAGGAAATGCATGATACAACAGGGACAGAGACAGTGGACATGTCTCAGACAACTGGTAGTGAGACCGTGGGCATGTCTGAGACAACACGGACTGACACTGTGGACATGTCTGAGACAACGGGAACTGAGACCAAAAATATGTCTGTGAGAACAGGGACCAAGACAGTGGACATGTCTGAGACAACAGGGACTTAGTCATTAGACATATCTGAGACAACAAGTACTGAGAGATTGGAAGTGGGTGAGAAAAACAGGCAATTAGACCAGGGACATATCTGAGACAAAAGGGACTGAGACAGTGGACACATCAGAGTCAACAGGGTCTGAGACCATGGACATGTCTGAGACAACAAGTTCTAAGACTATGTACATATCTGAGAAAACACGGACTGGGAGAGTGGACACATCATCTCGCATATGAACAATCTCTCAGTCCCTGTTGTCTCAGATGTGTCCACTGTCTCAGTTCCTGTTGTCTTATATGTCTGAGACAGTGGAAATGTCCAGCCTGAGATGACAGGGACTTAGATAGTGGACACACCTGAGACAACATTGACTGACACAATGGAAACTTATGATACTACCGGGATTTAGATATTGGATACATCTGAGAGAACAGGGACTTAGAGAGAGTAAACATCTAAGACAATGGGGACAGAAGCAGTGGACATATCTGAGAAAACAGGGATTGAGACAGTGGACATGTCTGAGCCAACAGGGACTGAGACAGTTGACATGCCTGAGACAGTGGTCATGTCCTGTCTGAGAACACAGGGACTTAGAAAATGGACATATCTGAGACAACAGGGACTGAGACAGTGGACACATCAGAGACATCTGGGACTGTGACAGTGGACATATCTGAGACAATGGGGACAGAGACAATGGACATATTTGAGACCCCAATGATTAAGACAATGGATATGTCTGAGACACCAGGCACTGAGACTGTGGACATGTATGAGAGAACAGAGATGTCTGAGACAACAGGTTCTGACACCATGGAAATGTCTGAGAAATCAGGGAATGAGACAGTGGACATGTGTGAAAACACAGGGACTGAGAAATTAGACATGTCTGATACAGCAGGGACTGAGACTGTGGATATGTCTGAGACAACAGGGACTGAGATATTGGATATGGCTGAGAAAACACTTACTTAGTGGCCATGTCTGAGACAACAGCGAGTTAAACATTGGACATGTCAGACAACAGGAACTGAGACAGGGGACATGGCTGTGACAACAGGGACTGAGACAGTGGAAAAGTGTGAAACAACAGGGAAGAAGACAGTGGACATGTCTGAGACAAAAGTGACTGAGACAGTGCACACATCTGAGTCAATAGGGTTTGAAACCATGGAAATGAATGAGACCACAGAGACTGAGACTGTGGACATGGCTGAGACAACAGGCACTGAGACAGTGGACAACTGTGAAATAATTGGGAATGAGACAGTGGACATGTTTGAGGCAAAAGGGACTGAGAATGTGGACACGTCTGAGTCAACATGTTTCGGGACAGTGGACCTGTCTGAGACAATAGAGGCTGAGACAGTTGACAGGTCTTCGCCAGTGGACAAGTCCTTTCTGAGATGACAGCGAATGAGACAGTGGACACATTTGAGACAACAGGGACTGAGACAGTGGACACATCTGAGACAAACAGGAATGAGACAGTGGACATATATGAGACAACAGGGACTGAGAGACTGGACATGTCTGAGAGAACAGGAACTGACACAGTGAATATGTCTGAAACAACAGTGACTGAGGCAGTGGACATGTCTGAGAAAATAGGGATGGAGACAGTGGACATGTCTGATACAACTGTGATTAAGAGCGTGTTCATGTGTGAGACAACAGGGACTGAGACAGGCGACATGTCTGAACAAATAGGGACTATACTGATTCAGTAGAGATATCTGAGACAACAGGGACTGAGACAGTAGACATGTCAGAGACAACAGGTACTGAGAGAGTGGACATGTCTGAGAAAACAGGGATTGAGATAGTGGACATGTCTGAAACCACAGGGTCTGAGACAATACACATATCTGAGACAACAGGGTCTGAGAACATGGACATGTATGAGACATCAGGGAATGAGACAGTGGACATGTGTGAAACAACTGGGACTGAGACAGTGGACATGTCTGAGACAACAGAGACTGACACAGTGGACACGTCAGAGACAACAGTGTTCGAGACAGTGGACATGTCTGAGAAAATAGAGACTGAGACAGTTGACATATCTGAGACAGTGGACATGTCTTGTCTGAGAAGACATTAACTTAGACTTTGGACACATCTTCAACAACAGGGTCTGAGATAGTGGACATATCTCAAGGAACAGGGACTGAGACAGTGGACATGTCTGAGACAACAGGGACTGAGACAATGAATATGTCTGAGAAAACAGGGACTTGGACAGTGGACACATCTGAGACAACCATGACTGAGACCGTGGACATATCCGAGACAACAGGTTCTGAGACAGTGGATGTGTCTGAGACAACAGGGACTGAGACAGTATGCATGTATGAAACAAAACAGACTGGGACAGTGGACACATCTGAGGCACCTGGATTGAGACAGTGGACAAATATAAGACAAGATGTATTGAGACAGTGGAAAAATCTGAAACAACAGGTTCTGAGTGGATATATCTGAGACAAAAGCGACTGAGACAGTGGACATGTCTGAGACAACTGGGATTGGGAGCATTGATATGTCTGATATAACAGCCACTGAGACCATGGACATGTCTGAGACAATAGGGACTGAGACAGTGGACATAGCTGAGACAACAGGGCCTGAGACCTTGGACATGTCTGAGGCAACAGGGACTGAGACCGTGTACATATTTGAGACATCATGGACTGGGACAGTCGAATTGTCTGAGGCATCTGGACTGAGACAGTGGATATAAAAAAGACAACTGGGACTGAGAGAGTGGACATATCTGAGACAACAAGGACTGAGACAGTGGACATGTCTGAGACAACAGGGNTATATATATATATATATATGACAACTGACTGGGACTGAGACAGTAGACATATCTGAGACAACAAAGGCTGAGACAGTGGACATATGTGAGACAGCAGAGACTGAGACAGTGGACATATCTGAGACAACAGGAACTGAGACAGTGGACATATCTGAGACCACAGGGATCTAGAGAGTAGATATGTCTGAGACAACAGGCACTGAGACCATGGACATATATGAGACAACACAGATATCTGAGACAACAGGTTCTGACACTATGGAAATGTCTGAGAAACCAGGGAATGAGACAGTGGACATGTGTGAAAAAACAGGGACTGAGAAATTAGACATGTCTGATACAGTAGGGACTGAGACCATGGACATGTCTGAGACAACAGGGACTGAGACAGTGGACATGTCTGAGGCAACAGTGACTGAGACAGTGGACACATCTGAGACAGCAGGGTTCAAGACAGTGGACATGTCTGAGACAACAGAGACTGAGACAGTTGACATGCCTGAGACAGTGGACATATCCTGTCTGTGAATACAGGGACTTAGAAAGTGGACACATCGGAGACAACAGGGACTTTAACTGTGGACACATCACAGACAACCAGGTCTGAGAAAATGGGCATATCTGAGACAACAGGGACTGAGACAGTGGACATGTTTGAGACTATAGGGATTGAGACAGTGGATATTTCTGAGGCAACAGGCACTGAGACCGTGGTCATGTCTGATACAACGGGGACTGAGAGTGTGGACATGTCTGAGACAACAGGGACTGAGTCCTTGGACATGTCTGAGAAAACAGAGAATCAGACCATGGAAATGTCTGAGACTTCAGGGTCTCAGACATTGGAAATATCTGAGACAATTGGGACTGAATTTTTTGGACATGTCTGAGTCAGCAGGGACTGAGACATTGGAAATGCTTGAGACAACAGGTACTGAGACCGTGGACATATCTGAGACAACAGGGACTGCCACAGTGCACATGTCTGATACAATGGGAACTGAGACCTTGTACATGTCTGAGATAACAGGGACTGGGACAGTGGACATGTCTGAGACAACAGGGACTGAGATATTGGATATGGCTGAGAAAGCACTTAATGAGACAATGGACATGTCCGAGACAACAGGGGCTTAGACATTGGACATGTAAGACAACAGGGACAAAGACAGGGGACATAGCTGAGACAACAGGCACTGAGAGAGTGGAAAAGTGTGAATCAACAGGGAAGGAGACAGTGGATATGTCTGAGCCAAAAGGGACTGAGACAGTGCACACCTCTAAGTCAACAATGATTGAGACCGTGGAAATCAATGAGACCACAGAGACTAATACTGTAGACATGGCTGAGAAAACAGGCACTGAGACAGTGGACAACTGTGAAATAATTGGGAATGAGACAGTGGACATGTCTGAGACAAAAGGGACTGAGACTGTGGACACGTCTGAGTCAACAGGGTTCGGGACAGTGGAATTCTTTGAGACAATAGATGCTGAGACAGTTGACATGTCTTGGCCAGTGGACAAGTCCTGTCTGAGATGACAGAGACTGAGACAGTGGACACATTTGGGACAACAGGGACTGAGACAGTGGTCACATCTGAGACAAACAGGAGTGAGACATTGTACATATCTGAGACAACAGGGACTGAGACAGTGGACATGTCTCAGACAACAGTAACTGACACAGAGAATATGTCTGAAACACCAGGGAATGAGACAGTGGATATATCTGAGACAACAGGGACAGAAACAGTGGACATGTCTGATACAACTGCGACTAAGAGCATGTTCATGTGTGAGACAACAGGGACTGAGACAGGCGACATGTCTGAACAAATAGGGACTATACTGATTCAGTAGAGATATCTGAGACAACAGGGACTGAGACAGTAGACATGTCGGAGACAACAGGTACTGAGAGAGTGGACATGTCTGAGAAAACAGGGACTGAGATAGTGGACATGTCTGAAACCACAGGGTCTGAGACAATACACATATCTGTGACAACAGGGTCTGAGACCATGGACATGTATGAGACATCAGGGAATGAGACAGTGGATGTGTGTGAAACAACTGGGACTGAGACAGTGGACATGTCTGAGACAACAGGTACTGAGACACGTCAGATACAAAAGTGTTCGAGACAGTGGACATGTCTGAGAAAACAGCGAATGAGACAGTTGATGTATCTGAGACAGTGGACATGTCTTGTCTGAGAAGACATTAACTTAGACTTTGGACACATCTTCAACAACAGGGTCTGAGATAGTGGACATATCTCAAGGAACAGGGACTGAGACAGTGGACATGTCTGAGACAACAGGGACTGAGACAATGAATATGTCTGAGAAAACAGGGACTTGGACAGTGGACACATCTGAGACAACTATGACTGAGACCGTGGACATATCTGAGACAACAGGTTCTGAGACAGTGGATGTGTCTGAGACAACAGGGACTGAGACAGTATGCATGTATGAAACAAAACAGACTGGGACAGTGGACACATCTGAGGCACCTGGATTGAGACAGTGGACAAATATAAGACAAGATGTATTGAGACAGTGGAAAAATCTGAAACAACAGGTTCTGAGTGGATATATCTGAGACAAAAGCGACTGAGACAGTGGACATGTCTGAGACAACTGGGATTGGGAGCATTGATATGTCTGATATAACAGCCACTGAGACCATGGACATGTCTGAGACAATAGGGACTGAGACAGTGGACATAGCTGAGACAACAGGGCCTGAGACCTTGGACATGTCTGAGGCAACAGGGACTGAGACCGTGTACATATTTGAGACATCATGGACTGGGACAGTCGAATTGTCTGAGGCATCTGGACTGAGACAGTGGATATAAAAAAGACAACTGGGACTGAGAGAGTGGACATATCTGAGACAACAAGGACTGAGACAGTGGACATGTCTGAGACAACAGGGACTGTGACAGTGGACATATCTGAGACAACAGGAACTGAGACAGTGGACATGTCTGAGACCACAGGAATATAGACAGTAGATATGTCTGAGACAACAGGCACTGAGACCCTGGATATGTCTGATCCAACAGGGAATCAGACATTGGACATGTCTGAGACTGCAGGGACTCAGACATTATACATAACTGAGAAATCTGAAACTGAGACTTTGGACATGTCTGAGACAACAGTGGCTGAGACATTGGTAATGCCTGAAACAACAGGGACTGAGACAGTGGACATGTCTGACAAAACAGGGTTGGAGACAGTAGATATGACTGAGACAACAGGCACTGAGAGAGTGGATATGTCTGAGTCAACAGGCACTGAGACTGTGGATATGCCTGATACAACAGGGATTGAGACATTGGACATGTCTGAGAGTGCAGGAACTCAGACAATATACATAACTGAGAAAACCGGGACTGAGACTTTGGACATGTCTAATACAGCAGGGACTGAGACCTTGGAAATGCATGATACAAGAGGGACTGAGACAGTGGACATGTCTGAGACAACTGGTAGTGAGATCGTGGACATGTCTGAGACAACACGGGCTGACACCGTGGACATGTCTGAGACAACGGGAAATGAGACCAAAGACATGTCTGAGACAACAAGGACTGAGACAGTGGACATATCTGAGACAACAGGGACTAAGATAGTGGACATATCTGAGACAACACTGACTGAGACTGTGGATATGTCTGAGACAACAGGGACTTACACACTGGATATGTCTGAGATGACAGGGACTGAGAGAGTGTACATGGGTGAGACAACAGGCACTGAGACAATGGACATATCTGAGACAACAGGGAATGAGAGAGTGGATATGTCTGAGACAAAAAGAACTGAGACAGTGGACAAGACTGAGTCAACAGGGTCTGAGACCATGGAAATGTCCGAGACAACAGGGACTAAGACAGGGTACATGTCTGAGACAACAGGGAGTTTGAGAGTAGACACGTCATCTCAGATATGTCCACTGTCTCAGTCCCTGTTTTCTCAGATGTGTCCACTGTCTCAGTCCCTGTTGTCTTCTATGTGTGAGACAGTGGAAACATCCTGTCTGAGAAGACAGGGACTTAGATAGTGGACACATTTGAGACAACAGGGACTGAGACAGTGGACATTTATGATACTACAGGGACTTGCATATTGGATACATCTGAGAGAACAGGGACTTAGAGAGTGTAGACATTTAAGACAACCAGGACAGAGACAGTGATCATATCTGAGAAAAAAGGGACTGAGACCATGGACCTGTCTGAGATAACAGGGACTGAGACAGTTGATATATCTGAGACAGTGGACATGTCCTGTCTGAGAAGACAGGGACTTTGAAATGGGATACATCAGAGACAACCAGGACTGAGACAGTGAACATGTCAGAGACAACCGGGACTGAGACCCTGGACACATCTGAGACCACAGGGACTGAGACAGTGGACATGTTTGAGACTACAGGGATTGAGACAGTGGATATGTCTGAGACAACAGGCACTGAGACAGTGGACATGTCTGAGGCAACAGAGATGTCTGAGACAAAAGGTTCTGACACCATGGAAAAGTCTGAGAAACCAGGGAGTGAGATGGTGGACATGTGTGAAAAAACAGGGACTGAGAAATTATACAAGTCTGAAACAGCAGGTACTGAGACAGTGGACATGTCTGAGACAAAAGGGATTGAGTCGGTGGATATGTCTGAGAAACCAGGGACTGTGACAGGGGGCATGTCTGAGACAACAGGGTTCGAGACGGTGGACGTCTGGTACAACAGAGACTGAGACCGTTGACATGTCTGAGACAGTGGACATGTCTTGACAGAGAAGACAAGGACTTAGAAAGTGGACACATCTGACACAACACGGACTGAGACAGTGGACACATCAGAGACAACCGGGCCTGAGACAGTGGACATATCTGAGACAACAGAGTCTGAGACAGTGGAATTGTTTGAAACTACAGGGATTGAGACAGTGGATATGTCTGAGACAACAGGCACTGAGACTGTGGACATGTCTGAGGCAATACAGATGTCTGAGATAACAGGTTCTGACACCACGGAAATCTCTGAGAAACCAGGGACTGAGCCTGTGAACATGTGTGAAAAAACAGGGACTGGGAAATTAGACAAGTCTAAGACAGCAGGGACTGAGACAGTGGACATGTCCGAGACAACAAGGAATGAGACAGTGGATATGTCTGAGAAACCAGGTACTGAGACAGGGGACACGTTTGAGACAACAGGGTTCGAGACAGTGCACATGTCTGGTACAACAGAGAGTGAGACAGTTGACATGTCTGAGAGAGTGGACATGTCGTGACAGAGAAGACAGGGACTTAGAAAGTTGACACATCTGAGACAACACGGACTGAGACAGTGGACACATCAGAGACAACAGGGACTGAGACAGTGGACATATCTGAGACAACAGGGACTGAGGCAGTGGACATTTTTGAGACTACAGGGATTGAGACAGTGGATATGTCTGAGGCAACAGGCATTGAGACTGTGGACAGGTCTGTGGCAACACAGATGTGTGAGTAAACAGTTTCTGTCACGATGGAAATGTCTGGGAGATCAGGGACTGAGACAGTGGACATGTGTGAAAAACAGGGACTGAGAAAATAGACATGTCTGAGACAGCAGGGACTGAGACAGTGGATATGTCTGAGACAACAGGGACTGAGACAGTTTACATGTCTGTGCAAACAGGGACTGAGACAGTTGACACATCTGAGAGAACAGGATTTCAGACAGTGGACATGTCTGAGACAACAGAGACTTAGATATTGGACATGTCTGAAACATCAGGGACTGAGACCGTGGACATATCTGAGAAAACAGGGACTGAGACAGTGGACGTGCTGAGACAACAGGGACTGTGACAGTATACATGTATGAGAAAACACAGACTGGGACAGTGGACACATCTGATGCACCTGGACTGAGACAGTGGACATATATAAAAGAAGAGGTATTGAGACAGTGGTAAAATCTGAGATGACAATATCTGAGACAGTGGACATATCTGAGACAAAAGGGATTGAGACAGTGGATATGTCTGAGACAAGATGGACTGAGACCATTGATATGTCTGATATAACAGACAATGACACCATGAACATCTCTGAGAAAATAGGGACTGAGACAACAAGGACTGAGACCTTGGATATGTCTGTTTCAACAGGGAGTGAGACAGTGTACATATCTGAGACAACACAGACTGGGACAGTGGAAACATCTGAGGCAACTGGACTGAGGCAGTGGATATATATAAGACAACAAGGACTGAGACAGTGGACATATCTGAGACAACAGGGACTGAGACAGTGGAAATATCTAAGACAACAGGGACTGAGACAGTGGACATATCTAAGACAACAGGGACTGAGACAGTGGACATATCTGAGACAAGAACTGAGACTGTGGACATGTCTGAGACCACAGGGATCTAGACAGTAGATATGTCTGAGACAACAGGCACTGAGACCGTGGATATGTCTGATACAACAGGGAATCTGACGTTGGACATGTCTGAGACTGCAGGGACTCAGACACCATACATGTTTGAGACAACCATAACTGAGTCTTTGGACATGTCTGAGACAACAATGGCTGAGACATTGGAAATGCCTGATACAACAGGTACTGAGATCGTGCACATATCTGCGACAACAGGGTTGGAGATAGTAGATATGTCTGAGACAAGAGGCACTGAGACAGTGGATATGTCTGAGTTAACAGGCACTCAGACCATGGGTATGTCTGATACAATAGGGAATCAGACATTGGACAGGTCTGAGAGTGCAGGACTCAGACACTATACATATCTGAGACAACCGGGATTGAGACTTTGGATATGTCTAAGATAACAGGGACTGAGACATTGGAAATGCATGATACAAGAGAGACTGAGACAGTGGACATGTCTGAGACAACTGGTACTGAGGCCATAGACATATCTGAGACAACATGGACTGACACCGTGTACATGTCTAAGAAACGGGAAATGAGACCAAAGACATGTCCAAGACAACAGGGACTGAGAGAGAGGACATGTCTGAGACAACAGGGAATAAGATAGTGGACATGTCTGAGACAACACTGACTGAGAGAGTGGATATGTCTGAGACAAAAGGGACTTACACATTGGACATGTCTGAAAAACAGGGACTGAGAGAGTGTACATGGGTGAGACAACAGGCACCGTGACAATGGACATATCTGAGACAAAAGGGAATGAGACAGTGGACATGTCTGAAGCAAAAGGGACTGAGAGAGTGGACACGTTTGTGTCAACAGGGTCTGAGACCATGGAAATATCTGAGAAAACAGGTACTAAGACAGTGTACATGTCTGAGACAACACGAAGTTTGAGAGTGGACACATCATCTCATATATGTCCACTGTCTCAGTCCCTGTTGTCTTCTATGTGTGAGACAGTGGAAACGTCCTGTCTCAGAAGAAAGGGACTTAGATAGTGGACACATTTGAGACAACAGGGACTGAGACATTGGACAATTATACTACTGGGACTTAGATATTGGATACATCTGAGAGACCAGGGACTTAGACAGTGGACACATCTAAGACAACCAGGGCAGAGACAGTGGACATATCTGTGAAAGAAGGGACTGTTACCGTGGACCTGTCTGAGACAACAGGGACTGAGACAGTTGACATGTCTGTGACAGTGGACATGTCTTGTCTGAGAAGACTGGGACTTAGAAATTGGACATATCAGAGACAACAGAGACTGAGAGAGTGGACATGTTTGAGACTACAGGGATTGAGACAGTGGATATGTCTTAGACAACAGGCACTGAGACTGTGGATGTATCTGAGGCAAAACAGATGTCTGAGACAACAGGTTCTGATACCTTGGAAATTTCTGAGAAACCAGGGACTGAGACTGTGGACATGTGTGAAAATCAGGGACTGAGAAATTAGACATGTGTGAGGCAGCAGAGACTGAGACAGTGGACATGTCTGAGACAACTGGGATTGAGACAGTGGATATGTCTGAGAAACCAGGGACTGAGACAGTGAACACGTCTGAGACAACAGGGATCAAGACAGTCGACCTCTCTGGTACAACAGAGACTGAGACAGTTGACATGTTTGAGACATTGGACATGTCCTGACTGAGAAGACAGAGACTTAGAAAGTGGACACATCTGAGACACCACGGACTGAGACAGTGGGCACATCAGAGACAACTGTGCCTGAGACAGTGGCCTTACCTGAGACAACAGGCACCGAGAAAGTGGACATTTTTAACACTACAGGGAAATTGAAACTTTGGACATGTTTGAGACAACAGTGGCTGAGAAATTGGCAATGCCTGATACAACAGGGACTGAGACAGTGGACATGTCTGAGACAACAGGGATGTAGAGAATAGATATGTCTGAGACAACAGGCACTGAGACTGTGGATATGTCTGTGACAACAGGCACTGAGACCGTGGATATGTCTGATACAACAGGGAATGAGACATTGGACATGTCTGAGACTGCAGGGAGTCAGACAGTTTACATATCTGAGACAACGGGGACTGAGTCTTTGGACATGTCTTCATAGGAAGTGAGTGCTACAACAGGGACGGAGACAGTGGACATGTGTGAGACAACTGGTAGGGAGACCATGGGCATGTCTGAGACAACACGGACTGACACTGTGGACATGTCTGAGACAACGGGAACTGAGACCAAAGACATGTCTGACAGAACAGGCACTGAGACAGTGGACATGTCTGAGACAACAGGGACTTAGAGATTGGACATGTCAGAGACAACAGGAACTGAGAGATTGGAAGTGGGTGAGAAAAACAGGCACGGAGACAATGGACATATCTGAAACAAAAGGGACTGAGATAGTGGACACATCAGAGTCAACAGGGTCTGAGACCATGGACATGTCTGAGACAACAGGGACTTGGACTTTGTACATGTCTGAGACAACACGGAGTGGGAGAGTGGACACATCATCTCAGATATGAACACTCTCTCAGTTGCTGTTGTCTCAGATGTGTCCACTGTCTCAGGTCCTGTTGTCTTATATGTCTGAGACAGTGGAAATGTCCTGCCTGAGACGACAAGGACTTAGATAGTGGACACCTGAGACAACAGCAACTGAGACAGTGGAAACTTATGATACAACTGGGACTTAGATATTGGATACATCTGAGAAAACAGGGACTTAGAGAGTGGACATATCTAAGACAACCGGGACAGAGAAAGTGTACATATCTGAGAAAACAGGGATTGAGACAGTGGATATGTCTGAGCCAACAGGGACTGAGACAGTTGACATGTCTGAGACAGTGGTCATGTCCTGTCTGAGAAGACAGGTACTTAGAAAGTGGACACATCGGAGAAAACAGGGACTGCAACAGTGGACACATCAGAGAAAACTGGGTCTGCCACAGTGGACATATCTGAGACAATGGGGACAGGGGCAGTGGACATGTTTGAGACTCCAGGGATTAAGAAAGCGGATATGTCTGAGACACCAGGCACTGAGACAGTGAACATGTATCAGACAACACAGATGTCTGAGACAACAGGTTCTGACACCATGGAAATGTCTGAGAAACCAGGGAATGAGACAGTGGATATGTGTGAAAACACAGAGACTGAGAAATTAGACATGTCTGAGACAGCAGGTACTGAGACTGTGGACATGTCTGAGAAAACAGGGACTGAGACAGAGGACATGCCTGAGAAAACAGTGACTGAGACAGTTGACATGTTTGAGACATCAGGGTTCAAGACAATGAACCTGTCTGAGACAACAGACACTGAAACAGTTGACCAGTCTGAGACAGTGGACATTTCCTGTCTGAGAAGACAGGGACTTAGAAAGTGGACACATCGGAGAGAACAGGGACTTAGACAGTGGACACATCAGAGACAACCGGGACTAAGACAGTCGACATATCTGAGACAACAGGGACTGAGACAGTGAACATGTTTGAGACTATAGTCATTGAGACAGTGGATATTTCTGAGGCAACAGGCACTGCGACCTTGTTCATGTCTGAGACAACAGGGACTGAGACAGGCGACATGTCTGAAAAAACAGGGACTGTACTGATTCAGTAGATATAACTGAGACAACAGGGACTGAGACAGTAGACATGTCTGAGACAACAGGTACTGAGACAGTGGACATGTCTGAGACAGCAGGAACAGTGACAATGGATATGTCTGAGAAAACAGGGACTTGGACAGTGGACACATCTGAGACAACCGGGACTGAGACCGTGGACATATCTGAGACAACAGGGACTGAGACATTGGAAGTGTCTGAGACAACAGAGACTGAGAGATTATACATGTATGAGACAACACAGACAGGGACAGTGGACACATCTGAGGCACCTGGACTGAGACAATGGACATATGTAAGAAAAGAGGCATTGAAACAGTGGAAAAGTCTGAGAAAACAGGGCCTGAGACAGTGGACATATCTGAGACAAAAGGGACTGAGACAGTGGATATGTCTGAGACAACTGGGATTGAGACCATGGATATGTCTTATATAACAGTCACTGAGACAATAGACATGTCTGAGACAATAAGGACTGAGACAGAGGACATGGCTGAGACAACAGGGACCGAGACCTTGGACTGAGACAACAGGTACTGAGACAGTGTACATGTCTGAGACAACACGGACTGGGAAAGTGGAAACCTCTGAGGTAACTGGACTGAGACATTGGATATATATAAGACAACTGGGACTGAGACAGTGGACATATCTGAGACAACAGGAACTGAGACAGTGGACATGTCAGAGATCACAGGGATCTAGACAGTAGATATGTCTGGGAGAACAGGCAATGAGACCATGGATATGTCTGATACAACAGGGAATCAGACATTGGACATGTCTGTGACTACAGGGACTCAGAAACTATACATATCTGAGACAACCAAAACTGAGACTTTGGGCATGTCTGAGACAACAGTGGCTGAGACATTGGAAATGCTTGATACAACAGGGACAGAGAAGGTGGATATATCCTAGACAACAGGCTTGGAGACAGTAGATATGTCTGAAACAACTGGCACTGAGACAGTGAATATGTCTGAGTCAACAAGCACTGAGACCGTTGATATGTCTGATACAACAGGGCATCAGACATTGGACATGTCTGTAGACTGCAGGAACTCAGACACTATACATATCTGAGACAACCGGGACTGAGACTTTGGAAATGCGTGATACAAGAGGGACTGAGACAGTCAACATGTCTGAGACAACTGGTCCTGATACCATGGACGTGTCTAAGACAACAATTACTGAGGTAGTGGACATGTCTGAGACAACACAGACTGAGACTGTGGATATGTCTGAGACAACAGGGACTGAGACAGTGGACATGTATGAGACAACAGTTACTGAGCTAGTGGACATGTCTGAGACAACACAGACTGAAACTGTGGATATGTCTGAGACAACAAGGACTTACACATTGGACATTTCTGAGACAACAGGGACTGAGAGAGTGTTCATGGGTGAGACAACAGGCACTGAGACAATGGATATATCTGAGACAACAGGGAATGAGAGAAGGGACATGTCTGAAACAAAAAGGACTGAGACAGTGGACATCTGAGTCAACAGGGTCTGAGACCATGGAAATGTCTGAGACAACAGGTACTAAGACAGCGTACATGTCTGAGACAACACGGACTTTGAGATTGGACACATCATCTCAGATATATCCACTGTCTCAGTCCCTGTTTTCTCAGATGTGTCCACTGTCCCAGTCCCTGTTGTCTTATATGTCTGAGACAGTGGAAACGTCCTGTCTGAGAAGACAGGTACTTAGATAGTGAACACATTTGCGACAACAGGGACTGAGACAGTGGACACTTATGATACTACCGGGACTTACATATTGGATACATCTGAGAGAACAGGGAATTAGAGAGTGGACACATATAAGAAAACTGGGACATAGACAGTGGACATATCTGAGAAAAAAGGGACTGAGACCATGGACCTGACTGAGACAACAGGGACTGAGACAGTTGACATGTCTGAGACAGTGGACATGTCCTGTCTGAGGACGGGGTCTTAGAAATTGGACACATCAGAGACAACCAGGAATGAGGCAGTGGACACATCAGAGGCAACTGGGACTGAGACAGTGGGCATATTTGAGACTGCAGTGATTGAGACAGTGGAAATGTCTGAGACAACAGACAGTGAGACTGTGGACATGTCTGAGGCAGCACAGATGTCTGAGACAACAGGTTCTGACACCATGGAAATGTCTGAGAAACCAGGTACTGAGACCATGGACATGTGTGAAAAAACAGGGACTGGGAAATTAGACAAGTCTGAGACAGCAGGGACTGAGATTTTGGACATGTCTGAGACAACAGGGACTGAGACAGTGGATATGTCTGAGAAACCCGGGTCTGAGAAATTGGACACATAGAGAAGGGTTCGAGACAGTGGACATGTCTGCTACAACAGAGACTGAGACAGTTGACATGTCTGAGGCAGTGGAAATGTCCTGACAGGGAAAACAGGGACTTAGAAAGTGGAAACATCTGAGACAACACATACTGAGACAGTGGACACATCAGAGACAACGAGGACTGAGACAGTGGACATATCTGAGACAACAGAGACTGAGACAGTGGACATTTTTGAGACTACAGTGATTTATACAGTGGATATGTCTGAGGCAACAGGCAATGAGACTGTGGACATGTCTGAGGCAACACAGATGTCTGAGACAACAGGTTATGACACCATGGAAATGTCTGAGAAATCAGGGACTGAGAGAGTGGACATGTGTGAAAAAACAGGGACTGAGAAAGAGACATGTCTGACACAGAAGAGACTGAGACAGTGGACATGTCTGAGACAACAGGGACTGAGACAGTGGACATGTCTGAAAAACCAGGGACTGAGACATTTGACACCTCTGAGACAACAAGGTTTGAGACAGTGGACATGTCTGAGACAACAGGGAATAAGAAGGTGGACATGTCTGAGAAAACAGGGACTGAGTCAATGGAAATGTTTGAGACAAAACAGACTGAGTCAGTGGACACGTCTGAGACAACATGGATCGATATGGTGGACATGTCTGAGACAACAGAGAGTGACACAGTTGATATGTCTGCGACAGGTCCTGTCTGAGAAGAGAGGGACTTAGACAGTAGACACATCTGAGAAAAAAGGGACTGAGACAGTGGAAACATCAGAGACAACTTGTACTGTGACAGTGCACATATCTGGGACATCAGGGAATGAGACAGTGGACATGTCTGAGACAGGAGTTATTGAGACCATGGATATGTCTGATATAATAGCCACTGAGACCATGGACATGTCTGAGATAACAGGGACTGAGACAGTGGACATGTCTGAGACAGCAGGGAGTGAGTCGGTGGACATGTCTGAGACAACAGGGACTGAGACTGTGGACATGTCTGAGAAAACAGTGACTGAGACAGTGGACATGTCTGAGACAATAGGGTTCAAGACAGTGGACATGTATGCGACAACAGAGACTGAGACAGTTGACATGTCTGAGACAGTGGACATATCCTCTCTGAGAAGACAGTGACTTAGAAAGTGGACACATCCATCGGAGACAACAGGGACTTAGACAGTGGACACATCAGAGACACCGGGGCCTGAGACGGTGGACATATACATATCTGAGACTGCAGGGATTCAAACACTATACATATCTGAGACAAATGGGACTGAGACTTTGGACATGTCTGAGACAACAGGGGCTGAGACATTCGAAATGCATGATAAAACAGGGACTAAGACAGTGGACATGTCTGAGACAACAGGGATGGAGACAGTAGATATTTCTGAGACAACAGGCACTGAGACCGCGGATATGTCTGAGACAACAGGGAATCAGAATTTGGACAAGTCTGAGACTGCAGAAACTCAGACACTATACATATCTGAGACAACCAGACTGAGACTTCAGAAATGTGTAATAGAACAGGGACTGAGACATGGGAAATAGATGATAAAACATGTCTGAGAAAACAGGGACTGAGACGGATGATATGTCTGAGACAGTGGAGATGTACTGTGTGAGAAGACAGGGATTTAGACAGGAATTTAGAACATATCTGAGACAACCGGGACTGAGACAATGGACATATCTAAGACAACAGGGACTGAGATTGTAGACATGGCTGATACATTAGGGACTGAGACAGTGGATATGTCTGAGACAACAGGCACTGAGACCGTGGACATGTCTGAGACAACAGGGACTGGGACCTTGGACATGTCTGAGACAACAGGGAATCTGAAATTGGCCATGTTGGAGACTGCAGGGGAAAAACCACTATACATATCTGAGACAACAGGGACTGAGACATTGTTCATGTCTGAGACAACAGGGACAGAGATAAAGGATATGTCTAAAACAACTTTGACTGAGAAAGGGGACATGTCTGAGAAAGGGACACATATTTGAGACAACAGGGTCTGAGACAATGGCTGTGACATCAGGGACTGAGACACTGGACATGTCTGTGACCATAGGGAATGAGACACTGGAGAGAACTGAGACAACATTGACTGAGATAGTTTATATATTTGAGACAACACGCACTGAGACTGTGGATATGTCTGAGACACCAGTGACTGAGACTTTGGACATGTCTTAAACAACATGGGCAGAGGTAGTGGAAATGTCTGAGACAACACAGATGTCTGAGACAACAGGTTCTGACAGCATGGAAATGTCTTAGAAACCAGGGACAGAGACAGTGGACATGTGTGAAAAAAACAGAGACTGAGAAATTAGACATGTCTGAGACAGCAGAGACTGAGACAGTGGACATGTCTGAGAAAACAGGGACTTAGACAGTGGACACGTCTGAGACAACAGGGATGGAAACAGCAGACATGTCTGTGACAACAAAGACTGAGACAGTTGACATGTCTGAGACAGTGGACGTGTCTTGTCTGAGAAGACAGGGACTTAGAAAGTGGACACATCTGAGACAACAGGTACTGAGACAGTGGACACATCAGAGAAAACCGGGACTGACACACTGGACATATCTGATACAACAGGGATGGAGACAGTGGACATGTTTGAGACTACAGGGATTAAGACAGTATATATGTATGAGATGACAGGCACTGAGAATGTGGACATGTCTGAGACAACACAAATGTCTGAGTCAACAGTTTCAGACAGCATGTAAATGTCTGAGAAACCAGGGACTGAGACAGTGGACATGTGAGGAAAAACAGGGACTGAGAAATGAGACTTGTCTGAGACAGCAGGGACTGAGACAGTGGACATGTCTCAGACAACAGGGACTCAGACAGTTGACATGTCTGAGAAAACTGGGACTGAGACATTGGTCACGTCTGGGACAACAGGTTTCAAGATGGTGGACATCTCTGAGACAAAAGAGACTGAGACAGTTGACATGTCTGAGACAGTGGACATATCTTTTCTGAGAAGACAGGGAATTAGAACGTGGACACATCTGAGACAACAGGGAATGAGTCAGTAGACACATCAGAGACAACTGGGACTGAGACAGAGAACATATCTGAGACAACAGGGACTGAGACAGTGGACATCTTTGAGACTACAGTGATTGAGACAGTGGATATGTCTGAGACAACAGGCACTGAGACCGTGGACGTGTCTGAGACAACACAGATCTCTGAGAGAACAGGTTCTGACACCATGGAAATGTCTGAGCAACCAGGGACTGGACCATTGGACATGTCTGAGAAAGTGGACATTCCATGTCTGAAAAAAAATGACTGAGACAGCAGACATTTCTGATATAACAGGGACTGTGAACGTAGACATATATTGGACAACAGGGACAAAGACCATTGACATGTTTGAGACAACATGGAATGAGACAGGGGACATGTGTGAGACAACAGGGCCTGAGAGAGTGGACATCACTGTGACATTAGGGATTGAGATAGTGGATATGTCTGTGACAGTGGACATGTCATGTCTGAGACAACAGGGACTGAGATTGTGGACATGTCTGAGACAATAAGTACTGAGAGAGTGTACATGTCTGAGACAACTGGTACTGAGACCGTGGACATGTCTGAGACAACACCAACAGATAACGTAGACATATCTGAGATGATGGGAACAGAGACCAAAGACATGTCTGGGACAACAGGGACTGAGACATTGGACATGTCTGAGACAACAGATACTGAGACATTTGACATGTCTGGGACTGCAGGGACGCAGACACTGGACATATATGAGAAAAACAGGAATGAGACTTTGGACATGTCCGAGACTGATGGGACTCACACACTGGACATACCTGAGACAAAAAAGACTGAGACTTTGGTCATGTCTGAGACAAAAGGGACTGAACAGTGGACATGTTGAGACAACAATATTCAAGAGAGTAGACTTGTCTGAGGCAACAGAGACTGAGACAGTTGATGTGTCTGAGACAATGGAAGTGTCCTGTCTGAGAAGTCAGGGAATTAGATAGTGGACACACCTGAGACAACAAGGACTGAGACAGTGGACACTTATGACACTACCAGGACTTAGATAGTGGACACATTTGAAACAACAGGGTTTTAGAGTGAACATATCTAAGACAACCAGGACAGAGACAGTGGTCATATCTGAGAAAACAGGGACTGAGACATTGGACATGTCTGAGAGAACAGGGACTGAGACAGTGGATATATCTGAGACAACAGGCACTGAGACCTTGGACATATCTGAGACAACAGGGACTGCGACAGTGGACATGTCTGAGACAACAGTGACTGAGACAGTGGATATGTCTGATACAGCAGGGACAGAGACAGTGAACATGTCTGAGACAAGAGAGATGTCTGAGACAATGGGTTCTGAGAACATGGAAATGTCTGGGAAACCAGAGACTGAGACAGTGGACATGTGTGAAAAAACAGGGACTGAGAAATTAGACATGTCTCTGACAGCAGGTACTGAGACAGTGAACATGTCTGAGAAAACAGGGTCTGAGACAGGGGACATGTCTGAGACAACAGGATTCGAGACAGTGGATATAACAAAGACAACAGAGACTGAGACAGTTGACATGTCTGAGACAGAGGACATGTCCTATCTGAGAAGGCAGGGACTTAGAAAGTGGACACATCTGAGAAAACAGGGACGGAGACTGTGCACACCTCTGAGTAAAAAGAGTTTGAGACCATGGAAATGTCTGAGACCACAGAGACTGAGACAGTGGACATGGCTGAGACAACAGAGACTGAGAGATGACATGTCTGAGATGGTGGACATGTCCTATCTGAGAAGACAAGGAATTAGAAAGTGGACACATCTAAGAAAACAGGGACTGAGACAGTGGACACATCAGAGACAACCAAGACTGAGAAAGTGGACCTATCTGAGACAACAGCGAGTGAGACATTGGACATATTTGAGCTACAGGGATTGAGATAGTGGATATGTCTGAGAAAACAGGCACTGAGACCATGGACATGACTGAGACAACACAGATGTTTGAGACAAAATTTTCTGACACCATGGAAATGTTTGAGAAATTAGGGACTGAGACATTCTATATGTGTGAAAAGACAGGGACTGAGAAATTTGACATGTCTAAGACAGCAGGGACTGAGACAGTGGACATGCCTGACACAACAGGGACTGAGAGAGTGGACATGTCTGAGAGAACAGGGATTGAGACAGTGGACATCTCTGAGACAACAGGGTTCGGGACAGTGGACATGTCTGAGACAACAGAGACTGAGACATTTGACATGTCTGAGACAGTGGACATGTCCTGTCTGAGAAGACAGGGACTTAGAAATAGGACACCTCTGAGACAAAAGGGACTGAAACAGTGGACACATCAGAGACAACCGTGACGGAGAAAGTGGACATATCTGAGACAACAGGGACTGAGAAAGTGGACATATTTGAGCCTACCGGGATTGAGATGGTGGATATGTCTGAGACAACAGGCACTGAGACTGTGGACATGTCTGAGACAACACAGATGTCTGAGACAACAGGTACTGACACCATGGAAATGTCTGTGAAACTAGGGACTGAGACAGTGGACATGTGTGAAAAAGCATGAACTGAGAAATTAGACATATCTGAGACAGCAGGAACTGAGACAGTGGACATGTCTGAGACAACAGGGACTGAGACAGGTGACACGTCTGAGATAACAGGGTTTGACACAGTTGATATGTCTGAGACAACAGAGACTGAGACAGTTGTCATGTCTGAGATATTGGACATGTCCTGTCTGAGAAGACAGGGACCTAGAAAGTGGACACATCTGAGATAACAGGGACTGAGACAATGGACATTTCTGAGAAAACAAGGACTGAGACAGTGGACATTTCTGAGACAACAGGGACTGACACAGGGGATATGTCTGAAACAACAGGGCGCTAAGACAGTGGACATATCTGAGACAACAGGGACTGAGACAATGGATATGTCTGAGACAACAGGGTCTTTGACAGTTTACACATATGAAACAACCAAAACTGCGACCGTGGTCATATCTGAGGCAACAGGGACTGAGACAGTGGACATGTCTGAGTCCACATGGATTGACACAGTGGATATGTCTAAAACAACAGGGACTGAGACAGGAGACTTCTCTGAAACAACAGGGTCTGAGACAGTAGATATATCTGAGACAACAGGTACTGAGACAGTGGACATCTGTGAGACAACAGGGAATGAGAAAGTGGATATGTTTGAGACAACAGGGACTGAGATAGTGGATATGTCTGAAACAACAGGGACTGAGATATTGGACATATCTGAGACAACACACATATCTGAGACAACAGGGTCTCAGTCAATGGACATGTTTGAGACATCAGGGACTGTGAGGGTTTACATGTGTGAAATAACTGGGACTGAGACTGTGTACATGTCTGAAACAACAGGGACTGAGTCAGTGGCTATGTCGGATTCAACAGGCTTTGAGACAGTAGACGTGTCTGAGACAATAGAGACTGAGACAGTTGACATGTCTGATAAAACTGCGATTAAGAGCATGTTTGTGTCTGAGACAATGGGGACTGAGACAGGCAACATGTGTGAAATAACAGGGAATGAGACAGTAGATATATCTGAAACAACAAGGTCTGAGACTGTGGACATGTCTGTGACAACAGGTACAGAGACAGTGGACATGTCTGAGAAAACAGGGACTGAGACAGTGGCTATGTCTGAGAAAACAGGGACTGAGACAGTGGACATGTCTGAGAGAACAGGGACTGAGACCATGGACATATCTGAGACAACAGGGTTCCAGACAATGGACATGTCTGAGACAACAGAGATTGAGACAAGAGACTGAGACATTTGACATGTCAGAGACAGTGGACATGTCCTGTCTGAGAAGACAGGGACTTAGAAAGTGGACACTTCTGAGACAACAGGGACTGAGACATTGGACATGTCATAGACAACCGGGACTGAGAAAGTGGACATATATGAGACAACAGGGACTGAGACTGTGGACATGTTTGAGTCTATCGGGATTGAGAGAGTGGATTTGTCTGAGACAACAGGCACTGAGACATATGTGAGACAAGACAGATGTCTGAGACAATGGCTTCTGACACCATGGAAATGTCTGGGAAACCAGGGACTGAGACAGTGGACATGTGTGAAAAAACAGGGACTGAGAAATTAGACATTTCTGACACAGCAGGAACTGAGACAGTGGACATGTTTGAGACAACAGGGACTGAGACAGTGGACATATCTGAGAAAACAGGGACTGAGACATTTGACACGTCTGAGATAACCGGGTTTGATACAGTGGATATGTCTGAGAGAACAGAGACTGAGACAGTTTTCATGTCTGAGATATTGGACATGTCCTGTCTGAGAAGACAGGGACCTAGAAAGTGGACACATCTGAGACAACAGGGACTGAGACAGTGGACGTTTCTGAGAAAATAGGGACTGAGACAGTGGACATTTCTGAGACAACAGGGACTGACACATTTCTGAGACAACAGGGACTGAAACAACAGGGCGTGAGACAGTGGACATGTCTGAGACAACAGGGACTGAGACAATGGATATGTCTGAGACAACAGGGACAGAGACAGTGAACATGTCTTAGAAAACAGGAACTGAGACAGTGGACATGTCTGAGAGAACAGAGACTGAGACAGATGACATTTCTGAGACATTGGATATGTTGTGTCTGTGAAGACATGGACATAGAAAGTGGACACAGTGGAGACAACAGGGAATGAGACACTGGACACATCAGAGACAATCAGGACTGAGACATTGGACATATTTGATACAACAGGGAATGAGACAGTGGACTTGTTTGAGATTACAGGGATTGAGACAGTGGATATGTATGAGCCAACAGGCACTGAGCCAGTGGACATGTCTGAGACAACAGGGACTGAGACCATGGACATGTGTGAGATAACAGGGACTGACACAGTGGACATGTCTGAGAAAACAGGGACTGAGAGAGTGGACACATCTGAGACAACAGGGTTCCAGACATTGGACATGTCTGAGTCAACAGAAACTGAGACAAAAGACTGAGATATTTTACATGTCAGAGACAGTGGACATGTCCTGTCTGAGAAGACAGGGACTTAGAAAATGGACACTTCTGAGATAACAGGGATTGAGACATTGGACACATCAGAGACAACCAGGAATGAGAAAGTGGACGTATCTGAGACAACAGGGACTGTGATTGTGGACATGTTTGAGCCTATCGGAATTGAGACAGTGGATTTGTCTGAGACAACAGGCAATGAGACCGTGGACATATGTGAGACAGCACAGATGTCTGAGAGAAGAGGTTCTGACACCATGGAAATGTCTGGGAAACCAGGGACTGAGACAGTGGACATGTGTGAAAAAAACAGGGACTGAGAAATTAGACATTTCTGACACAGCAGGAACTGAGAAAGTGGACATGTCTGAGACAACAGGGACAGAGACAGTGGACATGTCTTAGAAAACAGGGACTGAGACAGTGGACATGTCTGAGAGAACAGAGACTGAGACAGAAGACATGTCTGAGACATTGGACACGGGTCTGAAAAGAAAGGGACTTAGAAAGTGGACACACTTGAGACAACAGGGAAAGAGACACTGGACACATCAGAGACAACCAGGACTGAGACATTGGACATATCTGAGACAACAGGGACTGAGACAGTGGACTTGTTTGAGATTACAGGGATTGAGACAGTGGATATGTCTGAGCCCACAGGTACTGAGACTGTAGACCTGTCTGAGAAAACAAGGAATGAGCCAGTGGACATGTCTGAGACAACAGGGACTGAGACATTGGATATGTATTAGAAAACAGGGAATCAGACATTAGAAATGTCTGAGACTGCAGGGTCTCATACACTGGACACATCTAAGACAATTGGGGCTGAGATTTTGGACATGTCTGAGACAACAGGGACTGAAACATTGGACATGTCTGAGACAACAGGGACTGAGACCATGGACATGTCTGAGACAAAGGGAACTGAGACCTGGTACATATCTGAGATAACAGGGACTGAGACAGTGGACATGTCTGAGACAACAGGGACTGAGATAGTGGATATTTCTGAGACAACACTTACTGAAACAGTGGACATGTCTGAGATCACAGAGACTGATACAATGGATATGTATGAATCAAGAGGGACTGAGACAGTGGACATGTCTGAGACAAAAGGGAATGAGACAATGGACATGTCAGAAACGACAGGGACTGAGACAGAGGACATGTCTCAGACAACACAAATATCTGATCAGAGACAACAGGCTCTGAGACCATGGACATATCTGAGACAACAGGGACTGAGACAGTGGACATGTTTGAAAGAACTGGGACTGAGACATTAATCATGTCTGAGACTACAGGACTGAGAAAGTGGACACGTCAGAGACAACAGGGTCTGAGACAGTGGAAATGTCTGAGACAACAGGGACTGAAACATGGGAAATGTCTGAGAAAACAGGTACTGAGACCTTGGACATGTCTGAGATAACAGGGACTGACACAGTCGACATGTCTGAGACAAAGGGAACTGAGACCTTGTACATGTCTGAGATAACAGGGACTGAGACAGTGAACATGTCTGAGACAACACTTACTGAAACAGTGGACATGTCTGAGACAACAGGGACTTAGACATTGGACATGTCTGAGATAATAGGGTCTGAGACAGGGGACATGGCTGAAACAACAGGAACTGAGACAGTGGACAAGTGTGAAACATCAGGGAATGAGACAGTGGACATATATGAGAAAAAAGGGACTGAGACAGTGGCCAAGTGTGAAATAACAGGGAAGGAGACAGTGGACATGTCTAAGACAAAAGGGACTGTGACATTGCACATGTCTGAGACAACACACATAACTGAGACAACAGGGTCTGAGAGCATGTACATGTCTGAGACAACAGGGACTGAGACAGTGGACATGTATGAAACTACTGGGCCTGAGACATTTGTCATGTCTGAGACAACAGGGACTGTCACAGGAGACATGTCTGAAACAACAGGGCTTGAGACATTGGACATATCTGAGAGAAGACGGACTGAGAAAATTGATATGTCTGAGACAACAGGGACTTGAACAGTTTACACACCTGAGATAACAGGGATTGAGACATTGGACATGTCTATCACAACATTGACTGACACAGTGGATATGTCTGAAACAACAGGGACTGAGACAGTGGACATGACAGAGACAACAGGGACAGAGACCGTGGACATGTCTGATACAACTGGGGCTAAGAGCATGTACCTGTCTGAGAAAAAGGGGAATGAGACAGTAGATGTATCTGAGACAACAGGAACTAAGACAGTGGAAATGTCTGAGTCAACAGAGAATGAGACAGTGGATATGTCTGAGACAACAGTGACTGAGATAGTGGATATGTCTGAAACCACAGGGACTGAGACAATGGACATGTCTGAGACAACAGGGACTGAGACAGTTGACATGTCTGAGATATTGGACATGTCCTGTCTGAGAAGACAGGGACTTAGAAATTGGAGAGACCTGAGACAACAGGGACTGAGTCAATGGACACATCAGAGCCAACCAGGACTGAGACATTGGACATATCTGAGACAACAGGTACTGAGACAGTGAACTTGTTTGAGACTGGACATATCTGAGACAATTGGGACTGAGATTTTGGACATGTCTGAGCAACAGGGACTGAGACCTTTACATGCATGAGGTAACAGGGACTGATATAGTGGACATGTCTGAGACAAAGGGAACTGAGACCTTGTACATGTCTGAGATAACAGGGACGGAGCAATGGACATGTCTGTGAAAACAGGGACTGAGATAGTGGATATGTCTGAGACAACACTTACTGAAACAGTGGACATGTCCGAGACAACAGGGCTTAGATATTGGACATGTCTGAGATAATACAGTCTGAGATAGGGTACTTGGCTGAAACAACAGGAACTGAGACAGTGGACAAGTGTGAAACATCAGGGAATGAGACAGTGGACATGTATGAGAAAAAAGGGACTGAGACTTTGGACACCTCTCAATCAACGGGGTTTGAGACAATGGAAATGTCTGAGAACACAGAGCCTGAGACAGTGGACATGGCTGAGACAAGAGGCACTGAGACAGTGGACAAGTTTGACATAACAGGGAATGAGACAGTGGAGGTGTCTGAGACAAAAGGGACTGTGACAGTGGACATGTCTGAGACAACACACATAACTGAGACAACAGGGTCTGAGATCATGTACATGTCTAAGACAACAGGGACTGAGACAGTGGACATGTGTGAAACTATTGGGCCTGAGAATGTTGTCATGTCTGAGACAACAGGGACTTACACTGGAGATATGTCTGAAACAACAGGGCCTGAGACAGTGGACATGTCTGAGACAACAGGGACTGAGAAAATGGATATGTCTGAGACAACAGGAACTTGGACAGTTTACACATCTGAGACACCCAGGAATGAGACCGTGGACATATCTGGGACAACAAGGACTCAGACAGTGGACATGTCTATGACAACATGGACTGACACAGTGGATATGTCTGAATCTACAGGGACTGAGACAGTGGACATGAAATAGACAACAGGGACAGAGACGTGGACATGTCTGATACAAATGTGACTAAGAGCGTGTTCATGTCTGAGACAACGGGGAATGAGACTGTAGATATATCTGAGATAACAGGGACTGAGACAATGGACATGTCTGAGACAATAGAGAATGTGACAGTGGATATGTCTGAGACAACAGGGACTGAGATACTGGACATGTATGAAACAACAGGTACTGAGACTGTGGACATATCTGAGACAACACACATATCTGAAACAAGAGGGTCTTAGACCATGGAGATGTCTGAGACATCAGGGACTGAGACAGTTTACATGTGTGAAACAACTGGGACTGAGACAGTGGACAGGTCTGAGACAACAACAGGGAATGAGACAATGGATATGTTTGAGACAACAGGGAATAGGACAGTTTACACATCTGAGACAACTGGGATGGAGACCATTGACATATCTGAGATAACGGGGACTGAGAGAGTGATCATGTCTGAGACAACAGGGACTGAGACATTGTACATGTCTGAGACAACATGGACTGGGACAGTGGCCACATCTGAGACACCTGGACTGAGAGAGTGGACATATATAAGACATCAGGGATTGAGACAGTGGATATGTCTGAGGCAACATGGACTGGGACAGTGGACATGACTGAGACAACAGAGACTAAGTCTGTGGACATGTGTGAGCAAAGAGGGAATGACATTGGATATATCTGAGATAATGCAGACTCAGACATTGGACATGTCTGAAACAACAGGGAATGAGACAGTGGACATATCTGTCTGAAGCAACAGGAATTGAGACAGTGGACATTTTCTGAAAAAAAGGGACTGAAACAGTGGACATTTCTGAGACAACAGGGACTAAGACACTGGACATGTCTGAGACAACAGGTACTTAGAGATTGGACACATCTAAGACAATGAGGACTCAGACAGGCGACATGTCTGAAACAACATGGATTGAGACAGTAGATATATATGAAACAACAGGGTCTGAGACAGTGGACATTTCTGAGACAAAAGGTACTGAGACCTTGGACATGTCTGACACAACACTGAATAAGACATTGGACATGTTTGAGACAGCAGGGACTCATACACTGGACATATCTGAGACAAGTGGTACTAAGACTTTGGACATGTCTGAGAGAACTGGGACTGAGGGTGTGGACATGTCTGAGACAACAGGCACTGAGACAGTGGACATGTGTGAAACAATACGGAATGAGACAGTGGACATGTCTGAGACAACAGGGACTGAGACAGTGGACTCGTCTGAGTCAACAGGGTACGAGACAGTGGTCCTGTCTGAGACAATAGTGACTGAGACAGTTGACATGTCTTCGCCAGTGGACAATCCTGTCTGAGATGACAGTGACTGAGACAGTGAACACATCTGAGACAATAGGGAAGAGACAGTGGACATATCTGAGACAACAGCTATTGAGACTATGGACATGTCTGAAACCTCTGGGACTGACACAATGGATATGTATGAAACAAGAGGGACTGAGACAGTAGACATGACTGAGACACCAGGGACTGAGACAGTGGACATGTCTGAGACAATACACATATCTGAGACAACAGGGTCTGAGACCATGGACATGTCTGATACAACAGGTGCTGAGACAGTGGACATGTTTGAAACAACTGGGACTGAGACAGTAGACATGTCTGAGACTACAGGGACTGAGACAGTGGAAACGTCAGAGACAACAGGGTCTGAGACAGTGGAAATATTTGAGACAATAGGGACTGAGACCTGGGACATGTCTAAGACAACAGGGAAACAGACATTGGAAATGTTTGAGACTACAGGCACTCAGACACTGGACATATCTGAGTCAACCGGGACTGTGAATTTGGACATGTCTTAGACAACAGGGACTGAGACAGTGGACATATCTGAGACAACAGGGACTGAGACAGTGGACATGTTTGATACAACTGCGACTAAGAGCATGTTCATGTCTAAGAAAATGGGGACTAAGACAGGTGACACATCTGAAAAAACAGGAACTGTACTAAGTCAGTAGATATATCTGAGACAACAGGGACTGAGACAGTGGACACGTCTGAGACAACAGGGACTAGGACAATGGACATGTCTGAGACAACAGGGATTGAGACAGTGGACATTTCTGAGACAATAGGGACTGTGAACTTGGGCATGTGTGAGAAAACAGGGAATCAGACATTGAACATGTCTGCGACTGCAGGGTCTCAGGCACTGGATATATTTGAGACAACCAGGACTGAGACTTTGGATATGTCTGAGACAACAGGGACTGAGACATTGCAAATTCCTGAGACAATAGGGACTGACACAGTGGACATTTCTGAGACAACAGACACTTTCACTGTGGACATGTCTGAGACAACAAGGACTGAAACCATCGACATGTCTGAGACAATGGGAACTGAGACCGTAGACCAGTCTTAGACATCAGGTACTAAGACATTGTATATGACTGACACAACAGGAATTGATATATTGGACAGGTTTGAGACAACACTGACTGAGACAATGGACATGTCTGAGAGCAGGGACTTAGATATTGGATATGTCTGAGACAACAGGAACTGGACATATCTGAGTGTGGACATATCTGAGACAACAGGCACTGAGAGAGCGGGCATGTGTGAAACAATAGGGAATGAGACAGTGGACATGTCTGAGACAACAGGTACTGAGACATTGTACTTGTCTGACTCAAAAGGGTATGAGACAGAGGACCAGTCTGAGAAAATAGCAACTAAAACAGTTGACATGTCTTCACCAGTGAACATGTCTGAAACAACAGGGACTGAGACAGTGGACTCGTTTGAGTCAAAAGGGTATGAGATAGTGGACTGGTCTGAGAAAATAGCAGCTAAGACAGTTGACATGTCTTCGCAGGGGACAAGTCCTGTAGGAGATGACAGTGACTGAGACAGTGGACACATCTGAGACAACAGGGACTGAGACAGTGAACAAATCTGAGAAAACAAGGACTGAGACAGTGGATATGTCCGAAACAAGGGGGAATGAGAGAGTGGACATGTCTGAGACAACAGGGAATGAGACAGTGCTCATGTCTGATACAACTGCGATTAAGAGCATGTTCATGTCTGAGACAACGGGGACTGAGACAGGCAACATTTATGAAACAACAGGGAATGAGACAGTAGATATATCTGAAACAACAGGGACTGAGACAGTGGACATGTGTGAAACAACTGGGCCTGAGACAGTTGTCATGTCTGAGACTACAGGGACTGAGACAGTGGAAATGTCAGAGACAACAGTGACTGAGACGGTGGAAATGTTTGAGAAAACAGGGACTGAGACAGTGGAAATGTCTGAGAAAACAGGGACTGAGACCTTGGACATATCTGAGACAACAGGGAATCAGACATTGGAAATCTCTGAGACTGCAGGGACTCAGACACTGGACATATCTGAGAAAATTTGGACTGAGATTTTGGACAAGTCTGAGATAACAGGGACTGGGACATTGGAAATGCTTGAAACAGCCGGTCGTGAGACTGTGGACATGTCTGAGACAACAGGTAATGAGACCATGGTCATGTCTGAGGTAACAGGGACTGACACAGTGGACATGTCTGAGACAAAAGGAACTGAGACCTTGTATATGTCTGACATAACAGGGACTGAGGCAGTGGACATGTCTGAGATAACAGGGACTGAGATAGTGGATATGTCTGAGACAACACTTACTGAAACATTGGACATGTCTGAGACAACAGGGATTTAGACATTGGACATGTCTGAGATAATAGGGTCTGAAACAGAGGACATGGCTGAAACAACAGGAACTGAGACAGTGGACAAGTGTGAAACAACAGGGAATGAGTCAGTGGACATGTATGAGAAGAAAGGGACTGAGACATTGGACACGTCTAAGTCAACAGGGTTTGAGACCATGGAAATGTCTGAGACCACAAAGTCTGAGACAGTGGACATGGCTGAGACAATAGGCACTGAGACAGTGAACAAGTGTGAAATAACAGGGAGTGAGACAGTGGACATGTCTGAAAAAAAAGGGACTAAGACATTGGACAAGTCTGAATCAACAGGGTTTGAGACAGAGAACCTGCCTGAGACAATAGAAGCTGACAGTTGACATGTATTCGCCATTGGACAAGTCTTGTCTGAGATGACAGAGACTGAGACAGTAGACACTTTTGAGACAACAGGGAATGAGTTTGTGGACACATCTGAGACAACCAGGATTGAGACATTGGACATATCTGTGACAACAGGGACTGAGACACTGGACATTTCTGAGACCACAAGTACTGACACAGTGCATATGTCTGAAACAAGAGGGCGTGAGACAGTGGACATGTATGAGACAACAGGGACTGAGACATGGGTATGTCTGAAATAACAGGGACTTGGACAGTTTTCACACCTGAGACAACCGGGACTGAGACCATGGACATACCTGAGACAACAGGGACTGAGTCAGTGGACATGTCTGAGACATCATGGAATGACACAGTGGATATATCTGAAACAACAGGGATGGAGACAGTGGACATGACAGAGACAACAGGGACAGAGACCATTTACATGTCTGATACAACTGCGACAAAAAGCGTGTTCATGTCTAAGACAATGGCGACTTGGCGACATGTCTGAAACAACAGGGACTGAGATAGTAGATATATCTGAGACAACAGAGACTGAGACAGTGGACATGTGTGAGAAAACCAGGAATGAGACAGTGGATATGTCTGAGACAACAGGGACTGAGATAGTGGACATGTCTGAAACAACAGGGAATGAGAGAGTGGACATGTCTGAGACAACACACATATCTGAGACAACAGGTCTCAGACCATGGACATGGTTCAGACATCAGGGACTGAGAGAGTTTACATGTGTGAAACAACTGGGACTCAGACTGGCCATGTCTGAGACAACACGACTGAGACAGTGGCTATGTGGGAGACAACAGGTTTTGAGACAGTGTACATGTCTGAGACAACAGAGACTGAGACAGTTGACATGTCTGATATAACTGCAATTAAGGGCTGGAGAGATGGCCTAGCGGTTAAAAGCAATGAAAGCTCTTACAGAGGACCTGGGTTCGATACCCAGCACCCACATGGTGGCTGAGAACCTTCTGGCACTCCAATTCCAGGAGAACTACAGTTCCAGGGTAATCCAACACCCTCTTCTGACCTCCACGGCATTGCACGACATGGGTGCACAAACTTGCATGCAGACAGTACATTCATACACATAGAGAAAAAAATAAAATTAATTAAATTAATTAAAAAATTAATAAAAATAATTAAAAAAACATGAATATGCTCTTAATCACAGTTTTTGTGATTAAGAGCATATTCATGTCTGAGACAACAGGGACTGAGACAGGCAACATGTCTGAAACAATAGGGAATGAGACAGAAAATATATCTGAAACAACAGGGACTGAGAGAGTGGACATGTCTGAGACAACAGGGACTGAGACAGTGGACATGTCTGAGACAACTCAGACTGAGATAGTGGACATATCTTAGAAAACAGAGACTGAGACCATGGACATGTCTGAGACAACAGAGACTGAGACAGTTAACATGTCTAATGCATTGGACATGTCCTGTCTGAGAAGACAGGGACTTAGAAAGTGGACACACCTGAAACAACAAGGACAGACACAGTGGACACATCAGAGACAACCGGGACTGAGACATTGCACATATCTGTGACAACAGGGACTGAGACAGTGGACTTGTTTGAGACTATATGTCTGAGCAACACGGAGTGAGACCTTGGACTTGTCTTAGAAAACAGGGAATCAGACCTTGGAAATGTCTGAGACTGCAGAGACTCAGACACTGGACATATCTGAAACAATTGGAACTGATATTTTGGACATGCCTGAGACAACAGGGACTGAGACATTGGACATGTCTGAGTCAACAGGGACTGAAACCGTGAACATGTCTGAGATAACAGGGACTGAGACAGTGGACACGTTTGAGACAACAGGGTTTCAGACAGTGAACATGTCTTAGACAACAGGGACTGACACAGTAGACATACATGAAACAACAGAAACTGAGACAGGGATCATGTCTGAGACAACAGGGAATGAGACAGTGGACAGGTGTTAAACAACAGAAACTGAGACAGTGGACATGTCTGAAACAACAGGGAATGAGACAGTGGACACATTTGAGACAACAGGGTTTGAGACCCTGGACATGTCTGAGACAACAGGGACACAGATAGGTGACATGTCTGAGACTGTGGAGATGTACTGTGTGAGAAGACAGGGACTTAGACAGTGGACAGATCTGAGAGAATTAGGACTGAGAGAATAGACACATCTGAGATAATCTGGACTGAGAAATGTATATATCTGAGAAAACAGGGTCTGAGATTTTTGCCTTATCTGAGACAACAGGGATTGAAACATTGGACATGCCTGAGACAACAGGGACTGAGACAGTTGACATATCTGAGACAACAGGATATGAGAACATGGACATTTGTGAGAGAACAGGGACTGAGAGAGCAGACATGTCTGAGACAACAGGGTCTGAGATAGTGGACATGTCTGAGACAAAAGGCAATGAGACAGTGGACATGTCTAAGACAACAGGGATTTAGAGACTGGACACATCTATGACAATGAGGACTGAGACAGGTGACATGTCTGAAACAACAGGGATTGAGACAGTAGATATATCTGAAACAACATGGACTGAGACAGTGGACATGTCTGAGACAACAGGTACTGAGACCTTGGACATGTCTGAGACAACAGGGAATAAGACATTGGTCATGTCTGAGACTGTAGGGAATCAGACACTGGACATATCTGAGACAACCGGGACTGAGACTTTGGACATGTGTTAGAGAACAGGGACTGAAAGAGTGGACATGTCTGAGACAACAGGCACTGAGACAGTGGACATGTGTGAAAAAATAGGGAATGAGACAGTGGGCATGTCTGAGACAACAGGGACTGAGACATTGCACATGTCTGAGACAACAGGGACTGGGACCTTGGACATGTCTGAGACAACAAGGAATCAGAGATTGGACATGTCTGAGACTGCAGTGAGCAGACACTGGACATATATGAGACAACAGGGCCTGAGACTTAGGCCTTGTCTGAGACAACAGGGATTGAAACATTGAACATGCCTGAGACAACGATGACTGAGACAGTTGACCTGTCTGAGACAATAGGAAATGAGACCATGGACATGTTTGAGAAAACAGGGACTGAGAGAGTGGACATGTCTGAGACAACAAGTTCTGAGATAGTGGATATGTCTGAGACAAAAGGGATTGAGACAGTGGACATGTCGAGGACAACAGGGATTTAGAGAGTGGACACATCTAAGACAATGAGGACTCAGACAGGTGACATGTATGAAACAGGGATTGAGACAGTAGTTATATCTGAAACAACATGGACTGAGACAGTAGACATGTCTGAGACAACAGGTACTGAGACCTTGGACATGTCTGAGACAACAGAGAATAAGTCATTGGACATGTCTGAGACTGCAATGACTCAGACACTGCCAGGACATATATGAGACAGCGGGCCGTTCTGAGAAAATAGCAACCGAGACAGTTGACATGTCTTCACCAGTGGGCATGTCCTGTCTGAGATGACAGCGAATGAGACAGTGGACACATCTGAGACAACAGGGAATGAGACAGTGGACACATCTGAGAAAACAAGGACTGAGACTGTGGATATATCTGAAACAAGAGGGACTGAGACAGTGGACATGTCTGAGGCAACAGGGAATGAGACAGTGTATATGTCTGATACAACTGCTATTAAGAGCATCTTTATGTCTGATACAAAGGGGACTGAGTTAGGCAACATTTATGAAACAACAGAGAATGAAACAGTAGATATATCTGAAACAACAGGGCCTGAAACAGTGGACATGTGTGAAACAACTGGGCCTGAGACAGTTGTCATGCCTGAGACTACAGGGACTGAGACAGTTTACACGTTAGAGACAACAGGGACTGAGACAGTGGAAATGTCTGAGACAACAGGGACTGGGACCTTGGACATGTCTGAGACAACAGGGAATCAGACATTGGAAATCTCTGAGACTGCAGGGACTCAGACACTGGACATATCTGAGACAACTGGGACTGAGACTTTGGACATGTCTGAGAAAACAGGGACTGAGACAGTGGATATGTCTGAGACAACAGGGACTGAGACAGTGGACATGTCTGTTACAACTGTGAATAAGAGCATGTTCATGTCTGAATCAAAGGGTACTGAGACAGGTGGCATGTTTGAAACAACTGGGACTGTAGTAAATCAGTAGATATATCTGAGACAATAGAGATTGACACAGTGGACATGTGTGAAAAAGTATGGAATCAGACATTGGGCTTGTCTGAGACTGCAGGGACTCAGACACTGGACATATTTGAGACAACCGGGACTGAGACTTTGGACATGTCTGAGACAACAGGGACTGAGACGTTGGAAATGCCTGAGACAATAGGGAATGAGACAGTGGACATGTCTGAGACAAAAGGGACTGACACCGTTGACATGTCTGAGACAACGGGAAATGAGACCATGGACCTGTCTGAGACATCAGGTACTGAGACAGAGTAAATGTCTGACACAACACAGATTGAGATAGTGGACAGGTGTGAAACAACAGTGACTGAAAGAATGGACATGTCTGAGACAGCAGGGACTTAGACATTGGATATGTCTGAGACAACAGGGACTGAGACAATGGACATGTCTAAGACAACAGGGATTGAGACTGTGTACATGTATGAGAAAACCAGCACTGAGGCAGTGCACATATCTCAGACAACAGCGACTGAGACCGTGGATGTGTCTGAGACAACAGGGACTTAGACTGTGGACATGTCTTAGACAACAGCGACTGACACAGCAGACATATGTGAAACAACAGAAACTGAGACAGGAAACATGTCTGAGACAACAGGGAATCAGACAGTGGACATGTGTTAAACAACAGAAACTGAGACAGTGGACATGTCTGAGACAACATGAACTGAGAGTGCACACGTTTGAGACAACAGGGTTTGAGACAATGGACATGTCTGAGAAAATAGGGACTGAGACAGTTGACATGTCTGAGACAGTGAAGATGTACTGTTTGAGAAGACAAGGACTTAGAAATTGGACAGATCTGAGAGAACTGGGATTGAGAGAATGGACACATCTGAGACAACCTGGACTGAGAAATTGTACATATCTGAGACAACAGGGATTGAGAGTTTAGACATGTCTGAGAAAATAGGGACTGAGACAGTGGATATGTCTGTGACAACAGGCACTGAGACCATGGACGTGTCTGAGACAACACAGCCTGAGACTGTGGACATGGCTGAGACAACAGGGACTGGGACCTTGGACAGGTCTGAGACAACAGGGAATTAGAATTTGGACAGGTCTGAGACTGCAGGGAACAGACACTGAACATATCTGAGACAACAGGGACTGAGATTTTGACCTTGCCTGAGACAACAGGTTTTGAAACCTTGGAGATACCTGAGACATCAGGGACTGAGACAGTTGAAATGTCTGAGAAAACAGGAAATGAGACCATGGACATGTTTGAGAGGACAAGAACTGAGAGAGTGGACATGTGTGAGACAACATGGACTGAGATAGTGGACAAGTCTGACATAAAAGGGAATGAGACAGTGAACATATCTCAGACAACAGGGATTTAGAGAGTGGACTCATCTAAGACAAGGAGGCCTCAGGCGGCATGTCTGAAACAACAGGGATTGAGACAGTGGACATATCTGTTACAACAGTGAATGAGACCTTTTTTGTTATTTTGCTTGTGCTTTCTTTTTTTCATGTAAATTTATTTTTATTTTTTTGAACAGATCTAGACCCGTGTTCTCATTCATTCCCCCACCCCGCAAGACCTTATGCATTCTGCCAAACATGCTTTTCATCTCTTTCTCGGTCTTTGCCAATATTCTCCATGAGGAATTTGACTGTTTTGAGCAGAAGTTCACTGTTTCAGTCAGTTCTTTGATGCAGTCCTTTCTGTTGTTGTTGTTGTTTCCAATATGCATTACACCCAACTGCTTTGGACAAAAGCTCATGGGGCCCTACACAAGAAATACTTACAACTAGGTAATTGGAACTAGCATCCACAGATGAGGGATACCATTCATCGTTTGTTTTTCTGGGACTGTGTTACCTCACTCAGCATGATGTCCTCTAGCTTCAGCCATTTTCCTACAAATCTCGTGACTCGTGATGTCATCTTTCTTTACTGATGCATAGAACTCCATTGTGTAGATGTACCACATTTTCTCTATCCACTTCATCAGTTGAGGCATTTGGTTGGGTTGGTCCAGATCCTTGCTATTGTGGAGAGAGATGAAATAAACATGGTTATGCATGGATCTAGTCTTGAGGGTACATGCCCAGGAGTGGTATGGCTGGGTCGGGTGGCAAGTTCATTCCAAGTCTTCCAAGGGTTCTCCACACTGCTTTCCATAGTGGCTGTACGAGTTTACATTCCCACCAGCAGTGGATGAGTGTTCCCCTTTCCCCACAACCTCTCCAGCACTTGGTATCATTTGTTTTCTTGATCCTAGCCAGTCTTATTGGAGTAAGATGATATCTTAAAGTGGTTTTGATTTGCATTTCCTTAATGATTAGTGATGTTGAACACTTCTTGAGGTGTTTCTCAGACATCTCTAATTCCTCACTTGTGGAGTCTCTGTTCAGTTCTTTGCTCCATCTATTGAGTGGGTCATTTGTTTTTTTTTCCTTTTTTTTGAGTAGTTTATATATTCTAGAAATCAATGCTTTGTCAGATGTATCTGCAATGAAGTTTTCCTCCCACTCTGTGGGATGTCTCTTCACTTCCTTGATTGTTTCTTTTGATATTCAGAAGTTTTTGAATTCATATGCAGCTTACTATAACTTGATAAATCATTGCAGTATTTCAACATTTTGATTTTTATTATTTTTATTTATTTTATTATTATTAGTTTGTTATGTCTTTTTGAGACAGGGTCTCCCTGTAGCCCCAGCTGTCCTGGAACTCACTCTGTAGACCAGGCTGGCCTCACGAAGATCTGCTTGCCTCTGCTTCCCGAGTGCTAGGATTAAAGGTGTGCGCCAACACGGCCGGCACATACAGGAATATTTCAAAAACCTATAGTCTACCAAGTTTGAAAACCTAGAAGAAATGGATGAATATCTGAAATCCCAGGAATCACCAAAGCTCAAACAAGAAGAGATCAACAGCTTAAACAGACCCATAACACATGAAGAAATTGAAGATGTAATAAGAAACCTCCCAACTAAAAAAAAAGCCCCTGCCCAGACGGTTTCATGACTGAATTCTATAAAACATTACAAAAAACCTACAACCATTATTACTGAAACTGTTTAGAAGGATACAATCAGAGGGAATTCTCCCAAATTCCTTCTATGAAGGCAGCATCACTCTATTACCAAAACCAGGCAAAGATCCAACTAAAAAGGAGATTTATAGACCCATCTCCCTAACGAGCACAGATGCCAAAATTATAAATAGGATACGGGCAAATCGCATACAGACCCACATCAAGAAGGTCATCCATCATGACCAAGTTGGATTCATACCAGAGATGTAGGGATGGTTCAACATATGAAAATCAATAAACATCATCAAACACATAAATGGAATGAAAGAAAAAAAAACACACCTTTCTCTCAATTGATGCTGAAAATGCCTTTGACAAAATCCAGCATCCCTTCATTCTTAAAGTCCTAGAAGGAATTGCATTGGAGGGATAATTCCTCAGTGTAATCAAAGCCATATACAGGAAACCCACAACAAATAACATCCTAAAAGGAGAAATGACAGAAACATTCCCTTTAAAGGTAGGATCTCGGCAAGGCTGCCCCCTGTCACCACTCCTCTTCAATATAGTGCTTGAAACACTTGCTAGAGCAATAAAGCAAGAAAAGGAAATTAATGGAGTACTAATTGGAAAAGAGGAAGTCAAGCTATCCCTATTTGGTGATGATATGATTGTTTACTTAAGGAATGCTAAAAACTCCACCAGAAAATTCCTAGAAACGATTAACAGCTTCAGCAAAGTGGCAGGATACAAAATTAACCTTAAAATATCAATGACCTTTTTTACACCAAGAACAAGCAACTGGAGAAAGAATTCAAAGAGACCATCCCACTCACAATAGCCTCAAAAACAATAAAATACCTAGGGACAAACCTAACCAAAGACACCAAAGATCTCTACAACAAAAATTTTAAACTTTTAAGAAAGAAATTGAAGAAGACATCAGAAGATGGAAAAAACTTCCCATGCTAATTGATTGGGAAAATTAACATTGTAAAAATGCCCATTTTACCAAAACTCTTGTATAGATTTAACGCAACTCCAATCAAAATCCCCAAGAGTTTCTTCAAAGGCTTGGAAACAAAAGTCCTTAAATTCATTTGGAAAAACAAAAGACTCCAAATAGCCAAATCAACCCTGAGTGAAAAGAGCTACACAGGGGGAATCTCTATACCAGACTTCAAACTATACTACAGGGCTATAGTCAGAAAAACAGCCTGGTACTGGCACAAAAACAGACCTGTTGACCAATGGAAAAAAAACAAAGTTCGAAATATGAGCACATACAATTTCAGCCATCTTATATTTGACAAGGGGGCCAAGAAGCCACAATGGAGAAAAGACAGCATCTTCAGCAAGTGGTGTTGACAAAACTGGATCACCACTTGTAGAAAAATGAAATTAAACCCCTACCTCTCGCCCTGTACAAAAGTGAACTCCAGATGGATCAAAGACCTCAACGTGAAACCCCAAACTCTGAAGGTGATAGAACAAAAAGTTGGCAGCAGACTACAATACATAGTCGTAGGAAAAGACTTCCTAAGTCAGACAACAGCTGCACAAGAATTAAGGTCGACAATTGACAAATGGGACCTCATTAAACTCAAAAGCATCTGTATATCAAAAGAAACAATCAAGGAAGTGAAGAGAAATCCCACAGAGACTTGTCTGAGCAGACAGCAACTCGGAAAGTGGACACTTTTGAGACAACAGGGACTGAGACCGTGGGCACATCTGAGACAACCAGGACTGAGACATTGGATATATCTGAGACAACAGGGACTGAGACAGTGGACATTTCTGAGACAGCAGGGACTGACACAGGGGATATGTCAGAAACAACAGGGCATGAGACAGTGGACATGACTGAGACAACAGGGAATGAGAAAATGTAATTGTCTGAGAAAACAGGGAAGGAGACAGTGGACATGTCTGATACAATTGTGATTAAGAGAATGTTCGTGTCTGTGAAAATGGGGACTGAGACAGGCAACATGTCTGATACAATAGGGAATGAGACAGTGGATATACCTGAAACAACAGGGACTGAGACATTGTACATGTCTGAGAATACAGGGACTGAGACAGTTGATATGTCTGAGACAACAGGGACTGAGACAGTGGACATGTCTGAGAAAACAGGGACTGAGACATTAGATATGTCTGAGACAACAGGGACTGAGACAGTGGTCATGTCTGAAACAACAGGGACTGAGACAATGGATATGTCTGAGACTACAGGGCCTGAGACAGTGGAAAGATCAGAGACAACAGGGACTGAGACAGTGGAAATGTCTGGAACAACAGGGACTGAGACTTTGGAAATGTCTGAGACAACAGGAAATCATACATTGGAAATGTCTGAGACTGCAGGGAGTGAGACTCTGGACATATCAGAGACAACCAGGGACTGAGACATTGGACCTGTCTGAGACCACAGGGAGTGACACAGTGGATATGTCTGATTCAAGAGGGACTGAGGCAGTGGACATATCTGAGACAACAGGGACTGAGACAATGGAAATGTCTGATACAACTGCCACTAAGAGCATGCTCATGTCTGAGACAAAGGGGACTGAGACAGGCGACATGTCTGAAACAACTGGGACTTTTCAAAGTCAGTAGATATATCTGAGATTACAGGGACTGAGACTGTGGACAAGTCTGAGACAACAGGACCTGAGACATTGGATATGTCTGAGAAAACAGGGCAAGGACAGTGGATATGTCTGAGACAACAGGAATGAGACAGTGGATATGTTTGAGACAACAGGGAATGAGACAGTGGACATTTCTGAGACGACAGAGACTGAGATCTTGGACATGTGTGAGAAAACAGGGAATCAGACATTGGACATGTCTGAGACTGCAGGCATTCAGACACTGCAAATATTTGAGACACCTGGGACTGAGAATTTGGTTATATCTGAGAAAACAGGGACTGAGACATTGGAAATGCCTGAGACAATATTGACTGAGACAGTGGACACATATGAGACAACAGGGACTGACACTATGGACATGTCTGAGACAAGAGGGACTGACAACGTGGTCATGTCTGAGACAATGGGAACTGAGACTTTGGACCTGTCTGAGACATCAGGCACTGAGACAGTGGATATGTCTGACACAACAGGGATTGAGGTAGTGGACAGGTGTGAGACAACACTGACTGAAACAATGGACATGTCTGAGACAGCAGGGAATTAGACATTTGGATATGTCTGAGACAAGAGGGACAGAGACAGTGGACATGTCTAAGACAACAGGGACTGAGAGAGTGTACATGTATGATAGAACCAGGACTGAGGCAGTGCACATATCTCAGACAACAGCGACTGAGACAGTGGACGTGTCTGAGACGACATGGAATGAGATCATGGACATGTCTTAGACAACAGGGACTGACACAGTAGATGTATGTGAAACAACAGAAACTGAGACAGGGAACATATCTGAGACAACAGGGAATGAGACAACGGACATATGTTAAACAACAGAAAGTGAGATTGAGGACATGTCTGAGACAACAGGGACTGAGACAGTTGACAAGTTTGAGACAACAGGGTTTGAGATAGTGGACATGTCTGAGACAACATGGACTGAGACAGTTGATATGTCTGAGACAGTGTAGATGTACTGTGTGAGAAGACAGGGACTTAGACAGTGGAGAGATCTGAGACAACTGGGACTGACAGAATGGACACATCTGAGACAACCTGGACTGAAAATATGAACATATCTGAGACAACAGGGACAGAGAGTGTAGATATGTCTGAGAAAATAGGGATTGAGACAGTGGATATTTCTGAGACAATAGGCAATGAGACCGTGGACATATCTGAGACAACAGGGACTGAGACAGTGGACATGTCTGAGACAACAGGGACTGGGACTTTGGTCATGTCTGAGACAACAGGGAATCAGAAATTGGACATGTCTGAGACTGAAGGGAAAAAACACTGGACATATCTGAGACAACAGGGACTGAGACTTTGGCCTTGTCTGAGACAACAGGGATTGAAACATTAGACATGCCTGAGACAGTTGACATGTCTGAGACAACAGGAAATGAGACCATGGACATGTTTGAGAGAACAAGGACTGAGAGAGTGGACATGTCTGAGACAAACGGGAATGAGACAGTGGACATGTCTCAGACAATCGGAATTTAGAGAGTGGACACATCTAAGACAATGAGGACTCAGACAGGAGACATGTATCAAACCACAGGGATTGAGACAGTAGATATATCTGAAACAACAGGAACTGAGAGGGTGGACATGTCTGAGACAACAGGTACTGAGACTTTGGACATGTCTGAGACAACAGGGAATAAGACATTGGAAATGTCTGAGACTGCAGGGACGCAGGCATTGGACATATCTGAGACAACCGGGACTGAGACTTTGGACATGTCTGACAGAAAAGGGACTGAGGGAGTGGACATGTCTGAGACAACAGGCACTGAGACAGTGGACATGTGTGAAACAATAGGGAATGAGAGAGTTTACATATCTGAGACAACAGAGACTGAGACAGTGGCCTCGTCTGAGTCAAAATGGTACGAGACAGTGGTCCTGTCTGAGACAATAGCGACTGAGACAGTTGACATTTCTTCGACAGTGGAAAATTCCTGTCTGAGATGAAAGCTACTGAGACAGTGGACATATCTGAGAAAACTGGGACTGAAACAGTGGACATGTCTGAGACCACGGGGACTTACACTGTGGATATGTCTAAAACAAGAGGTCCTTAGAAAGTAGACATGTCTGAGACAACAGGGAATGAGATGGTGGACATGTCTGATACAATTGCGATTAAGAGCATGTTCATGTCTGAGACAATGGGGACTGAGACAGGCAACATGTCTGAACCAACAGGGAATGAGACAGTAGATATATCTGAAACAACAGGGACTGAGACAGTCGACATGTCTGAAACAACAGGGACTGAGATAGCTTACATTTATGAGACAACATGGACTGAGACAGTGGACATGTGTGAAACACCTTGGACTGAGACAGTGGTCATGTCTGAGACTACAGGGACTGAGACCTTGGACATGTCTGAGCCAACAGGGACTGACACAGTGGACTTGTCTGAGACAACAGGGAATGAGAAAGTGGACATGTCTGAGTCAACACTGAATCTGACATTGGAAATGTCTCATACTTCATGACTCAGACACTTGACATATCTGAGAAAACTGGGAGTGAGACTTTGGACATGTCTGAGACAACAGGGACTGACAGAATGGACACATCTGGGACAACAGGAACTGAGACAGTGGACACATCAGAGACAATTGGGACTGAGACATTGGACAAATCTGAGCAAACAATGACTGAGAAAGTGGACTTCTTTGAGACTACAGGGATTGAGACAGTGGATATGTCTGAGACAACAGGCACTGAGACCATGGACATGTCTGAGTCAACAGGGACTGAGACAGTGGACATGTCTGAGAGTGTGGACATGTCATGTCTGAGACAACAGGGACTGATACATTGGACATGTCTGAGTAAGTGGACATGCCATGTCTGAAAAAAAGGGACTGAGACAGCTGACATGTCTGAAAAAACAGGGACTGGGACCATGGACATATATAAGACAACAGGGAGAGGGACTGAGACAGTGGACATGTTTTAGCTTACCGGGATTGAGAAAGTGAATACGTCTGAGACAATAGACACTGAGAATGTGGACATGTCTGAGACAACAGAGATGTCTGAGACAACAGGTTCTGACTCATGGAAATGTCTGGGAAACCAGGGACTGAGACAGTGGACATGTGTGAAAAATCAGGAACTGAGAAAGTAGACATGTCTGAGACAGCAGGAACTGAGACAGTGGACATGTCTGAGACAACAGGGACTGAGACAGGGGACATATCTGAGAAAACTGGGAATGAGACAGTGGACACGTCTAAGACAACAGGTTTCGAGACAGTGGACATGTCTGAGACAACAGAGACCGAGTCAGTTGTCATGTATGAAACATTGGACATGTCCTGTCTGAGAAGACAGGGACTTAGAAAGTGGAAACATCTGAGACAACAGGGACTGAGACAGTGGACACATCAGAGACAACCAGGACAAGACTTTGGACATATTTGAGACAACAGGGACGGAGACAGTGGACTTGGTTGAGACTACAGGTATTGAGACAGTGGATATGTCTGAGACAACAGGCACTGGAAACGTGGATATGTCTGAGAAAACAAGGACTGAGCCAGTGGACATGTCTTAGACAACAGGGACTGAGACCTTGGACATGTCTGAGAAAACAGGGAATCAGACATTGGAAATGTCTGAGACTGCAGGGACTCCAACACTGGACATATCTGAGAGAACCGGGACTGAGACTTAGGACCTGTCTGAGGCACAGCGATTTAGACAGTGGACATGTCTGAGACAACAGGGACTGAGACAGTGGACAAGTCTGACACAACTGTGACTAAGAGCATGTTCATGTCTGAGACAACGTGGAATGAGACAGGTGACATGTCTGAAACAATAGGGACTGTACAAAGTTAGTAGATAAATCTGAGAAAACAGGGACTGAAAGAGTGGACATGTCTGAGACAAGAGCGATTGAGATAGTGGACCTGTCTGAGATAACAGCGACTAGGTCAGTGGACATGTCTGAGACAACAGGGACTGAGACAGTGGACATGTCTGAGACAACAGGGAATGAGAGAGTGGAATCTGAGACAACAGGGACTCAGACCTTGGACACGTCTGAAACAACAGGGACTGAGAGAGAGGAAATATCTGAGACAACAGACAATGAGACTGTGGGTATGTCTGTGACAACAGTGACTGAGACTTTGGACATGTCTGAGACAATAGATACAAAGAAGTTGTTCATGTCCGAGACCACAGGGAATGAGACAGAAGTTATGCCTTAGACAACAGGGACAGAGAGAATGGACATGTCTGTGATAACAGGGTCTGAGAGAGTGGACATGTCTGAGAGTGTGGACATGTCATGTCTGAGACAACAGGGACTGAGACATTGGACATGTCTGAGAAAGTGGACATGCCATGTCTGAAAAAAAGGGACTGAGACAGCGGACATGTCTGAAACAACAGGGACTGAGACCATGGACATATATTAGACAACAGGGACAAAGACCGTTGACATGTTTGAGACAACATGGACTGAGACTGTGGACATGTCTAAGACAACAGTGTCTGAGAGAGTGGACATCTCTGGGAAAATAGGGGCTGAGATTGTGGATATGTCTGTGACAGTGGACATGTCATGTCTGAGACATCAGGGACTGAGACTGTAGACATGTCTGAGACAATAAGGACTGAGATAGTAGATATGTCTAAGGCAACAGGTACTGAGACAGTGGACATGTCTGAGACAACAGGGACTGAGACAGTGGACATGTCTGAAACAACAAGGGCTGAGACTTTGGACATGTCCTCTACAGGAGGGACTGATGCAGTAGACATGTCTGAGACAAAAGGGATTGAGACGTTGGACATGTCAGACGACATGTACTGAGAGGGTGGATATGTCTGTGACAACAGGATCTGAGACTGTGGATATGTCTGTGACAACAGGGTCTGAGACCATGGACATGTCTGAGACATCAGAGAATGAGACAGTGGACATGTCTTAGAAAACAGCACCTGAGTCTTTGGCCATGACTGAGAAAACAGAGAATGAGACACTGGACATGTCTGAGAAAACAGGGACTGAGACAGAGCATATATCTGATACAACATGCACTGAAACCGTGAACATGTCTAAGACAACAGGCACTGAGACAGTGGACATGTCTGGGACAACAAGGCCTGAGACCATGGATATGTCTGAAACAACAGGGACAGGGAAAGTGGACAATTAGGAGAAAACAGGGACTGAGACAGTGGACACATCTGAGACAACAGCGTTCGAGAGAGTTGACATGTCTGAGACAACAGAGATTGAGACATTTGACATGTCTGAGACTGCAATGACGCAGACACTGGACATATATGAGAAAAACAGGAATGAGACTTTGGAAATGTCTGTGACTGAAGGGACTTAGACACTGGACATATGTGAGACAAACAGTATAGAGACTTTGGACATGTTTGATACAACAGGGACATGTATGAAACAACAGTGACTGAGAGAGTGTTCATGTCTGAGACAACAGTGTTTAAGAGAGTAGACATGTCTGAGACAACAGAGACTGAGACAGTTGACCTGTCTTAGAGAGTGGAAGTGTCCTGTCTGAGAAGACAGGGACTTAGATAGTGGACACATCCGAGACAACAGAGACTGAGAGAGTGGACACTTATGACACTACCAGGACATAGATAGTGGACATATCTGAGACAACAGGGTTTTAGAGTGGACACATCTAAGACAACCAGGACAGAATGTGAAACAACAGGGAATGAGACAGTGGACATGTATGAGAAAAGGGGACTGAGACATTGGACACCTCTGAGGCAACAGCAGTTGAGATCATGGAAATGTCTAAGACCACAGAGACTGAGACAGTGGACATGGCTGAGACAATAGACACTGAGACAGTGGACAACTGTGAAATAACAGAGAATGAGACAGGGGACATGTCTGAGACAAAAGTGACTGAGACAGTGGACAAGTCTGAGTCAACAGTGTTCGAGACAGTGAACCTGTCTGAGAAAATAGAGGCTGACAGTTGACATGTCTTCTCCAGTGGACAAGTCTTGTCTGAGATGACAGAGATTGAGAAAGTGGATACTGTAGAGACAAGAGGGACTGATACAATGGGCACATCTGAGACAACCAGGACTGAGACATTCAACATATCTGAGACAACAGGAACTGAGACAGTGGATATGTCTAAGACAACAGGGACTGACACAGGATATTTCTGAAACAACAGGGCCTTAGACTGTGGACATATCTGACATAACAAGGACTGAGACAATGCATATGTCTCAGACAACAGGACTGAGACATTGAACATGATTGAGACTACAGGGCTTGCGACATTGGATATGTCTGAGACAATAGGCCCTTAGACCGTGGACATGTCTGAGACAACACAGATGTCTGAGACAACAAGTTCTGACACCATGGAAATGTCTGAGAGACCAGAGACTGAGACAGTGTTCATGTGTGAAAAAACAGAGACTGAGAAATTAGACATGTCTGAGACTGCAGGGACTGAGACAGTGGACATGTCTGACACAACAGGGACTGAGACAGTGGACAACTCTGAGAAAACAGGGACTGAGTCAGTGGACACGTCAGAGACAACAGCGTTTGAGACAGTGGACATATCTGAAACAACAGAGACTGAGACATTTGACATGTCTGAGACAGTGGACATGTCCTCTCTGAGAAGACATGGACTTAGAAATTGGACACCACTGAGACAACAGGGACTGAGACAGTGGACATATCAGAGACAACCAGGACTGAGAAAGTGGACATATCTGAGACAACAGGGACTGAGACAGTGGACATGTTTGAGCCTACCGGGATTGAGACAGTGGATATGTCTGAGACAACAGGCACTGAGTCTGTGGACATGTCTGAGACAACACAGATGCCTGAGACAACAGGTTCTGACACCAGGGAAATATCTGGGAAACCAGGGACTGAGATAGTGGACCTGTGTGAAAAAGCAGGGACTGAGAAATTAGACATGTCTGAGACAGCAGGAACTGAGACAGTGGACATGTCTGAGACAGCAGGGACTGAGACAGTGGACACATCTGAGACAACAAGTTTCGAGAGAGTTGACATGTCTGAGACAACAGAGACTGAGACAGTTGTCATGTCTGAGACATTGGACATGTCCTGTCTGAGAAGACAGGGACTTAGAAAGTGGAAACATCTGAGACAACAGGGACTGAGACAGTGGACACATCAGAGACAACTGGGACTGAGACATTGGACATATCTGAGACAACAGGGACTGAGACAGTGGACTTGTTTGAGTCTACAGGGATTGAGACAGTGGATATGTCTGAGACAACAGGCACTGAGAACGTGGACATGTCTGAGAAAAAACGGACTGAGCCAGTGGACATGTCTGAGACAACAGGGACTGAGACCTTGGACATGTATGAGAAAACATGGAATCAGACATTGTAAATGTCCGAGACTGCAGGGACACAGACACTGGACATATCTGACACAATTGGGACTGACAGTTTGGACATGTCTGAGACAACAGGGACCGAGACAGGGGACATGGCTGAAACAACAGGAACTGAGACAGTGGACAAGTGTGAAACAATAGGGAATGAGACAGTGGACATGTTTGAGATAAACGGTCTGAGACATTGGACACCTCTGACTCCACAGGGTTTGAGACCATGGAAATGAATGAGACCACAGAGACTGAGACAGTGGATATGGCTGAGACAACAGGCACTGAGACTGTGGACAACTCTGAAATAACAGTGAGACAGTGGACATGTCTGAGACAAAAGGACTGAGACAGTGGACAAGTCAGATTCAACAGGGTTCGAGACAGTGGACCTGTCTGAGAAAATAGAGGCTGACAGTTGACATGTCTTCGCTAGTGGACAAGTCTTGTCTGAGATGACAGCAATTGAGACAGTGGATACTTTTGAGACAACAGGGACTGAGACAGTGGAAACGTCAGAGACAACAGGGTCTGAGACAGTGGAAATATCTGAGGCAACAAGGACTGAGACTTCGGACATGTTTAAGACAAAAGGGAAACAGACAATGGTAATGTCTGATATTGCAGAGACTCAGACCCTGGACATATCTGAGACAAACGGGACTGTGAATTTGGACATGTCTGAGACAACAGGGACTGAGACACTGGACATGTCTGAGACAACAGGGACTGAGACAGTGCACATGTCTGGTACAACTGCAAATAAGAGCATGTTCATGTCTGAGACAATGGGGACTGAGAAAGGCAACATGTATGAAACAACAGGGACTGTAATAAGTCAGTAGATATATCTGATACAACAGGCACTGAGACTGTGAACATGACTGAGACAAAAGGGAGTGAGACAGTGAACATGTCTGAGACTACAGGACCTGAGACCCTGGACATGTCTGAAAATACAAGGACAGATACAGTCGACATGTCTGAAAAAAAGGGACTGAGACAGTTGACACGTCTGAGACAACAGGGTTTGAGACAGTTCACATATCTTAGACAACAGAGATTGAGACATTTGACAGGTCTGAGACTGCAGGGACGCAGACACTGGACATATATGAGAAAAACAGAAATGAGACTTTAGACATGTCTGAGATTGAAGGTACTCAAACACTGGACACACCTGAGACAAAAAGGACTGAGACTTTGGACATGTCTGAGACAACAGGGACTGAGACGGTAGATATATCTGAGACAACAGGGACTGAGACAGTGGACATGTCTGAAAAAACAGGGACTGAGACAGTGGACATGTCCGAGACAACAGAGACTGAGACAGTTGACATGTCTGAGACATTATACATGTCCTGTCTGAGAAGACAGGGATTTAGAAAGTGGACACACCTGAGAAAACAGGAACTGAGACTGTGGACACATCAGAGACAACTGGGACTGAGAAATTGGATATATCTGAGACAACAGGGACTGAGACAGTGGACATGTTTGAGACTAAAGGGATTGAAACAGTGGAGATGTCTGAGACAACAGGCACTGAGACTGTAGACATGTCTGAGAAAACAAGGACTGGGCCAGTGTACATGTCTGAGACAACAGGGACTGAGACTGTGGACATGTCTGAGAAAACAGGGAATCAGACATTTGAAATATCTGAGACTGCAGGGACTCAGACACTGGACATATCTGAGACAATTGGGACTGAGATTTTGGACATGTCTGAGGCAACAGGGACTGAGACAATGGACATGTCTGAGACAACAGGGAATGTGAAGGTGGACATGTCTGATACAACTGAGATTATGAACATGTTCATGTCTGAGACAACAGGGACTGAGACAGGCGCCATATCTGAAAGAACAGGGAATGAGACATTAGATATATCTGAAACAACAGGGACTAAGACACTGGACATATCTCAGACAACTGGTACTGAGAGAGTGGACATGTCTGAAACAACATGCACTGAGGCATTGACATGTCTGAAACAACACACATATCTGAGACAACACGGCCTGAGACCATTGACATGTTCTGGGAGAGTGGACATGTGTGAAACAACTGGGACTGAGTCAGTAGTCATGTCTGAGACTATAGGTTCTGAGACAAAGGACACGTCAGAGACAACAGGGTCTGAGACAGTGGAAATGTCTGAGACAACAGGGACTGAGACCTTGGGCATGTCTAAGACAACAGGGAAACTGACATTGGAAATGTCTGAGAATGCAGGGTCTCAGACACTGGACATATCTGAGAAAACCGGGACTGAGACAGGGGACATGTCTGAGACAACAGGGACTGAGACAGTGGACATATCTGATACAACTGCGACTAAGAACATGTTTATGTCTGAGACCACCAAAGAGACAGGCGACATGTCTGAAACAAGAGGGACTGTCCTAAGTCAGTAGATATATCTGAGACAACAAGCACTCTGGCAGTGGACCTGTCTGTGACAACATGGACTGAGACAGTGGACATGTCTGAGAGAACAGGTTCTAGGACAGTGGACATGTCTGAGACAACAGGGACCGAGATAGTGGAAATTTCTGAGACAACAGGGACTGAGACCTTGGGTATGTTTGAGAAATTGGGGAATCAGACATTGGACATGTCTGAGAATGAAGGGACTCAGACACTGGATATATTTGAGACAACCGGGCCTGAGTCTTTGGAACTATCTGAGAAAACAGGGACTGAGACATTGGAAATGCCCGAGACATTAGGGACTGAGACAGTGGACATGTCTGAGATAACAGGCACTGACACCATGGACATGTCTGAGACAACAGGTACTGACACAGTGGACATATCTGAGACAATGGGAGCTGAGACCGTGGACCTCTCTGAGACATGAGGTAGTGAGACATTGGACATGCCTGACACAACAGGGATTGAGATAGTTGACAGGTTTGAGACAACACTGAGACAGTGGACATGTCTGAGAGCAGGGACTTAGACATTGGATATTTCTGAGACAACAGGGACAGAGACAGTGGACATGTCTAAGACAACAGGGACTGAGACAGTGTAAATGTATGAGAAAACCAGGACTGAGGCAGTGTGCATATCTCAGACAACAGTGGCTAAGACCATGGACGTGTCTAAGACAACAGGGACAGAGAACAAGGACATGTCTTAGACAACAGGGACTGAAACAGGAGACATATGTGAAACAACAGAAACTGAGACAGTGGACATGTAAAAGACAACAGGGAATGAGACAGGGGATATGTCTGATACAACCACAATTAAGAGCATGTTCATGTCTGATATAAAGGGGACTGAGACAGGCAACATTTCTGAAACAGCAGGGAAGGAGACAGTAGATATATCTGAAACAACAGGGACTGAGACAGTGGACATGTGTGAGACAGATGGGCCTGAGAATGTTGTCATGTCTGAGACTACAGGGACTGAGACAGTGGACACGTCAGAGACAACAGGGACTGAGACAGTGGAAATGTCTGAGACAACAGGGACTGAGACCTTGGACCTGTCTGAGACAACAGGAAATAAGTCACTGGAAATCTCTAAGACTGCAGGGACTCAGACACTGGACATATTTGAGACAACCGGGATTGAGGCTTTGGATATGTATGAGACAACAGGGACTGAGACAGTGGACATGTCTGATACAACTGCGACTAAGAGCATGGTCATGTCTGAGACAAAGGGGACTGAGCCAGGTGACATGTCTGAAACAACTTGGACTGTACTAAATCAGTAGATATATCTGAGATAACAGGGACTGAGACAGTGGACATTTCTGAGACAACAGGGACTGAGACCTCGGACATATGTGAGAAATCATGGAATCAGACATTGGACATGTCTGAGACTGCAGGGACTCAGACACTGGACATATTTGAGACAACCAGGACTGAGACTTTGGACATGTCTGAGACAACAGGGACTTAGACATTGGAAATGCCTGAGACAATAGTGAATGAGACAGTGGACATTTCTGAGCCAACAGGGAATGACACCGAGGACATGTCTGAGACAACAGGGACTGACACCGTGTACATTTCTGAGACAACGGGAACTGAGACCGTGGACCTGTCTGAGACATAAGGTACTGAGACAGTGGACATGTCTGACAAAACACGTATTGTGATAGTGGACAGTTGTGAGACAACACTGACTGAAACAATGGACATGTCTGAGACAGCAGGGATTTAGACATTGGATATGTCTGAGACAACAGGGACTGAGACAGTGGACATGTCTACGACAACAGGGACTGAGACAGTGTAAATGTATGAGAAAGCCAGGACTGAGGCAGTGTACATATCTCAGACAACAGCGACTGAAACCATGGACGTGTCTGAGACAACAGGGTCAGAGACCATGGACATGTCTTAGACAACAGGGACAGAAACTGTAGACATATGAGTAACAACAGAAACTGAGACAGTGGACATGTCTGAGACAGCAGGGAATGAGACAGTGGATATGTCTGATACAACTGCGATTAAGAGCATGTTCATGTCTGAGACAAAGAAGACTGAGACAGGCAACATTTCTGAAACAACATGGAATGAGACAGTAGATATATCTGAAACAACAGGAACTGAGACATTGGACATGTGTGAGACGACTGGGCCTGAGAAAGTTATCATGTCTGAGACAACAGGGAATCAGACATTGGAAATCTCTGAGACTGCAGGGACTCAGACACTGGACATATCTGAGACAACCAGGACTGAGGATTTGGACATGTCTGAGACAACAGGGACTGAGACAGTGGACATGTCTGAGACAACAGGGACTGAGACAGTGGACAGGACTGATACAACCTTGACTGAGAAAGTGTACATATCTGAGACAACAGGGATTGAGAGTTTAGACATGTCTGAGACAATAGGGACTGAGACAGTGGACTTGTTTGAGACTACAGGGATTGAGACAGCGGATATGTCTGAGACAACAGGCACAGAGACCGTGGACATGTCTGAGACAACAAGGACTGAGCCAGTGGACATATCTGATAAAAAAGGGACTGAGACCTTGGACATGTCTGAGAAAATATGAATCAGACATCGGACATGTCTTAGACTGCAGGGATTCAGACACTGGACACATCTGAGACAATTGGGACTGAGATTTTAGACATGTCTGAGACAACAGGGACGGAGACATTGGAAATGCTTGAGACAACAGGTATTGAGATCGTGGATATGTCTGAGATAACATTGACTGATACATAGGACATTTCTGAGACAAGGCAACCTGAGACCTTTTACATGTCTGATATAACATGTACTGAGACTGTGGACATGTCTGAGACAACAAGGACCAAGATAGTGGATATGTCTGAGACAACACATACTGAAACAATGGACATGTCTGAGACAACAGGGACATAAACATTGGACATGTCTGGGATAATAGGGTCTGAGTCAGGGGACATGGCTGAAACAACAGGAATTGAGACATTGGACAAGTGTGAAACAACAGGGAATGAGACAGTGGACATGTATGAGACAAAAGGGACTGAGACATTGGACACATCTGAGTCAATAAGGTTTGAGACCACGGAAATGTCTGAGAACACAGAGACTTAGACAGTGGACATGGCTGAGACAATAGGCAATGAGACAGTGGACAAGCGTGAAATAAATGGGAAAGAGATAGTGGACATGGAGAAAAAAGGGACTGAGACAGTGGGCAAGTCTGAGTCAACAGGGTTTGAGATATTGGACCTGTCTGATACAAAAGAAGCTGAGAGTTGACAAGTCTTCACCATTGGACAAACCTTGTCAGAGATGACAGCAACTGGGACAGTGGACACTTTTGAGACAACAGGGACTCACAGAGTCGGCATATCTGAGACAACGAGGACTGACACATTGGACATACCTGAGAAAACAGGGACTCAGACATTGGACATATCTGAGACAACAGGGACTGACACAGGGGATATGTCAGAAACAACAGGGCCTGAGACAGTGGACATGTCTGAGACAACAGGGACTGAGACAATGTATATGTCTGAAACAACAGGGAAGGAGACGATAGACATTTCTGATACGACTGAGATTAAGAGCATGTTCAGGTCTGTGACAACGGGGACTGAGACAGGAAACATATCTTAAACAACAGGGAATGAGACGGTGGATATATCTGAGACAACAGGGACTGAGACATTGTACATGTCTGAGAAAACAGGGACTGAGACAGTGTATATGTCTGAGACAACAGGGACTGAGACAGTGGACATGTCTGAAACAACAGGGACTGAGACTGTGGACATGTCTGAGACAACAAACATATCTGAGGCAACAGGGTCTGAGACCATGGCCAGGTCTGAGACCACAGGGAATGACAAAGTGGATATGTCTGAAACAATTGGGACTGAGACAGTGGACATTTCTGGGACAACAGGTACTGAGTAAGTGTACATGTCTGATTCAACTGAGACTAAGAGCATGTTCATGTCTGAGAGAAAGGAGACTGAGACATGCGACATGTGTGAAACTACTGGGATTGTACTAAGTCAATAGATATATCTGAGAAAACAGGGACTGAGAGAGTGGACGTGTCTGAGAGAACAGGTACTGAGACAGTGGACATGTCAGAGAAAACAGGGACAAGGACAGAGGACATGTCTAAGAACAGGGACTGAGACAGTGGACATGTCTGAGACAACAGGGACTGAGAGAGTGGACATGTGTGAAACACCTGGAATTGACACAGTGGTCTTGTCAGAGACTACAAGGACTGAGACAGTGGACACGTCAGAGAAAACAGGGACTGAGACAGTGGAAGTGTCTGAGACAACAGGGACTGAGACCTTGGATATGTCTGCAACAACAGGGAATCAGACATTGGAAATGTCTGAGACTGCATGACTCAGACACTTGACATACCTGAGAAAACAGGGAGTGAGACTTTGGACATGTCTGAGAAAACAGGGACTGACACAGTGAACATGTCTGAGAAACCAGGTACTGAGACAGTGGACATGTCTTATACAACTGGGCCTAAGAGCATGTTCATATCTGAGACAACGGCGACTGAGACATGCAACATGTCTGAAACAACAGGGAGTGTAAAATGTCAGTAGATATCTGAGACAACAGAGACTGAGACAGTGGACATGTGTGAGATAAGAAGGATTGAGACAATGGACATGTCTGAGAAATCAGGGCCAAGGACAGTGGACATGTCTGAGACACCAGGGACTGAGAGAGTGGATATGTCTAACACAACAGGGACTGAGACTGTGGACATGTCTCAGAAAACAGGAACTGAGACAGTGGACACGTCTGAGACAACAGGTTTCCAGACAGTGGACATGTCTGAGACAACAGAGACTGAGACATTTGACATGTCTGCCACAGTGGACATGTCCTGTTTTAGAAGACAGGGACTTAGAAATTGGACAACTCTGAGACAACAGGGACAAATACAGTGGATACCTCAGAGACAACCGGACTCAGAAAGTGGACCTATCTGAGAAAACAGGCACTGAGACAGTGGACATGCTTGAGCCTTTCGGGATTGATACAGGTGATATGTCTGAGACAACAGGCAATGAGACCGTGGACATGTCTGAAACAACGCAGATCTCTGAGACAAAAGGATCTGACACCAAGGAAATGCCTGGCAAACCAGGGACTGAGACAATGGACATGTGGTAAAAAACAGGGACTGAGAAATTAGACATGTCTGGCAGAGCAGGAAGTGAGACAGTGTACATGTCTGAGAGAACTGAGACTGAGAGAATGGACACATCTAAGAAAACCTGGACTTAGAAAGTATACATATGTGAGACAACAGTTACTAAGAGCGCAGACATGTCTGCTACAATAGGGACTGAGACAGTGGACACGTCAGAGACAATAGGGACTGAGACAGTGGAAATGTCTGAGACAACAGGGACTGAGACCTTACAAATGTCTGAGACAACAGGGAATCAGACATTGGAAATGTCTGAGACTGCAGGGATTCAGACACTGGACATATCTGAGAGAACAGGGACTGAGATAGTGGACATGTCTGAGACTACAGGGACTGACACAGTGGATATGTCTGAAACAATAGGGACTGAGACAGTGGACATGTCTGGTACAACAGGGACTGAGACAGTGCACATGTCTGAGATAACACATATATCTGAGACAACAGGGTCTGAGACAATGGACACATCTGAGACAACAGGGACTGAGACAGTCTATGTGTGTGAAACAACTGGGACTAAGACAGTTGTCATGTCTGAGACTACAGGGACTGAGATGTTGGAAATGCTTGAGACAACAGGGACTGAGACTCTGGATATGTCTGAAACAACAGGTACTTGGAACGTGTACATGTCTGAGATAACAGGGACTGACACAGAGGACATGTCTGAGAAAAGGGGAACTGAGACCTTGTACATGTCTGAGATAACAGGGACTGAGACTGTGGACATGTCTGAGAAAACAGGGACTGAGACAGTGGATATGTCTGAGACAACACATACTGAAACAGTGGACATGTCTGAGACAACAGGGACTTAGAAATTGAACATTTCTGAGATAATAGGTTCTGAGACAGGGGACATGGCTGACACAATAGGAAATGAGACAGGGGACAAGTATGAAACACCAGGGTATGAGTCAGTGAACATGTATGAGAAAAAAGCGACTGAGACATTGGACACATCTGAGTCAACATGGTTTGAGACCATGGAAATGTCTGAGAACATAGAGACTGAGACAGTGGACATGGCTGAGACAATAGGCACTGAGAGAGTGGACAAGTGTGAATTAGCTGGTAATGAGACAGTGGATATTTCTTGAGACATAAGGGACTGAGACAGTGGGCAAGTCTGAGTCAACAGTTTTTGAGACAGTGGACCTGTTTGAGACAATAGGGTCGAGAGAGAGGCTGACAGTTGCCATGTCGTTGCCAGTGGACAAGTCTTGTCTCATATGACAGCTACTGGGACAGCAGACACTTTTGAGACAACAGGGACTGAGACAGTGGGCACATCTGAGACAACCTGGACTGAGACATTGGACAGATCTGAGACAACAAGGACTGAGACAGTGGACATTTCTGAGATAACAGGGTCTGACACAGGGGATATGTCAGAAACAACAGGACCTGAGACAGTGGACATGTCTGACACAACAGGAACTGAGACAATGGATATGTCTGAAACAACAGGGAAGGAGACAATGGACATGTCTGATAAAACTGAGATTAAGAGCATGTTCATGTCTGCAACAATGGGGACTGACACAGGCAACATGTCAGAAACAATAGGAAATGAGACGGTGGATATATCTGAACAACAGGGACTGAGACAGTTGACATGTCTGAGAAAATAGGGACTGACACAGTGGATATGTCTGAGAAAATAGGGACTGAGACAGTGGACACGTCAGAGACAACAGGGAATGCGACAGTGGAAATGTCTGAGACAAAGGAACTGAGACATTGGAAATGTCTGAGACAACAGGGAATCTGACACTGGAAATGTCTGAGACTGCAGGGACTCAGACACTGGACATATCTGAGACAACAGGGACTGAGACAGTGGACACGTCTGAGACCACAGGGACTGACACAGTGGATATGTCTGAAAAAAGAGGGACTGAGACAGTTCACATGTCTGAGAACACAGGGAATGACACAGTGGATATGTCTGAAACAATAGGGACTGAGACAGTTGACATGTCTGAGACAACAGGGACTGAGACAGTGCACATGTCTGAGACAACACACATATCTGAGACAACAGGGTCTGAGGCCATTGACACGTCTGGGACAACAGGGCTTTAGACAGTCTATATGTGTGAAACAACTGGGACTAAGACAGTTGTCATGTCTGAGACTACAGGGACTGAGACAGTGGACATGCCTGAGACAACATGGACTGAGACAGTGCACATGTCTGAGACAACAGGGACTGACACAGGGGATATGTGAGAAATAACTGGGCCTGAGACACCAGACATGTCTGAGACAACAGGGACTGAGTCAATGGATATGTCTGAAGCAACAGGGAAGGAGACAATGAACATGACTGATACAACTGTGATTAAGAGCATGTTCATGTCTGCGAAAACAGGGACTGAGATAGGCAACATGTCTGAAACAACAGGGAATGAGATGGTGGATATATCTGAACAACAGGGACTGAGACAGTGGACATGTCTGAGAAAACCAGGACTGACACAGTGCATATGTCTGAGAAAACAGGGAGTGAGACAGTGGACATATCTGAGAAAACAGGGACTGAGACAGTGGACAAGTCTGAGACAACACACATATATGAGACAACAGGGTCTGAGACCATTGACATGTCTGAGCGAACAGGGACTGTGACAGTGGACATGTGTGAAGCAACTGGGACTGAGACATTTGTCATATCTGAGACTATGGGGACTGAGACGGTGGAAACGTCAGAGACAACAGGGTCGAGAGAGTGGAAATATCTGAGACAACAGGGACTGAGACCTTGGAAACGTCTGAGACAACAGGGAATCAGACATTGGAAATGTCTGAGACTTCAGTTACTCAGACACTGGACATATCTGAGACAATAGGGACTGAGAAAGTGGACATGTCTGAGACCACAGGGACTGACACAGTGAATATGTCTGAAACAGCAGGGACTGAGAATGTGGACATGATGAGAGAACAGGTACTGAGTCACTGTACCTGTAGGATATAACTGCAAGTAAGAGCATGTTCATATCTGAGAAAAAAGAGGACTGAGATAGGTGACATATCTGAAACAAATGGCACTGTACTAAGTCAGTAGATATATCTGAGACAACAGGGACTGAGACAGTTGACATGTCTGAGACAACAGGGCCTGAGACAGTGGACATGTCTGAAATAACAGGGACTGAGACCTTGGACATGTGTGAGAAAGAGGGAATCAGACATTGGACATGACTGAGACTGCAGGGACTGAGACGTTGGAAATGCCTGAGAAAATAGGGACTGAGACAGTGGACATGTCTGAGACAACAGGGACTGAAACCTTGGACATGTCTGAGACAACAGGGAATGGCAATGTGGACATGTCTGAAACAATGGGAATTGAGACCGTTGAGTTTCTGAGACATCAGGTACTGAGACAGTGGACATGTCTGACACAACACGGATTGAGATAGTGGACAGGTGTGAGACAACACTGACTCAAACAATGAAAATATCTAAAACAGCAGGGACTTAGACATTGGATATGTCTGAGACAACAGGGACTGAGACAGTGGACATGTCTAAGACAATAGGGACTGAGACAGTGTACATGTATGAGAAAACCAGGACTGAGGCAGTGCATATATTTCAGACAACAGTGAATGAGTCCGTGGACATGTCTGAGAAAACAGGGACTATGACCGTGGACTTGTCTTATACAAAGGGACTGACACAGTAGACATATGTGAAACAACAGAAACTGAGACAGGGAGCATGTCTGAGACAAGAGGGAATGAGATAGTTGACATGTGTTAAACAACAGAAACAGACAGTGGACATGTCTGAGCCAACACAGACTGAGAGAGTGGACACATGTGAAACAACAGGGTTTGAGACTGTGGACATGTCTGAGACAACAGGACCTGAGACAGTTGACATTTCTGAGACAGTGGAGATATACTGTGTGAGAAGACAGGGACTTAGACAGTGGATAGATCTGAGAAAACTGGGACTGAGAGAATGGACACATCTGAGACAACCTGGACTGAGAAAGAGTACATATCTGAGATATCAGGGACTGAGAGTGTAGACATGTCTGAGACAATAGGGAATGAGACAGTGGATATGTCTGAGACAACAAGCACTGAGAACATGGACATGTCTGATACAACAGGGACTGAGACAGTGGACAGGTCTGAGACAACAGGGTCTTGTACCTTGCACATGTCTGAGACAACAGGGAATCAGAAATTGGACATGTCTGAGACTGCAGGGAACAGACACTGGATATATCTGAGGCAACAGGGACTGAGACTTTGGCCTTGTCTGAGACAACTTGGATTGAAACATTGGACATGCCTGAGACAACAGGCACTCAGTTGACATGTCTGAGACAACAGAAAATGAGACCATGGACATATTTTAGAGAACAAGGACGGAGAGAGTGGACATGTCTGATACAAAAGGGAATGAGAGGGTGGACATGTCTCAGACAACAGGAATTTAGAGAGTAAACACATCTAAGACAATGAGGAATCACACAGGCAACATGTCTTAAACAACAGGGATTGAGACAGTAGATATATCTGAAACAACAGGAACTGAGACAGTGGACATGTCTGAGACAATAGGTACTGAGACCGTGGACATGTCTGAGACAACAGAAAATAAGACATTGGACATGTCTGAGACTGCACGGTCTCAGACACTGGATATATCTGAGAAAACCAGGACTGAGACTTTGGACATGTCTGACAGAACAGGGAATGACAGGGTGGACACGTCTGAGACAACAGGCACTGAGACAGTGGACATGTGTGAAACAATAGGGAATGAGAGAGTGGACATGTCTGAGACAACAGGAACTGAGACAGTGGACTCACCTGAGTCCAAAGTGTACGTTACAGTGGACCAGTCTGAGACAATAGCGACTGAGACAGTGGACACATCTGAGGCATCAGGGCCTGAGCCAGTGGACACATCTGAGACAATGAGGAATGAGACTCTGGAAATATCTGAGAAAACTGGGACTGAGACAGTGGACATGTCTTAGACCACAGGGACTGGTACAGTGGATATGTCTGAAACAAGAGGGACTGAGACAGTGGACATATCTGAGGCAATAGGGAATGAGACAGTGGACATGTCTGATACAACAGAGACTGAGACAGTTGACATGTCTGAAACAACAGGGACTGAGACAGTGGACATGTCTGAGTGAACAGGTACTGAGACAGTGGACATGTGTGAAACACCTGGGACTGAGGCAGTGGTCTTGTCTGAGAATAAAGGGACTGAGACAGTGGTCACTTCAGAGACAACATGGACTGAGACAGAGGAAATGTCTGAGACAACAGGGACTGAGACCTTGGATAAGTCTGAGACAACGGGGAATCAGACATTGGAAATATCTGAAACTGCATGACTCAGACACTTTACATATCTGAGAAAACCGGGGATGAGACTTTGGACATGTCTGAGAAAACAGGGACTGACACAGTGGACATGGCTGAGACAATGGGTACTGAGACAGTGGACATGTCTGATACAACTGTGACTAATATCATGTGCTGTTTGAGAAGACAGGGATTTAGAAAGTGGACAACTCTGAGACAACAGGGACTGAGACAGTGGACATGTCTGAAACAACAGGGACTGAGATAGTGGGCATGTCTGAGACAACAAACATATCTGAGACAACAGGGTCTGAGACCATGGACATGTCTGAGATGACAGCGACTGATCCAGTGGACACTTTTGAGACAACAGGGCCTGAGACAGTGGGCACATCTGAGACAACCAGGACTGAGACATTGGACACATCTGAGACAACAGGGACTGAGACCATGGACATTTCTGAGACAACAGGGACTGACACAGGGGATATGTCAGAAACAACAGGGCCTGAGACAGTGGACATATCTGAGACAACAGGGACTGAGACAATGGATATGTCTGATACAACTGCAATTAAGAACATGTTCATATCTGTGAAAATGGGGACTGAGACAGGCAACATGTCTGAAACAACAGGGAATGAGATGGTGGACATATCTGAAACAACGGGGACTGAGATAGTGGACATGTCTGTAAAAACAGGAACTGAGACAGTGGATATGTCTGACAACACAGGGACTGAGACAGTGGACATGTCTGCGAAAGCAGAAACTGAGACAGTGAACATGTCTGAGACAACAGGGAATGAGACAGTGGACATGTCTGAGACAACACACATATCTGAGACAACAGGGTCTGAAACCGTGGACATGTCTGAGAGAACAGAGACAGAGACAGTGGACATGTGTGAAACAACTAGGACTGAGACAGTTGTCATGTCTGAGACTACAGGGACTGCGACAGTGGACATGTCTGAGACAATAGGGACTGAGGCATTGGACACATCTGAGACAACAGGGACTGTGATAGTGGACATTTCTGAGACAACAGGGACTATGATAGTGGACATTTCTGAGACAACAGGGACTGACACAGGGGATATGTCAGAAACAAAAGGACCTGACACAAAGAGGAATCCGACAGGCTACATGTCTCAAACAACAGGGATTGAGACAGTAGATATATCTGAAACAACAGGAACTGAGAACTTGGTCATGTCTGAGACAACAGGTAATAAGACATTGGACATGTCTGAGACTGCAGAGACTCAGACACTTTACATATCTGAGACAACCAGGACTGAGGCTTTGGACATGTCTGAGAGAACAGGGATGGAAAGAGTGGACATGTCTGAGACAACAGGCACTGAGACAGTGGACATGTGTGCAACAATAGGGAATGAGTCAGTGGACATAACTGAGACAACAAGGACTGAGACAGTGGACTCTTCTGAGTCAAAAGCGTACGACACAGTGGATCTGTCTGAGACAATAGCGAATGAGACTCTTGACATGTCTTCACTAGTGGAAAAGTCCTGTCTGAAATGACAGCAAGTGAGACAGTGGACACATCTTAGGCAACAGGGACTGAGACAGTGGACACATCTGAGACAATCAGGACTGAGACAGTGGACATATCTGAGACAATGGGGACTGAGACAGTGGACATGTCTGAGAACACAGGGACTGACACAATGGATATGTCTGAAACAAGAGGGACTGAGGCAGTGGACATGTCTGAGACAACAGGTTATGAGATAGTGTATATATCTGATACAACTGAGTTTAAGAGCAGGTTCATGTCTGAGACAATGGGGACTGAGAGAGGCAACATGTCTTAAACAACAGGAAATGCGATAGTAGATATATCTGAAACAACAGGGACTGAGACATTGGACATGTTAGAGATAACAGGGACTGAGACAGTGGACATGTCTGAGAGAACAGAGACTGAGACAGTGGACATGTGTGAAATAACTGGGACTGAGACAGTGGTCTTGTCTGAGACTACAGGGACTGAAACAGTGGACACATCAGAGACAACATGGACTGAGACAGTGGAATTGTCTGAGACAACAATGACTAAAACCTTGGACATGTCTGAGACAACAGGGAATCAGACATTGGAAATGTCTGAGACTGCATGACTCAGACACTTGACATATCTGAGAAAAGCGGGAGTGAGACTTTGGATATGTCTGAGACCACAGGAACTGACACAGTGAACATGTCTGAGACAACAGGTACTGAGACAGTGGACATGTCTGATACAACTGCGAGTAAGAGCATGCTCATATCTGAGACAATGGGGACTGAGACAGGCAACATGACTGAAACAACAGGGAGTGTATTAAGTCAGTAGATATATCTGAGACAACAGGGACTGATAGAGTGGACATGTGTGAGACATCAAGGACTGAGACAATGGACCTGTTTGAGAAATCAGGGCCAAGGACAGTGGAAATGTCTGAGACAACAGGGACTGTGACCTTGGACAAGTCTGACATAACAGGGACTGACACAAAGGACATGCCTGAGACAAGGGGAACTGAGACCTTGTACATGTCTGAGACAACAGGGACTGAAATAGTGGATATGTATGAGACAACACATATTGAAACAGTGGACATCTCTGATACAACAGCTACTTAGACATAGACATGTCTGAGATAATAGGGTCTGAGACAGGGGACATGGCTGAAATAACAGGAACTGAGACAGTGGATGAATGTGAAACAACAGGGAATGAGACAGTGGACATATATGAGCAAAAAGGCCTCAGACATTGTACACATCTGAGTCAACAGGTTTTGAGACCATGGAAATGACTGAGAACACAGAGATTGAGACAGTGGACACGGCTGAGACAATATGCACTGAGATAGTGGACAAGTGTGAAATAACTGGGAATGAGACAGTGGACATTTCTGAGACAAAAGGGACTGAGACAGTGGACAAATCTGAGACAACAGGGTTTGAGAGAATGGACCTGTCTGAGACAATAGAGGCTGACGGTTGACATGTCTTCACCAGTGGACTTGTCTGAGATGACAATGACTGGGACAGTTTACACTTTTGAGACAACAGGGACTGAGAGAGTAGGCACATCTGAGACAACCAGGACTGAGATAGTGGACATATCTGAGACAACAGGGACTGAGAAAGTGGACATTTCTGAGACAACAGGGACTGACACAGGGGATATGTCTAAAACAACAGGGCCTGAGACAGTGGACATGTCTGAGACAACAGGGACTGAGACAATGGATATGTCTGAGACAACAGAGAAGCAGACAATGGATATGTCTGTTACAAATGCGATTAAGAGAATGTTCATATCTGTGACAACGGGGACTGAGACAGGCAACATGTCTGAAACAATAGGGAATGAGACAGTGGATATGGATGAGAAAAAAGGGACTGAGACAGTGGACATGTCTGAGAAAACAGGGAATGAGACAGTGGATATGTATGAGACAACAGGGCCTGAGAAAGTGGACATGTGTGAAACAACTGGGAATGAGACAGTTGTCATGTCTGAGACTATAGGGAATGAGACAGTAGACACGTCAGAGTCAACAGGGAATGACACAGTGGAAATGTCTGAGACAACAGGGCCTGAGACAGTGGACATGTTTGAAACAACTGGGAATGAGACAGTTGTCATGTCTGAGACTACAGGGAATGAGAGAGTAGACACGTCAAAGTCAACAGGGACTGAGACAGTGGAAATGTCTGAGACAACAGGGACTGAGACCTTTTACATGTGTGAGAAAACAGGGAATCAGACTTTGGATATGTCTGAGACTGCAGGGACTCAGACACTGGACATATTTGAGACAACCGAGACTGAGAATTTGGACATATCTGAGACAACAGGGCCTGAAATGTTGGAAATGCCTGAGACAATAGGGACTGAGACAGTGGACTTGTCTGAGACTACAGGACTCACACTGTGGACATGTCTGAGACAACAGGGCCTGACACCATGGACATGTCTGAGAAAATGGGAACTGAGACTGTGGACCTGTCTGAGACATCAGCTACTGAGACAGTGGACATGTCTGACACAACACGGATTGAGATAGTGGACAGGTCTGAGACCACACTGCCTGAAACAATGGATATGTGTGAAACAGTAGGGATTTAGACTTTGGGTATGTCTGAGACAACAGGGACTGAGACAGTGGACTTGTCTAAGACAACAGAGACTGAGAAATTGTACATGCATGAGAAAACCAGGAGAGAGGCAGTGCACCTATCTCAGAAAACAGCGAATGAGACCTTGGACAAGTCTGAGACAACAGAGACTGAGACCGTGGACATGTCTTAGACAAAAGGGACTGACACAGTAAACATATGTGAAACAACAGAAAATGAGACAGCGAACATGTCTGAGACAACAGGGAATGAGACAGTGGACATGTGTTAAACAACAGAAACTGAGACAGTGGACATGTCTGAGACAACACGGATTGAGACAGAGCACACGTTTGAAACAATAAGGTTTGAGACAGTGGACATGTCTGAGACAACAGGGACTGAGACAGGTGACATGTCTGAGACAGTGGAGATGCACTGTGTGAGAAGACAGGGACTTAAGCTGTGGACAGATCTGAGAGAACTGGGACTATGAGAATGGACACATTTGAGACAACCTGGACTGAGAAAGTGTACATATCTGAGACAACAGGCATAGAGAGTGTAGACATGTCTGTGACAATAGGGACTGAGACACTGGATATGTCTGTGACAACAGGCACTGAGACCGTGGACATGTCTGCAACAACAGGGACTGAGACAGTGCACATGTCTGAAAAAACAGGGACTGGGCCCTTGAACATGTTTGAGACAACAGGGAATCAGAAATTGGACATGTCTGAGACAGCAGGGAACAGACACTTCATATATCTGAGACAACAGGGACTGAGACTTTGGCCTTGTCTGAGACAACAGGGAATGAATAATTGGACATGCCTGAGACAACAGGGACTGAGACAGTTGACATATCTGAGACAACAGGAAATGAGACCATGGACATATTTGAGAGAAAAAGGACTGAGAGAGTGGACATGTCTGAGACAAGAGGGAATGAGACAGTGGACATGTCTCAGACAACAGGGATTTAGAGAGTGGACACATCTAAGACAGTGAGGACTCAGACAGGCGACATGTCTCAAACAACAGGGAATGTGACAGTAGATATATCTGAAACAACTGGAACTGAGACAGTGGACATGTCTGAGACAACAGGGGATAAGACATTGGACATGTCTGAGACTTCAGGGATTCAGACAGTGGACATATGTGAGAAAACTCGGACTGAGACATTGGACATGTCTGAGAGAACAGAGACTGAGAGAGTGGACATGTCAGAGACAACAGGCACTGAGACAGTGGACATGTGTGGAACAATAGCATGAGACAGTGGACATATCTGAGACAACAGGGACTGAGAAAGTGGATTTGTCTGAGTCAGAAGGATATGAGACAGTGGAAATGTCTCAGATAATAGTGACTGAGACAGTTGACATGTCTTAACCAGTGGAAAATCCTATCTGAGATGACAGTGAGTGAGATAGTGGACACATCTGAGGCAACAGGGACTGAGACAGTGGACATATCTGAGACAATCATGACTGAGACAGTGGACATATCTGAGACAAAGGGGACTGAGACAGAGGACATGTCTGAGAACACAGGGACTGACACAAGGTTGTGTCTGAAAAAAGAGGGACTGAGACAGTGGACATGTCTGAGACCACAGGGAATGACACAGAGGATATGTCTGAAACAAGAGGGAATGAGATAGTGGACATGACCAAGACAACAGGGAATGAGACAGTGGACATGTCTGATACAACTATGATTAAGACCATGTTCATGTCTGAGACAGCAGGGACTGAGACAGGCAACATGTCTGAACCAACAGGAAATGAGATAGTAGATATATCTGAAACAACAGGGACTGAGACAGTGGACAAGTTTGAGATAAAAGGGACTGAGACAGTGGACATGTCTGAGACAACAGAGATTGAGACAGTGGACATGTCTGGAAAAACAGGGACTAAGACACTGGACATGTCTGAGAGAACAGGGATTCAGACAGTGGACATGTGTGAAACACCTGGAATTGAGACAGTGGTCTTGTCTGAGACTACAGCGCCTGAGAGAGTCTACACGTCAGAGACAACAGGGACTGAGACAGTGGAAGTGTCTGAGAAAACAGGGACTGAGACCTTGGACATGTCTGAGACAACAGGGAATCAGACATTGGAAATGTCTGAGACTGCATGACTCAGACACTTGACATATCTGAGAAAAGCGGGAGTGAGACTTTGGACATGTCTGAGACAACAGGGACTGACACAGTGAACATGTCTGAGACAACAGGTACTGAGACAGTGGACATGTCTTATACAACTGAGATTAAGAGCACGTTCATATCTCAGACAACGGAGACTGAGACATGCAACATGTCTGAAACAACAGGGACTGTACTAAGTCAGTAGATATATCTGAGACAACAGGGACTGAGACAATGGACATGTCTGAGAAATCAGGGCCAAGGAGAGTGGACATGTCTGAGACACCAGGGACTGAGAGAGTGGATATGTCTAACACAACAGGAACTGAAACAGTGGACACGTCTGAGACAACACGGTTCCAGACAGTGGACATGTCTGAGACAAGAGAGACTGAGACATTTAACATGTCTGACACAGAGGACATGTCCTGTCTGAGAAGACAGGGACATAGAAAGCGGACAACTCTGAGACAACAGGGACTAATACAGTGGACACATCAGAGACAACTGGACTCAGAAAGTGGACATATCTGAGAAAACAGGGACTGAGACTGTGGACATGTTTGGGTCTATCGGGATTTATACAGGGGATATGTCTGATACAACAGGCAATACGACCGTGGACATGTCTGAGACAACAGTATCTGACAGCATGGAAATGTCTGGCAAACCAGGGACTGAGACCATGGACATGTGTGAAAAAACAGGGACTGAGAAATTAGACATGTCTGACAGAGGAGGAAGTGAGAGAGTGTACATTTTTGAGAGAACTGCGACTGAGAGAATGGACACATCTGAGAAAACCTGGACTGAGAAAGTGTACATATGTGAGACAACAGTTACTAAGAGTGTAGACATGACTGCTGACAATAGGGACTGAGACAGTGGACACGTCAGAGACAACAGGGACTGAGAGAGTGGAAATGTCTGATACAACAGGGACTGACAGAGTGGATATGTCTGAAACAAGAGGGACTGAGACAGTGGACAGGTCTAAGACAACAGGGAATGAGACACTGGACATATCTGAGACCACAGGGACAGAGACAGTGGACATGTCTGAGACCACAGGGATTGACACAGTGGATATGTCTGAAACAAGAGGGATTGAGACAGTGGACATGTCTGAGACAACAGGGATGCAGACAGTGGACATGTCTGAGACAACACACATATCTGAGACAACAGGGTCTGAGACCATGGACACGTCTGAGACAACAGGGACTGAGACAGTCTGTATGTGTGAAATGACTGGGACTAAGATAGTTGTCATGTCTGGGACTACAGGGACTAAGACAGTAGACATGTCTGAGACAACAGGGACTGAGACAGTGGACATGTCTGAGAAATCAGGGACCGAGACAGTGGACACGTCTGAGACCACAGGGTTCCAGACAGTGGACATGTCTGTGACAACAGAGACTGAGACATTTGACATGTCTGAGACAGTGGACATGTCATGTCTGAGAAGACAGGAACTTACAAATTGGACAACTCTGAGACAACAGGGACTGATACAGTGGACACATCAGAGACAATGGGGAATGAGAAAGTGGACATATCTGAGACAACAGTTACTGAGACAGTGGACAAGTTTGAGCCTATCGGGATTGAGGCAGTGGATATGTCTGAGACAACAGACAATGAGACCATGGACATGTCTGAGACAACATAGATGTCTGAGAAAACAGGATCTGACACCATGGAGATGTATGGGAACCCAAGGACTGAGACAGTGGACATGTGTGCAAAAACGGACTGAGAAATTAGACATGTCTCACAAAGCAAGAATTGAGAGAGTGACCATGTCTGAGACAACAGGGCCTGAGACAATGGACATGTCTGAGAAAACAGGGACTGAGACAGTGGACACGTTGGACACAACAGGGTTCAAGAGAGTGGACGTGTCTGTGACATCAGAGACTGAGACAGTTGACATAGCTGAGATATTGGACATGTCCTGTCTAAGAAGACAGGTACTAAGAAACTGGACAAACCTGAGACAACAGGACCTGAGACAGGGGACACATTAGAGACATCTGGGACTGAGACGTTGGACATATCTGAGACAACAGGGACTGGGACAGTGGATTTGTTTGAGACTACAGTGTTTGATACAGTGGATATGTCTGAGACAACAGGCACTGACACCGTGGAAATGTCTGAGACAGCAAGGATTGAGTCAGTGGACATGTCTGAGAAAACAGGGAATCAGACATTGGAAATGTCTGAGATTGCAGGGACTCAGACACTGGACATATCTGAGACAAGAGGGACTGAGAGAGTGGACATGTCTGTGACCACAGGGACTGAAACAATGGATATGTCTGAAACAGCAGGGACTGAGACAGTGGACATGATGAGAGAACAGGGACTGAGTCAGTGTACATGTCTGATACAACTGCAAGTAAGAGCATGTTCATGTCTGAGACAAAGGGGACTGAGAGAGGCGACATGTCTGAAACAAATGGGACTGTACTAAGTCAGTAGATATATCTGAGACAACACGGACTGAGACAGTGGACATGTCTGAGACAACAGGTCCTGAGACAATGGACATGTCTGAGAAAACAGAGACAAGGACAGTGGACATGTCTGAGGCAACAGGGACTGAGACATTGGACATGTCTGAAACAACAGGGACTGAGACATTGGATATTTCTGAGACAACAGGGTCTGAGACCTTGGACATGTGTGAGAATACAGGGAATCAGACATTGGACATGTCTGAGACTGCAGGGACTGAGACATTTTAAATGCCTGAGACAATAAGGTCTGAGACAGTGGACATGTCTGATACAACAAGGACTGAGACTATGGACATTTCTGAGACAACAGGGAATGAAACCGTGGACATGTCTGAGACAAGGGGAATTGAAACCATTGACCTGTCTGAGACATCGGGTACTGAGACAGTGGACTTGTCTGACACAACACGGATTCAGATAGTGGACAGGTGTGAGACAACACTGACTGAAACAATGGAAATGTCTGAGAGAGCAGGGACTTAGACATTGGATATGTCTGAGACACCAGGGACTGAGAGAGTGGATATGTCTAACACAACAGGGACTGAAACAGTGGACATGTCTGAGAATACAGGAAATGAGACAGTGGACACGTCTGAGACAACAGGGTTCCAGATAGTGGACATGTCTGAGACAACAGAGACTGAGACATTTGACATGTCTGACACAGTGGACATGTCCTGTCTTAGAAGACAGGGACTTAGAATGTGAACAACTCTGAGAAAACAGGGACTAATACAGTGGACACGTCAGAGACAACCAGAATCAGAAAGTGGACATATCTGAGAAACAGGGACTGAGACAGTGGACATGTTTGAGCCTATCAGGATTGATACAGGGGATATGTCTGAGACAACAGGCAATGAGACCGTGGACATGTCTGAGATATCACAGATGTCTGAGACAACAGGATCTGACACCATGGAAATGTCTGGCAAACCAGGGACTGAGACAGTAGACATGTGTGAAAAAACAGGGACTGAGAATTTAGACATGTCTGACAGAGCAGGAAGTGAGACTGTGTACATGTCTGAGAGATCTGAGACTGAGAGAATGGACACATCTGAGAAAACCTGGACTGAGAAAGTGTACATATCTGAGACACCAGTTACTAAGAGTGTAGACATGTCTGCGACAATAGGGACTGAGACAGTGGACACGTCAGAGACAACAGTGACTGAGACAGTGGACATGTGTGATACAACTTCAACTAATAGCATGTTCATGTCTGAGAAAAAGGGGACTGAGACAGGTGACATGTCTGAAACAACTGGGACTGTACTATGTCAGTAGATATATCTGAGAAAACAGGGACTGAGACAGTGGACATGTCTGAGACAACAGGGACCGAGATTGTGGATGTGTCTGAGACAACAGGGACTGAGACCGTGGACATGTCTTAGACAACAGGGACTGACCCAGTAGACGTATGTGAAAAAACAGAAACTGAGACAGGGAACATGTCTGAGACAAGAGGGAATGAGACAGTGGATATGTGTTAAACAACAGAAACTGAGAAGTGGACATGTCTGAGACAACACTGACTGAGAAAATGGACACCTTTCAGACAACAGGGTTTGAGACAGTGGTCATGTCTGAAACAACAGGGACTGAGAGATTGGACATGTCTGAGACAACACACATATCTGAGAAAACAGGGTCTGAGACCATGGACATGTCTGAGAAAACAGGGACAGAGACAGTCGACATATGTGAAACAACTAGAACTCAGAAAGTTGTCATATCTGAGACTAGAGGGAGTGAGACAGTGGATACGTCAGAGACAACAGGGACTGAGAAAGGGGAAATGACTGAGACAACAGGTACTGAGACATTGGACATGTCTGAGACAGCACACATATCTGAGGAAACAGGGTCTGAGACCATGGACATGTCTGAGACAACAGGGACTGAGACAGTGGACATTTGTGAAACAACTGGAACTGAGAATGTTTTCATGTCTGAGACTAGAGGGAGTGAGACAGTGGACATGTCAGAGACAACAGGGTCTGAGACCATGGAAATGTCTGAGAGAACGGGGACTGAGATGTTGGAATTGTCTGATACAACAGGGGATCAGCCATTGCAATAGTCTCATACTGCAGGGACACAGACACTGGACATATCTGAGACAACAGGGACTGAGAGAGTGGACATGTCTGAGATCACAGGGACTGACAAGGTGGATGTGTTTAAAGCAAGAAGGACTGAGACACTGGATATGTCTGAGACAACAGGGAATGAGACAGAGGACATGTCTGATACAACTGCGACTAAGAGCATGTTCATGTCTGAGACAAAGGGGACTGAGACAGGAGACTTGTCTGAAACAACAGGGATTATATTAAGTCAGTAGATATATCTGAGAAAACAGGGACTGAGACAGTGGACATATCTGAAACAACAGCGCCTGAGACAGTGGACCTGTCTGAGAAAACAGGGATAAGGACAATGAACATGTCTGAGAAAACAGGGACAATCACAATGGACATGTCTGAGACAACAGGGACTGAGACAGTGGACATTTCTGAGACAACAGGGACTGAGACCTTGGACATGTCTGAGAAAACAGGGAATCAGATTATGGACATGTCTGAGAATGCAGGGACTCAGACACTGGACATACTTGAGTCAACCAGGACTGAGACTTGGAACATGTCTGAGACAACAGGGACTGAGTCCGTGGACATTTCTTAGATAACAGGGATTGACCCAGTTGACATATGTAAAACAACAGAAACTGAAACAGGGAACATGTCTGAGACAACGGGAACTGAGACTGTGGGCCTGTCTGAGACCTCAGGTACTGAGACAGTGGACATGTCTGACACAACACGGATTGATATAGTGGACAGGTGTGAGACAACACTGACTGAAACAATGGAAATGTCTGAGACAGCAGGGACTTAGATATTGGATATGTGTGAGACAACAGGGACTGAGACAGTGGACATGTCTAAGACAACAGGGACTGAGACAGTGTTCATGTAAGAGAAAACCAGGACTGAGGCAGTGTACATATCTCAGACAACAGCGATTGAGACCATGGACGTTTCTGAGACAACAGGGACTGACACAGTAGACATAAGTGAAACAACAGAAACTGAGACAGGGAACATGTCTGAGACTACAGGGAATGAGGCAGTGAACATGTGTTAACAGAAACTGAGACAATGGCCATGTCTGAGACAACATGGACTGAGACAGTAGACACGTTTAAGACAACAGGGTTTGAGAGAGTGGACATGTCTGAGACAACAGGGAATGAGACAGTTGACATGTCTGAGACCGTGGAGATGTACTGTGTGAGAAGACAGGGCCTTAGACAATTGCCACATCAGAGAGAACTGGGATAGAGAGAATGGAAACATCTGAGACAACCTGGACTGAGAAAGTGTACATATCTGAGACAACAGGGACTGAGATTGTAGACATGTTTGAGAAAATAGGGACTGTGAAAGTGGATATGTCTGAGACAACTGGCACTGAGACCCTGCAAATGTCTGATACAACAGGGACTAAGACAGTCGACATGTCTGAGGCAATATGGACTGGGACCTTGGACATGTCTGAGACAATAGGAAATCAGAAATTGGACATGTCTGAGACAGCAGGGAACAGACACTGGACATATCTGTGACAACAGGGACTGAGACTTTGGCCTTGTCACAGAGAGCAGGAATTGAAACATTGGACATGCCTGATACAACAGGGACTGAGACAGTTAACATATCTGAGAAAACAGGAAATGCACCATTGTACATAATTGAGAGAACAGGAACTAAGATAGTGGACATGTCTGAGACAACAGGGACTGTGATAGAGGACATGTCTGAGACAAAAAGGGAATGAGACAGTGGATATGCCTGAGACCACAGGCACTGAGACAGTGGACAGGTCAGAGACAAAAGGAACTGAGACAGTGGAAATGTCTGAAACAACAAGGAATCAGACATTGGAAATGTCTGAGACTGCAGAGACTCAGACACTGGACATATCTGAGAGATCAGGGACTGAGACAGTTGACATGTCGGAGACAAAAGGAAATGAGACCGTTGGACATGATTGAGAGAACATAGACTGAGATAGTGGGCATGTCTGAGACAAAAGGGAATAAGACTCTGGACATGTCTGAGACAACAGGCCTTGAGACAGTGGACATGTGTGAAACAATAGGGAATGAGACAGTGGACATGTCTGAAACAACAGGGACTGAGACCATGGACATGTCTGAGACAGTGGAGATGTATTGTGTAAGAAGACAGGGACTTAAACAGTGGACACATCTGAGACAACTGGGACTGAGAGTGTGGACACATCTGAGACAAGCTGGACTGAGAAAGTGTACATATCTGACACAACAGGGACTGAGAATGTAGACATGTCAGAGACAATAGGGACTGAGACAGTGGATATGTCTGAGACAACAGGGAGTGAGACAGTGGACATGTCTGAGACAACAGGGAATCAGAAATTGGACATGTCTGAGACAGCACGGTACAGACCCTGGATATATCTGAGAGAGCAGGGACAGAGACTTTGGCCTTGTCTCAGACAACAGGGATTGAAACATTGGACAAGCCTGATACAACAGGGACTGAGACAGTTGACATGTCTGAGACAACAGGAAATGAAAACATTGGACATGATGGAGAGAACAGGGATTGAGACAGTGGACATGTCTGAGAAAACAGGGCCTGAGATAGAGGACATGTCTGAGAAATAGAGAATGAGACAGTGGACATGTCTGAGACAACAGGGAGTGAGACAGTGGACATGTCTGAAACAAAAGGGACTGAGACAGTGGATATGTCTGAGACACACGTATCAGAGACAACAGGGTCTGACACCATGGACATGTCTGAGACAACAGGGACTGAGACAGTGGACATGTGTGCAACAACTGGGCCTGAGACAGTTGTCATGTCTGAGACTACAGGGAATGAGACAGTGGACAGGTCAGAGTCTACAGGGACTGAGAGAGTGGAAATGTCTGAGACAAGAGGTAATCAGACATTGGAAATGTCTGAGACTGCAGGTACTCAGACACTGGACATATCTGACACAACAGGGACTGAGACCGTGGACATGTCTGAGACCACAGGGACTGACACATTGGACATGTGTGATACATCTTTGACTAAGAGCATGTTCATGTCTGAGATAAAGAGGACTGAGACAGGCGACATGTCTAAAACAACTGGGACTGTACTAAGTCAGTAGATATATCTGAGACAACAGGGACTGAGACAGTGGACAGGTCTGAGAAAACAGGAAAAGGACAGTGGACATGCCTGAGACAACAGGAACTGAGACAGTGGACATGCCTGGGACAACAGGGTCTGAGACACTGGACATGCCTGAGACAACAGGGACTGAGACAGTGGACATGTCTGAGATAACAGGGACTGAGACTGTGGACATGTCTTAGACAACAGGGACTGACACAATAAACATATGTGAAACAACAGAAACTGAGACAGGGAACATGTCTGAGACAACAGGGAATGAGACAGTGGACATGTGTTAAACAACAGAAACTGAGATAGTGGACATGTCTGTGAAAACATGGACTGAGACAGTGGACAGGTTTGAGACAACAGTGTTTGAGACAGTGGACATGTCTGAGACAACAGTTACTGAGAAAGTTGTCATGTCTGAGACAGTGGAGTTGTACTGTGTGAGAAGACACGGACTTAGACAGTGGACACATCTGAGAGAAATGGGACTGAGAGAATGGACACATCTGAGACCACCTGGACTGAGAAAGTGTACATATCTGAGACAACAGGGACTGAGAGTGTAGACATGTCTGAGACAATATGGACTGGGAACTTGGACATGTCTGAGACAGCAGGGAACAGACACTAGATATATCTGAGACAACAGGGACTGAGACTTTGGCCTTGTCTGAGACAAAAGGGATTGAAACATTGGACATGCCTGAAACAACATGGACTGAGACAGTTGACATGTCTGAGACAACAGGAATTGAGACCATTGGACATGTTTGAGAGCACAGGGAATGAGAGATTGTACATGTCTGAGAAAACAGGGAGTGAGATAGAGGACATATCTGAGGCAAAAGGGATTGAGACAGTGGACATGTCTGAGACAAGAGGCACTGAGACGGTGGACATGTGTTAAACAATAGGGAATGAGACAGTTGACCTGTCTGAGACAACAGGGACTGAGACAGTGGACTCGTGTGAGTCAACAGGGTATGAGACAGTGGACCTGTCTGAGACAATAGCTACTGAGACAGTTGACATGACTTCGCCAGTGGACAAGTCCTGTCTGAGATGACAGCAACTGAGACAGTGGATACATCTGAGACAACCAGGAATGAGAGAGTGGACATATCTGACACAACAGGGACAGAGACAGTGGACATGTCTGAGACCACAGGGACTGACACATTGGATAAGTCTGAAACAAGAGGGACTGAGACAGTGGACATGTCTGAGACAACAGGGAATGAGACAGTGGACATGTCTGATACAACTGCGATTAAGAGCATGTTAATGTCTGAGACAATGGGACTGAGACAGGCCACATGTCTGAAACAACAGGGAATGAGACAGTAGATATATGTGAAACAACTGGGTCCTGAGACAGTGGACATATCTGAGACAACAGGGACTGAGACACTGGACATGATTGAGACAACAGGGTCTGAGACATTGGACATGTCTGAGAAATCAGGGACAAGGACAGTGGACATGTCTGAGACACCAGGGACTGAGACAGTGGACATGTCTGAGAAAACAGGGACTGAGACAGTGGATGTTTCTGAGACAACAGGGACTGAGACCTTGGACATATGTGAGAAAACAGGGAATCAGATATTGGACATGTCTGAGACTGCAAGGACTGAGACTTTGGAAATGCCTGAGATAATAGGGACTAAGACAGTGGACATGTCTGAGACAACAGGGACTGACACCATGAACATGTCTGAGACAACAGGGAATGACACCATGGACATGTCTGAGACAATAGGAACAGAGACCCTTGACCTGTCTGAGACATCAGGTACTGAGACAGTGGACATGTCTGACACAACACGAATTGAGATAGTGGACAGGTGTGAGACAAGACTGACTGAAACAATGACATGTCTGAGAAAGCAGGGACTTAGACATCGAATATGTCTGAGACAACAGGGACTGAGACAGTGGACATGTCTAAGACAACATGGACTGAGATAGTGTACAATTATGAGAAATCCAGGACTGGGGTAGTGCACGTATCTCAGACAACAGCGACTATGTCCGTGGACATGTCTGAGAAAACAGGGACTGAGACCGTGGATATGTCTTAGACAACAGGGACTGACCCAGTAGACATATGTGAAACAACAGAAACTGAGACAGGGAACATGTCTGAGACAATGGGGAATGAGACAGTGGACATGTGTTAAACAACAGAAATTGAGACAGTGGACATGTCTGAGTGAACATGGACTGAGACAGTGGAAACGTGAAACAACAGGGTTTGAGACTGTGGACATGTCTGAGACAACAGGGACTGAGACAGTTTACATGTCTGAGACAGTGGAGATATACTGTGTGAGAAGACAGGGACTTAGACAGTGGACAGATCTGAGAGAACTGGGACTGAGAGAATGGACACATCTGAGACAACCTGGACTGAGAAAGAGTATATATCTGAGACAACAGGGACTGAGAGTGTAAAAATGTCTGAGACAATAGGGAATGAGACAATGGATATGTCTGAGGCACTTTGACCATGGATATATCTGAGACAACAGGTACTGAGACAGTGGACATGTCTGAGACACAAGGGTATGGGACCTTGGACATGTTTGAGACAATAGGGAATCAGAAATTGGACGTCTCTGAGGCTGCAGGGAACAGACACTGCACATATCTGAGAGAACAGGGACTGAGAATTTGGCTTTGTCTGAGACAACAGGGATTGAAACATTGGACATGCCTGAGACAACAGGGACTGAGACAGTTGACATGTCTGAGACAACAGGAACTGAGACAATATACATATCTGAGACAACAGGGACTGAGACATTGGACATGTCTGAGACAACAGGGTCAGGGACCTTGGACATGTCTGAGACAAAGGGAATCAGAAATTGGACATGTCTGAGACTGCAGGGAACAGACACTGGACATATCTGAGACAACAGGGACTGAGACTTTGGCCTTGTTTGAGACAACAGGGATTGAAACATTGGATATGCCTGAGACAACAGGGACTGAGAGAGTTGACATGTCTGAGACAACAGGAAAAGCGACGATGGACATGTGTGAGAGAACAAGGACTGAGAGAGTGGACATGTCTGAGACAGAAGGGAATGAGACAGTGGACATGTCTCAGACAACAGGGATTTAGAGAGTGAACACCTCTAAGACAATGAGGAATCAGACAGGCAACATGTCTCAAACAGCAGTGATTGGACAGTAGATATATCTGAAACAAGAGGAACTGAGACAGTGGACATGTCTGAGACAACAGGTACTGAGACCTTGGACATGTCTGAGACAACAGGGAATAAGACATTGGACATGTCTGAGATTGCAGGGACACATTCACTGGACCTATCTGAGACAACCAGACATGAGACTTTGGACATGTCTGAGAGAACAGGGACTGAGAGAGTGGACATGACTGAGACAACAGGCACTGAGACAGTGGACATGTGTGAAACAATAGGGAATGAGATAGTGGACATGTCTGATACAACAGGGACTGAGACAGTAGACTCGTCTGAGTCCAAAGGGTACGAGACAGTGGACCTGTCTGCGACAACAGGGACTGAGACATTGAAAATGCCTGAGACAATAGGGATTGAGACAGTGGACATGAGTGAGACAACAGGGACTGACACCATGGACATGTCTGAGACAACAGGGACTGACACCATGGACATGTCTTTGACAACAGGAACTGAGATATTGGACCTGTCTGAGACATCAGGTACTGAGACAGTGGACATGTCTGACACAACATGGATTGAGATAGTGGACAGGTGTGAGACAACACTGACTGAAACAATGACATGTCTAAGACAGCAAGGACTTAGACATTGGATATGACTGAGACAACAGGGACTGAGACAGTGGACATGTCTAAGACAACAAGGACTGAGACAGTTTACATGTATGAGAAAACCAGGACTGAGTCAGTGTACATATCTCAGACAACAATGACTGAGACCATGTGTCTTAGACACCAGGGACTGACACAGTAAACATATGTGAAACAACATAAACTGAGACAGGGAACATGTATGAGACAACAGGGAATGAGACAGTGGACATGTGTTAAACAACAGAAACTGAGACAGTGGACATGTCTGAGACAACACGTACTGAGACAGTGGACAAGTTTGAGACAACAGGGTTTGAGATAGTGGACATGTCTGAGACAGCAGGGACTGAGACAGTTGACATGTCTGAGACAGTGGAGATGTACTGTGTGAGAAGACAGGGACTTAGACAGTGGACAGATGAGAGAACTGGGACTGAGAGAATGGACACATCTGAGACAACATGGACTGAGAAAGTGTTCATATCTGAGACAACAGGGACTGAGAGTGTAGACATGTCTGAGTCAATAGGGACTGAGACAGTGGACTTACCTGAGACAACAGGGAATCAGACATTGGAACTGTCTGAGACTGCAGTGAATCAGACACTATACATATGTGAGACAACCAGGACTGAGACTTTGAACATGTCTGAGACAACAGCGACTGAGACAGTGGACATGTCTGAAACAACAGGGATTGAGACAGTGGACATGTCTGAGACAACTGTGACTAAGAGCATGTTCATGTCTGAGACGATTGGGACTGGGTCAGGCGACATGTCTGAAATAACAGCGACTTTACTAAGTCAGTAGATATATCTGAGACAACAGGAACTGAGACAGAGGACCTCTCTGAGACAACAGGGACTGAAACAGTGGACATGTCTGAGAAAACAGGGAGTAGGACAGCGGACATGTCTGAGACAACAGTGACTGAGATAGTGGACATGTTTGAGAGAACAGGGACTGAGACAGTTGACATTTTGAGACAACTGTGACTAAGAGCATGTTCATGTCTGAGACAATGGGGACTGAGACAGGCGACATGTCTGAAATAACAGGGACTGTACTAAGTCAATAGATAAATCTGAGACAACAGCGACTGAGACAGTGGACATGTCTGAAAAAACAGGGACTAGGACAGTGGACATGTCTGAGACAACAGTGACTGTGACAGTGGCCATGTCTCATGTCTGAGACAACAGGGACTGAGACAGTGGACATTTCTGAGACAATAGGGTCTGAGACCTTGGACATATGTGAGTAAACAGGGAATCAGACATTGGACATATCAGACTGCACGGACACAGACACTGGACATATTTGAGACAACCGGGACTGAGACTTTGGACATATCTGAGACAACAGGGACTGAGACAGTGGAAATGCCTGAGACAATAGCGACTGAGACAGTGGACATATCTGAGACAACAGGGACTGACACCATGGACATGTCTGAGACAACAGGGCCTGACACTGTGGGCATGTATGAGACAATGGGAATTGAAACCATGGATCTGTCTGAGACATCAGGTAATGAGACAGTGGACATGTCTGAGACAATGGGAATTGAAACCATGGATCTGTCTGAGACATCAGGTAATGAGACAGTGGACATGTCTGACACAACAGGGATGGAGATAGTGGACAGGTGTGAGACAAAACTGACTGAGAAAATGGAAGTGTCTAAGAAAGCAGGGACTTAGACAGTGGATATGTCTAAGACAACAGAGACTGAGACAGTGGACATGTCTAAGACAACAGGGACTGAGAAAGTGTACATGTATGAGAAAACCAGGACTGAGGCAGTTCACATATCTCAGACAACAGTGACTGAGACCATGGATGTCTCTGAGACAACAGGTTCTGAGACCATGGACATGTCTTAGACAACAGGGACTGACACAGTAGATATATATGAAACAACAGTAACTGAGACAGGGAACATGTCTGAGAAAACAGGGAATGAGACAGTGGACATGTGTTAAACAACAGAAATTGAGACAGTGGACATGTCTGAGACAACTGGGACTGAGACCATGGACACATTTGAGACAACCGGGTTTGAAACAATGGACATGTCTGAGGCAACAGGGACTGAGACAGGTGACATGTCTGAGACTGTGGAGATGTACTGTTTGTGAAGACAGTGACTTAGTGGACAGATCTGAGAGAAGTGGGATTGAGAGAATGGACACATCTGAGACAACCTGGACTGAGAATGTGTACATATCTGAGACAACAGGGACTGAGAGTGTAGACATGTCTGAAACAAAAGGGATTGAGACAGTGGATATGTCTGAGACAACAGGCACTGAGACCGTGGACATGTCTGAGACAACATGGACTGAGATATTGGACATGTCTGAGATAACAGGGAATCAGAAATTGGACATGTCTGAGACTGCAGGGAACAGACACTGGACATATCTGAGACAACAGGGACTGAGACTTTGGCCTTGTCTGAGACAACAGGGATTGAATCATTGGACATGCCTGAGACAACAGTGACTGAGTCAGTCGAAATGTTTGAGACAACAGGAAATGAGACCATGGACATGTTTGAGAGAACAAGGACTGAGAGAGTGGACATGTCTGAGACAACAGGGACTGAGATAGTGGACATGTCTGAGACAAAAGGAAATTAGACAGTGGACATATCTCAGACAACTGTGATTTAGAGAGTGGAGAAATCTAAGACAATGTGGACTCAGACAGGCGACATGTCTCAAACAGCAGGGATTGTGAGGCAGTAAATATATCTGAATCAACAGGAACTGAGACAGTGGACATGTCTGAGACAACAGTTACTGAGACCTTGGATATATCTGAGACAACAAGGAATAAGACATGGACATGTCTGAGACTGCAGGGACTCAGACACTGGACATATCTGAGAAAACCGGGACTGAGACCTTGAACATGTCTGAGAGAACAGGGACTGAGTAGACATGTCTGAGAGAACAGGAACTGAGACAGTGGACATGTGTGAAACAATAGGGAATGAGACAGTGGACATGTCTGAGACAATAGGGACTGAGACATTGGACATGTCTGATACAACTGTGAATAAGAGCGTGTTCATGTCTGAGACATCAGGGACAGAGACAGGCAACATGTCTGAAACAACAGGTACGGAGACAGTAGAAATATATGAGAAAATAGGGACTGAGACAGTGGACATGTCTGATACAACAGGGACTGTGACAGTGGACTTGTCTAACACAACAGGGACTGAGACAGTGGACATGTCTGAAACAACAGGGACTGAGACAGTGGAAATGTCTGAGAGAACACGCATATTTGTGACATCAGGGTCTGAGACCATGGACATGTCTGACACAACAGGGACTGAGACAGTGGACACTTCGGAGACATCAGGACTGAGTCAGTGGACATGTCTGAGACAACACACATATCTAACACAACAAGGTCTGAGACCTTGGACATATCTGAGACAACAAGGACTGAGACAGTGTACATGTGTGAAACAACTGGGAATGAGACTGTGGACATATCTGAGACCACAGGGACTGAGACAGTGGACACGTCTGTATCAACAAGTTTTGATACAGTGGACATGTCTGATACAACAGATACTGAGACAGTTGACATTTGTGAGATAGTGGACATGTTGACTTTCTCCCCCCCACACACAATTACACAAAAACTGATGAACTGAGTATATCAGGGGGATCACAAACTTTCTACTTTGGATTCACCCGTGTCACTTGTGTGTCCCCGTGGGAAAATGGCCAGACATGATTGGCTAGAAGGCCCACCCTGGGTCTCCAGATGTTTCCAAACACTGAATTCCTGAGTCTTCTGGGGCCTGCACCCCCAGAAGGCCGAAAGCAGCAAAGCAACATCCTGCTCAGTCCAGTCTCTCAAGACAAGTGAGGTGTTTCAGGTTTCCACTGGCCTGTAGTTGCTGGAAACCAGGAATCTGAGTTCTTTTTGGACTGATGTCATAAAGGTGAGGTCACTTCCTGGGGACCTTTGACCCTAGCCTCTTCCTCACAGTGGACCTTCTCTAAGGTTGTCTGGACTACTTACTCCCTTCCTTCCCCCACTGCATGTGAACCAGGCACTGTTCCATTCCACTACCCTCACCATGCCATACTCATCTGAGAAGCTGGCTTCACCCAGTGTCTCAGCAATGAGGAAGCAGAAGTGTTTCCAATCCACCCTGCCCATACCATCTCAACAAATATTCTTCCTCCCAGGGTCATCCCATTTTCCCTACCTCATCCCTGATTGTCATTCTTCTAGTCTCCATTTTCTAGTATGTCACTAGGTATATAAGACCATAGATTATTTTTATTACCTGCAAAGCCCCAGGGACCTTGTTACCCACACCCTCATATGTACATGTTCTCCTGAGCACAACAGGCCACCTGCTCATAAGAGCCCAGTAATGGTTGGGTCCAGAGCAACTTTGGCCTTGTTTGAGTTGAGGGTTCGGGCTATTCTTGCATTCCAGGTAGTTAGCTGTTGGTAGTGTTGAAGTGTCACACGGTCAAAATATATGAAAGTGTTAAACACTCCTAGGAGTTTTCTGGTGGAATCTGGTTTATTTTTGGTTTCTTTTTTTAGTCTCTTAGGTAGACTGTGGTATCATCTGTAAACGGGGCAATTTAACCTCTTCTCCAATTAGTACTGCTGTACTTTCCTTCCTTTGACTAATTGCTCTATCAAGATTTTCAATTATTATATTTAAAATGAGTGGAGGATTTGTGTGGTTCCTGATTTTTTCCATTCAGAATAATGGTAGCATTGGATTTATTTTATACAGCTTTAATTATGTTGAGATGTTCCCTCAAGTACAATTTGTGCTAGGATTTTTATCATAAATGCATATTTAATTTTATCAATACTGCATCTACTGAGATAACCCTGTGATTTTTGTATTTGAGTGCATTTATATGATTTATGACATTTATTGTCTTACATGTTTTGAACTATTCCTGCCTCTCTGGCATAATGAGGAGTTGATCATTGTGGATGATATTTTGATGTGTGCCTGTGTGTGGTTTTAACATTTTTCTTGAGAATGTTTGCATTATTTTTTCATTATGGTATGAGTCTATAGTTCTGTGGGAGAAGTTGCATCTTTAGTTGGTTTTTGGTATTAGACTAGTGCTTGCTTTATAGAAGGAATTTAGGGATTCTTTGTTTCTTTTTGAATAATTTAAGATATATTGGTTGTAGATATTCTTTAAATGTCTGGGAGAATTCTGTTGTAAATCCATCTGGGCCTGAACTTTTTTAGTTGGCAAATTTTCTACTACTGTCTAAATTGCCTTAGGTGTTGTGGGTCTTTTTGTATTGTTGATCTCATCTTCATTTAGCTTTGATGATTCTAAAGATATTAGATAGCCATTTCTTTTTAGGTTTTCAAGTTTCATAGACTACAGGTTTTTAAAGTATGCAATGTTCATTATCTTTAAATTGTCTGTTGTGATGTTGCCCCTTTCAAATCTGATTTTATGGATTTGTATTTGATCTTTTTTTTCTTTAGGTTAAGTGGGCTAATGGTCTATCCTGTTTATGTTTTCAAAGAACTTGCTCTTTGATTCATTGATCCATTTAATTGTTTTGTTTCTATTTCACTAATTTCTGCTCTGATTTTTGTTTTTGTTTCTCATCTGCTGGGTGCGGGTTTCATTTGTTCTTGCCTTTGCAGTGACTTGAGTTGCAGTGTTAAGTCATTTATTTCAGCTCTTCCTGATTTTGTAATGAGCATGTGTATAAATCATTCTCTTAGGACTGCTTTTAAACTTTCCCTCAGGTTCGTGGTTTTGCATTGTCCTTTTTCAGTTAGTGTCCTTTTTCATTTAGTACTATTTGTACTTTCTTCTTTTACCCATTCATCTTTCAGTACTTTGTTGTTTAATCTCCTTGGTTCCTGTTATTACTCATGTTCCTTTCCATGTCAATTTCTTTCTTTCTCTCTTCCTTTCTCTTATTCTTTCTCTCTCTTTCTTTCCTTCTTTCTTCCTTTTTTTCTTTCTTTCTTCTTTCTTTCTTTCTTTCTTTCTTTCGTTCTTTCTTTCTTTTCTTTTGTCTTTTTCAGGCAGGGTCTGCATTTAGTACTAGCTGGCCTAGAGCTCACTATGTAGGCCAGGCTCGCCTTGAACTCTCAGATATCTGCCTGCTTCTGCCTCCTGATTGCTGGGATTAAAGGCAGGCATTACCGTGCCCTGTTCCATGTTAATTTTAAGCTTTATTTTGTTGTGGTTTGATAGAATTATTTCACTTTTTACATGTTTGTTGTGGTTTATATTGGGCTTCACAGTGTGGTCAGTTTTGTATAACGTTCCATGGGGTGCTGAATCTTTAGTAGAGTCTTTGATGCTTAGGTGAAATACTTGATACCTGTTAGACTCATTTGATATATCATTTAATTAGGATGTCATTCTGTTTATTCTTTATCTAGTTGACCTCTCTAATTGGAAACTGTGGTACTAAAGTCCTTTCCTCTTACAGATATGGGATTATTCTGAGTCTGAAAGTACTACCTTACTGTTTTTATGAAATGGGGTACACCAGAGTTGGATTGGAACATCCTCTTGGTTCATTTTATCAGAATGAAGTGACCCCATTTATCTCTTCTAATTAGTTTTAGTTTGAAATCCACTTTATCAGATGTTAGCAATATATCCCCTGCTTGTTGATTAGTGCCATTTGCTTGGAATATTTTTTCCTTCGTTCACCTTAAGGTAATCATTGTCCTTGAAGGTGAGAAGGTTATTGCAGACAACAAAATGGTGAGTACTTTTTCTTTCTCTTTCTTTTTTTGGTCTTTTTGAGACAGGGTATCCCCATAATACCAGCTGCCCTGGAACTGGCGATGTAGTTCAGCCTTGCCTTGAACTCTGAGAGATTTGGTACCATATTCTTTTATCTATCTATCCATATGTATCATCTGACCATAAAGCAAAATATAGAGGTAGGAAAATTATTCAAATACAGGCGCAAATGTTCATGTCACCATACCTTTTGGAGGTATAGACAATTCAATTTTCCTACTGGTACCAAATCTTACTTTTAAAAATTTTCCAAGTATACCTGTCCCTGGTATCCTTCCTTAATGAATGTACTTTATTTTCTTTGTTCCATTAGGTGTGTTGGGTACATCTTCAACTAGTTTCTCCTCTGTAAAACATTCAGATGTTAGCATTAGGTTTTAAAAATAAGCCAGGCCATTTCTACAGTGGGCCAGGCCAAGCAGGAAGCACAAGTGAGAGAAGTCCAGCACACAGCCACATGGTGGTATGAATCCAAGCACAGAACAGTGCTTTATTCAAATGTTACAATTGATTATACAGGCAGTGTGACCTCCCCTCCCAGGGTCCAATCCCAGAGCTTTGGATCATCACATCCCAATCCATGGGCATTACAATGGAGGTCCTATGACTCTCACTTGTGCTTCTGGGAGGTTATGGCTTGAATGCTAGCCCAAAGAATGATGTTGGCTCTGGGTTTGCTGTATATAGCTTGAGTTAAGTTGACATATGTTCCCTTCAGTCCAGTTCCTACTAGGACTTTTATCACAAATGCATGTTTAATTTTGTCAAAGACCTATTTTGTACCTATTGATATAACCATGTGATTTTAGTCTTTGAGTACATTTGTATGATTTATGTCATTTATTGACTCATGTATTGAATTATTACTGCCTCTCTGAAATAATGCCAAGTTGAGTGGGCGGGAACCGGGGTCGCAGGGGAGNAACAAATGACCAGCTCAATAGATGGAGCAAAGAACAGAAACAGAGACTTTCACAACGTAGGAATTAGAGATGCTGAGAAACACCTCAAGAACGTTTCAATCATCCACTAATCATTAAGGAAATGCAAATGAAAACCATTTAAATATCATCTCTTACTCCAATAAGACTTCTAGGGATCAGAAAACCAATGATACCAGTGCTGGAACGTTGTGGGGAAATGGGAAAACTCATCCATTCTGGTGGAATAAAACTTGACAGCACCTATGGAAAAGCCAATTGTTGCAGACCCTTGTAAGACTTGGAATGAGCTCACCTGACCAGCCATACCACTCCTGGCATGTAACCCTCAAAGACTTACGCCACCACAGAGATACGATGCATGGCCATGGTTTGATGTCAAGCTCTCTTCACAATAGCAAGGAGCTGGGAACCAAACCTAAATGCCCTTCAATCCTGACTGAGGGGATAGAGAAAATGTGTTACATCTACACAAGTTGAGTTCTATGCAGCAGTAAAGAAAGACAGACTCAGGAGCTTATGCAGGAAAATGGCTGGAGCTAGAGGACACTTCATGCAGAAGAAGTAACACAGTCCCCAGAAATAACATAGACGTATGAATGGTATCCCTCATCTAGTGGATGCTAGTGCCAATTACCGTTGTAAGTATTCATTGTGTAGGGCCTCCCTGTAGCTTTGTACGAAGCAGTTGGGCATAATGCATTGGATGAAACAACAACAACAACAACAACAACAGAAAAGACTGCATCAAAGAACTGACTGAAACAGTGAACTTCTGCTCAAAACAGTCAACTTTCCCATGGACAATATTGAGAAAGACTAGGAGATGAAAAGCATGTTTGGCAGAATGCATGAGCTCTGGTGGGGTGGGGGAATGGGCGGGAATATGGGTCTAGATTTGTTAAAAATAAAAAAAAATTCAATGTATTTACCTACAACATGTTTCTATACAAAGAAATAAAGATAATTTTCTCCACAAAAAAAGAAATATTTTAATAACCATATTATCAGAAATGGATTAGTAACCATAAAAACCTACACATAGAGTATCTACACATGAGTACATGTGTCTAGCTGAAGGCTATAGGATAAATACAGTGCCAGATAGGAGAAACCTCCATACAGGTTGTTGGTCAGGGTCCAAGAGACTCCCAAAATAACACAGGCTATTGCCACAGTCCTTCAAATACCTTTGGAATCCCAACAGTTTGTGGTGAACTGAATTGCAGATTCTGAACTTTACAGAGAAAATACATCATAAAACAGTCTATTCCCCAAATGAAAACGACAGTGCTTTGTCAGGGATTTTATTTTTTTGTTTTCTTTGTTATTATTATTATTATTATTATTATTATTATTATTAATTTCTTTATGTGTATGAATGTACTGCTGCATGTAAGTTGGTGCATCCGTGTCATGGAATGTGGTGGAAGTCAGAAGAGGGTGTTGGATTCCCCTGGAACTGGAGTTAAAGACGGTTCTTAGCCACCATGTGGGTGCAGGGAATTGAACCCAGGTCTTCTGCAAGAGCAGTCGGTGCTCTTAACCACTGACCGAGCCATCTCTCTAGCCCCGACTTAAATTTCTATTACTAAAATGTCGAAATAGTGCAATGATTTATCAAGTTATAGTAGGCTGCATATGAACTAACAAAGTGAGAAATAACCAGAATTTACTGCAGCATTGCATAGATAACTATCTTCCTGTACACGACTTAGAAATCTGAAGATAGGGCAAAAATACACATGAAACAGCTTTATTTATGTATGTATGTATGTATTTATTTATTTATTTATTTAAAATTCATTCTAATTACATTAATTTACAATTTACCTTCCATCTTGGTTAACTAGAGAGTTCCAGGCCTGCTGGGGCTACGGAAAACCAAAAGAAAAAAAAAAAAAAGCCATAGCCTGGGGCATGGCTGCCCATACTTTAAAGTATGTGAATAAAAAAAATTTTTTTTAATTCAACTGAACTGGGGCAGGAGTGTGAGAACAGGAGGTCAGCACGTGTGGGGGGGGGGCGCCTGTCGCTTAGAAACACTCATTCGCTCCCACAATGGCTTCTGCGCTTTACTTTTTACCCCTGGATAGGGTTTGCCCTACAGAAACATCTCCCAACTGTAACTCGGAGTTACCTACACAATCTGCAACTGAATAACTAAAGCCTTTTTCCATCTGTTTCCTTTTGAGTCTGCACCAGTGGTCTTCTCTTGTGAAATGACCCTATTACACCATAACAAGCCCAAACAAACAAAGAAACAAAGAAACAAAGAAACAAACAAACGCAGTTTCAGTCACCAGGCCTTGGTCTACAGAGCAAGTTCCAGGCCAGCTAGGACTAAAGGGAGACCCTTTCTCAAAAATACCAATAATAATAAGAAGACTCAAACAAACAAACAAACAAACAAACAAAAAAAAAACAAACAATGTCACCTGGTCTCCATAGTGGGTTCCAAGCCAGCTGGAGTTACAGGGGGACCCTTTCTCAAAATGACACGTCACCTCCAAAACAAAGCAAACAAACTAAACCCATGTTTGGTCTCATATATCCTAGCAAACTCACATGGAAATGACAAGACCCACCCATTCTTCCAATTTTAAGGCGAACAGGTGCCACATGTTGGTAATTGTGTGCAATTACTAAGGATTTCTGATTTTCAGAGTGAAGCCCTTTGAACGTAGAACCCTTTCAGGACAAAAATGTCTCCACATAACAGCATAATTTCCCAGAACTGACCCCTGGGCTACTCAGGGACTGTAAGGCCCCTAAATTTTTTCTCGGGCGAACTCGAGAAGCGAATCTCTTCCTCATAATAGCCTCTTTCTTTCTTTTTTCTTTCTTTCTTTCTTTCTTTCTTTCTTTCTTTCTTTCTTTCTTTCTTTCTTTCTTTCTTTCTTTCTTTCTCTCTCTCTCTCTCTTTCTTTCTTTCTTCCTTTCTTTTTTCTTTTGGCTTTCTGAAGCAGGGACTCCCTGGAACTCTGACTGTCCTGGAACTTGCTCTGTAGACCAGGCTGTCCTTGAACTCACAGAGATCCGCCTACCTCTGCCTCCCAAGTGCTAGGATCAAAGGCATCCACCACCATGCCTGGCAATAGCTCCAGCCTCATGGATTTCACAAGACTGACCACAGTTCCAGGCCAGCTGAGGCTACAGGGAGACTCCCATGTCAAAGAGACTCTCCCACAATAAAAAAATAAAATAAAAATAAAAATAAAATAAAAAATCCAAGGACTCACTTGAGACGAAAGGCCAGTGGTAGTTTGATCTCTGTGGGGCAGTAAAGCCGAATATAGGCAGAAAGAGGAGGAAAATGTTGTCTGACTCTTTGGGGACAAGCAGGGGAGCAGCAAACCAGCCTGATTCCTGCTAGCCTCAGAGGAGCCCAATTCCCTATAGCCTCAGAGGACAGCCTGATTCCGAATAGCCTGCTTCAGAACAAAAACAAACAAATGCACCCTCAGCCATTTTGTTTCTTTGTTTGTTTGGGTCCGTTTGAGACAGGATCTCCATATAGCCCCAGCTGTCTTGGAACTCACTCTGTAGACCAGGCTGGCCTTGAACTCCCAAAGATCCGCCTGCCTCTGCTAGGATTAATGCATTCGATTCCTTAGACTGCCTCTCTCTTTGTTGTAGTTATTAGCCTTCAGAATTTCTCATACCTTGTCTAGGTGATCTGTTGACATGTTTCTTTCCTGGCTGTGCAGAAATTGAAGTTCATTTCTCTCTCTCTCTCTCTCCATTCCCAGGGGAAGCCCAACGCCCTCCTCTCTTCTCCACAGGCATTATTTGATTGATTCCTTGTTTGGCTCTGGTGCCTGCATGCCTGCCTGCCTTGCCTGCCTGCCTTGCCTGCCTGCTTTGCCTGCCTGCCCGCCTGCCTGTCTTCCTTACACAGGTGCAGGCAATCAATAAACTGTGATGATAAAGAAGTAGAAATGGAATCCAACCTTCATTCAACACATAACTTTATTATTATTATTATTATTATTTTTAATTTTATTTATTTTTGTATGTGTATGAGTGTACTGTCTGCATGTAGGTTTGTGCACCGGTGTCATGCAATGCCCAAGAGGGCGTTGAATTCCCCTAGAACTGGAGTTCTCCTGGAATTGGAGTTACAGACGGTTCTTAGCCACTATGTGAGTGCTGGGGATCGAACCTGGGTCCTCCCGAAGAGTAGTCGGTGTTCTTATCCGCTAGGCTATCTCTCCAGCCCCTATTGTTATTATTATTATTATTATTATTATTATCTGCTAAGAAAGAGAGAGGCACACAGCCTTCCCAAGGGAAAGGAGGTTGGGTGTCAGTTAGCATTCGGGGATATCTAAAATTTATAGTTGGATGGGCCCATCCAGAAAATCACAGAAAAGGGACCAGCCATGCACTTCCAGAATGCCAGAAGTGGGGGTGGGGGGACATGCCTTCTTGAGCAGACCACGGTTGTGATCAGAGACCCGGGAAGAAGAGATAGGTAGTATCTGATAAGGAACCAGAACTACAAGAGGGTTAATAGGAGCAATGTATTCCGAAGGAGTAGATCAATTTTCCCTGTGGGGGGTGTGGGGGAGAAGATGGAGAGAGATTGATTGAGAGAGTTGGGGGATAGGGGGACTGCAGGTTGCAGGGTGGCTAGGTGGTCATCATCGTGAGTCTGCCTGAAGCCCACAGACGAGGAAGAAGACCCTCCACTCATCCGGGGTTGAGAGGAAGAGTGTGAATGTAAAGAAAGTGACACCCATATACTGACCAAAACAACAGAAAAGTAGGAAAAGATTGTGATGTGTCCAATAGAACAAACTAAAAGGAATTGTGTGATTAACACACATGCACGCACACACAATGGAGGGTGCTGACCAGGAGTGTGGTTGCCCCTACCTGCCCCAGACCCCAAGGCAAGGTGCTATTCAAGCAAACAATTATTTATTGAGTACACTGGAAAAGGGCAAGAGTGAGGGAGCTCACCCCACATCTTTGTATGTTCCCACATTGTCACGCAGAGTGATACAAATTAAATTCAGTTTCAGCAGCAAGCACAAGACTGCAGCTCTTTATGGTGTCATCCTTGACGTCAAGAGTTCTGAGTCCATGGGGCTTTGTTTGGAGATAGATGGCTCTGGCCCCTGCATGGATAGAAAGGAAAGAAAGTAAATCAACCATGAAGTGAACTAACCAAGTCTGGGGTTGGTGGGCAGGGTGAAAGAGACTAGAGTTAGGGTTAGGGTTAGGGTTACGGTTAGGGAGGGAGGGAGGAGAGAGAGAGAGAGAGAGAGAGAGAGAGAGAGAGAGAGAGAGAGAGAGAGAGACATGAAAAAAATACCAAAACATTGGACTAAAGGAAAGTTGTCCCTCTTCTGATCTCTGGTTGGGTGGGTGGGGCTTTGATTGTAAGAAATGTTGGGTGGGAGGGGGACAAAGCATGCAGATACCCTGGGAAGAAAATGAAGAAGCAAAGAGGGTCTTGAAGTATTAATCAATCATCAATCAATCTTATCATCATCATCGACAAGAACAACAGCAATATCAAGGGGGAATAACAGCAGTAATATCCCAAGGTAGGTCTATGTATATAAACCTGTTTATTTAGTTTAGCTTTGTTTTATGTCTGTGAATGAATAAATGCCAAAGTTAGGGTTAAGATAAGATTACCTGGATGCTGGGCATGGTGGTGCATGCCTTTAATCTTAGCACTTGGGAGGCAGAGGCAGGCGGAACTTTGTTAGTTCAAGGTCAGCCTGGTCTACAAAATGAGTTCCAGGAGCTGGGACTACCGGGAGACCCTCTTTCGAAAAGACCAAACAAACAAACAAAAAGATAAGATTACCTGGCCTGGCGTGGTGGGGCACAGCTTTAATCCTAGCATTTGGGAGGAAGAGGCAGGCGGATCTTTGTGAGTTCAAACCAGCCTGGTCTACAGAGTGATTTCCAGGACATCCGGGGCTCCAGAGAGACCCTGTCTCAAAAAGACCAAAAAGAAAAAAAAAGATAAGTTTACCGGGTGTGTCTCTGTGGGCAAGGGGCAGATAATCACAGGGAGTCTGAGAGAGAGAGAGAGAGAGAGAGAGAGAGAGAGAGAGAGAGAGAGAGACAGAGAGAATACCAATCGAATAAATGAAAAAATGAGACTGGGCCAGAAACACAAATAATAAAATATATAAACATAAAAAGAAGATGAGAAAAGGGAAAGCAATATTAAGAGATAAGAGGATGCATAGACTAATAATAAAAGTAAAAATGAAAACAAGATAGGATAGATAAGGTGAAAGCCCTAAAGAATCGAAATAATAATAAAACATAAAGAGAGGCAAAAAGATAAAAACAAAACAGATCTGAGGTCCAATAAATTAATAAGAGAAAAAGGACAATAATAGATAGATTAAAGGCACATGCCTTTAATCCTAGCACTTGGGAGGCAGAGGTAGGAGGATCTTTGCGAGTTCAAGGCCAGCTTGGTCTACAGAGCAAGTTACAGAACAGCCAGAGTTCCAGGGAGACCCTGCCTCAAAAAGACAAAACAAAACAAAAACAAAACAAAACAAAAAAAACGAGATAACATACTAAACAGTAATAAAGGATAAGACAATGTGCTTAAGATCAAAAGGGAAAAAAGGACATGAAAATTAATAGAAAATGAGCAAAATGGGGAATAGGTATATATAACCATGGAGATTCATGCGAATAAATCAATACCAAGTATAAAATTAAAAACTCAAGATAAGGTTGGAGAGATGGCTCAGCGGTTAAGAGTGCTGACTGCTCTTGCAGAGTGAGTTCCCTCCCAGCTGTGGCTATAGGGAGCCCCTGTCTTAAAAACAAAAACAAAACAACCAAAAACCAAGCAAACAAACAAACAAACAAACAAACAAACAAAAAAAACACCTCGAGAGGACATAAAAGAAAAGAAGATATAATAGAAAATATACCATAAGAAAAGATACTGAGGAAAAATGAAAATAGGATAAAAGGTGAGATGAAACAATATATCATAAAAATCTGAAAGAAAAAAGAGATGAGAATGAAATCATAAACAGATAAGAAAAGATGCATTGGCTAAGATAAAAGATAAGATACTATAATAAAGGGAGATGGCTAAGACAAAAATGATAAGAGGGCAAAAGATAAGATAAAAGTCTGACAGGAGATGGGAGATTAGAAAAAATAAATGGGAATTCATCTTTAATTAATATTTTTATTACTTGTTGATAATAAAACTCGAGATAAGAAGTTAGATTAGAAAAGATAAGGCAAGGCAGAGGCAGGCAGATCTTTGTGAGATCAAGGCCAGCCTGGTCTGTAGAGCGAGTTCCAGGACAATTGGAGCTACAGGGCTACAGGGCGACCCTGTGTGGAAAAGACCCCTCCCAAACAAATAGGAAATATAAAGGCCAACAATACCCATCAGCAAACATGAAAGATAAAAGAATAAAATAAGTAGAAAAGTGAAAAAATAGTGAAATGTGTAAAAAATAATAAAGCAAACAAACAAAACAAAAATGCACCATTGTTTTGCTTGTCCTCAATTCTTACTGGCAAGTGCAGCTACCCCATGCTTGCCACTGCATTTGCCATCCTTCAAAGACAATGAAACACATCTTTTTGACTTTCCAATATGGACTGAAGATTCATGTCTCTCCAAGAACCCTCCAAATTCAGTGCCAGATGGGGACTGCTGAGACGTCCAGTACAGGAAGATCAAGACGGGACACGGTGCTTACCAGATGTCATTTCGTGACCACTGGAAGAGCAGACCCCACCCAATGTGGAGCACAAGGGCAGAACTGAAGACGCTTGTTTGGGCTTGCCAAGGAAGAGCCTTCAAACAATTCCTTAAGGAATAAATAAATAAATACATGACATCTTTCAGCCTTCCGGTTTACGTCTGTGAATGAATAAATACCAAAGTTATCTTGAGGTTACTGTTACTACGGGGAGGGGGCAAAAATCATGGGGAGTCTCCATCTCAGGGAGAAAGAGAGAGAGAGAGAGAGAGAGAGAGAGAGAGAGAGAGAGAGGAGAGAAAGAAGGAATAAAAAAAAAGAAATTACCAAAACTTTGGACTAAAGGAGAGAAAGTTGTCCATCCTCTGACCCAAGTGTCTGTCTGTTGGTTGGGGGGGGCGAGGCATGCCAGTCATCTGTCAAAAAAGAAAATAAAAGTGTCAACCAAGGTGCTTGCTACTTCAAAATACAAATAAATAAATGAATGAATAAAATAAGTAAATAAATATATAAATATATAAATAAATAACCTAAATATAAAAAGAAAGATGAGAAAAGGGAAAGGGGGTAGTAAAAGATGAGATAATATAAGTAAAAATGAAAATAAGATAAGAGGCTTGAACTCTGTGAGTTCAAGGCCAGCTTAATCTACAGAGTGAGTTCCAGGCAGACCAGTCTGGACTAACTATATAGGGAGACCCTGTCTCAAAAAGATTAAAAATAAAAAATAATAATAATAATACCATTCATCCAGGGTTGAGAGGAAGAGTGTCAATGTAAAGAAAGGAACACCCATGTAATGACCAAAACAAAAGAAAAGTAGGAAAAGATTGTGATGTGTCCAAAAGCACAAACTAAAAGGAATTGTGTGACTAACATGCATGCACTCATGTAAAATGGAGGGTGCTGACCAGGCATGTGGTTGCCCCTACCTTCCCCAGACCCCTCGGTTAGGTGCTATTCAAGCAACAACAATTATTTATTGAGTACACTGGAAAAGGGCAAGGGTGAGGGACCTCCTCCCCACATCTTTATGTGTTCCCACATTGTCACGCAGAGTGATACAAATTAAATTCAGTTTCAGAAGCAAGCACCAGACTTCAGCTCTTTGTGGTGTCATCCTTGACGTCAAGAGTTCTGACTGAGTCCATGGGGCTTTGTTTGGAGATAGATGGCTCTGGACCCTGCATGGATAGAAAGGGAAAAACAGTAAATAAACGAAGTGAACTATCCAAGTCTGGGGTTGGTGGGCAGGGAGACAGAGACTAGGGTTAGGGTTAGAGTTACGGAGGGAGGGAGGGAGATGGAGAGAGAAAGAGAGAGAGAGAGAGAGAGAGAGAGAGAGAGAGAGAGAGAGATGAAAAAAATACCAAAACGTTGGAGTAAAGGAAAGTTGTCCTGCTTCTGTGGGTGGGGCTCCGATTGTAAGAATGTTGGATGGGTAGGGGACTAGGCATGTGGATACCCTGGGAAGAAAATAAGAAGCAAAGAGGGTCTTGATATATTAATCAATCATCAATCAATCTTATCATCATCATCATCAACAACAACAACAACAATATCAAGGGGCAATAACAACAGTAATATCCCGAGGCAGGTCTATGTAGAAAGATCTGTTTATTTAGGTTAGGGTCCTATTTTTTTTTATTTTTTTATTAATTTTATTTATTTATGTATGTGTATGAATGTACTGTCTGCATGCAAGTCTGTGCACCCGTGTCGTGCAATGCCGCGGAGGTCAGAAGAGAGTCTCAGATTCCCCTGGAACTGGAGTTCTCCTGGAATTGAAATTTCAGACGGTTCTCGGCCGCCATGTGGGTGCTGGGGATCAAACCCAGGTCCTCTGTAAGAGCGGTCGGCACTCTTAACCGCTAGGCCATCTCTCAAGCCCAGCTTTCTTTTTTATGTCTGTGAATGAATAAATGGCAAAGTTCGGGTTAAGATAAGATTACTTGGGAGCAACGGCTATGGTGGTGCTCGCCTTTATTCCTAGGCACGGGAGGGGAGGAGGGCAGGCGATCTTTTGTGAGTTAAAGGCCAGCTTCGTCTACAGATTGAGGTTCCAGGACCGTGGGGCTACCGGGAGACCATTTGTCTCGAAAAGACCAAAAAAAAAAAAAAAATGTGGTGGTGATGATGATGAAGCCAGAAGAGAATGCTTATCCCCTGGAGTTTAGTTAAAGGTGTTTGGGGGTATCCCAACACGTCTGCTAGAACTGACCTCAAGTTCTCTGCTAGAGGAGTAACTGCTCCTACCTCTGACCCGAGTCTCCAGGCCCCATTAATTTAAAAAAAAATAATGATCTCAGATGTTGTATAGATAGCTCACGGGGTGTTTATAGAACACTAGATATTCTTGCAGAGGCCTTGGTTCATTGCTAGCACCACTAAAGCGCTAACAATGGACTATAATTCCAGTACAGGACATCTAACTGCCACTTTTGCTCTCTACAGGCACTGAGGAAAACTGGTGGGGTGCCCACTGATATATATATTATATATATATATTTATATATCTATTATATATCATATATTACTGATTTGAATACATAATTGTATATGAATGGAATTATAAGGAGTCAAGAAAACTTGTAATAGAAATGTAAAATTCAGACAAGTAATGAAGTCTTCATTGCCATTTTTTCAGTTTCATGAGCCTTAGGTGTAGAGGTTCCATCTTCTGTCTTCCTCAGTCTCTTTCCTTAAAGATGTAAAATGTCTATTAAAGAGATAGTTGATGTCTTTGGTTATCTTTATTCCCAGAAATTTTGTAGCTGTAGTGAACGGGTTTCCATGTATTCTTTTCTCCAATTGTTTGTTATCGGTGTATAGGCCACTATATATTATTCTTTGAGGGAAAGGTGATGCAGGATCTCAGTATTTGCCCCAGGTAGCTCTGTAATTTCTCACTATAAAGCCTAGGCATTTTTGGAATTTTCTACATATCCCAAGATGGCCATCCACTCATAATCCAACTGCTTCAGTCTGCCAAGTTCCAGGACAATGTGTACGTACTACCACACACAGATGTACATGAATTTTAAGCATGTTTTGAGGCTTAAAGTCATGGAAAATTGTACAAAGCATTTGTTTCATGTTCAATTATTTCCATTCCTTTATTTGTTTTTGGTTTTTTTGTTTTGTTTTGTTTTGTTTTGTTTTGTCTTTTTGATACAGGGTCTCCCTGTAGCTCCAGCTGTCCTGGAACTCATTATTTAGACCAGGCTGGTCTTGAACTGACAAAGATCCACCTGCCTCTGCCTCTCAAGTGCTAGGATTAAAAGCATGTGCCACCACGCCTGCTCATCCTTTATTTCTTAAAATGACTGCACATTCTTTTAATCTTTCTTTTAATACTGAAATATAGACCCAATGGGAAGGCTCACTTATCAGCAAGTAAGGGGCACTTGCTGAAAAGGCTGAAGACCTGAGTTCAGTTCCTGAGGCCCACGTGGAAAAATAGACCATTTACACATGATATCCCTCTGATCTCCACATACATATTCGGGCATGTTCTGTCCACAATATAAATAAACAAATTACTGCCACTTTTGAAAATTAAACAGCCTGCTGGGCATGTTGGTACACACCTTCAATCCCAGCACTGGGAAGCTGAGGCAGGCAGATCACTGTGAGTTCAAGGCCAGGCTGGTCTTCATAGTGAATTCCAGGGCTACAGGGAGACATTATCTCAAAAAGACCAAAAAAATTAAACAAGCTGAAATATTTTAAAAGTTATCCCCATTTTAATCACTATTCACATTCTCATGAAATATGTCTCTTTTGAAAATATACATTTGTTATTATGTGAATAAAATCACATAAATTATTTCCTTAAATATTTCCCTACATTGAATCTCAGACTTTATTATGTACTATAACATATACCAGTAACTATTGGGAATTTCCTAAATTCAATTATCTTCTGTTTCATACTTTCTGTGATAAAAGAATTTGTACAAATCTTTGCACCTTGGAGAGATCTCACGAGAATAGCTCAGGCAAGCCCAGCAAGGAGCTGGAACCAACCCAAATGCCCCTAAACTGATGAGTGGATAGAGAAAATGTGGCACATCTATACAATGGAGTTCTATACAGCAGTAAAGAAAGATGACATCATGAGCTTTGCAGGAAAATGGCTGGAGCTAGAGGACATCATGCTGAGTGAAGTAACACAGTCCCAGAATAACAAACGACGAATGGTATCCCTCATCTGTGGATGCTAGTGCCAATTACCCAGTTGTAAGTATTTCTTGTGTATAGCCCCCTAAACTTTTGTCCAAAGCAGTTGGGAGTGATGCATATTGGAAACAACAACAACAAAAACAACAACAACAACAACAACAACAACAACAACAACAGAAAGGGCTGCATCAAAGAACTGACTGAAACGATGAACTTCTGCTCAAAACAGTCAATTTCCTCATGGAAAATATTGAGAAAGACTGAGAAAGAGATGAAAGGCATGTTTGGCAGAATGCATGAGCTCTGGTGGGGTGAGGGGGATGGGGGCGGACATGGGTATAGAGTTGTTAAAAAATTAAAAATAAATTTATTAAAACAAAACAAATCTTTGCACCTTAATCAACTACCTTTTGACCACTAAATAGATGATGAACAAAACAACATGGGCTGCTGTTTCTTCCTTTGAACAAACCTCCACTAATTTCACTTTGCAATTTATCTGCCCAACTGAAGTGTTATCCACAGCCATGGAGGAAGTTACCAATATAAAATGCCCAGGGATCCTGTCTCTGATTTGTTGGAACTAAAGAATCACACTAAATATGGTTTCTGCTCTGAGATTATTCTGAATTAAATCATTTAGATCTCAGAGTTGTAGATGGTCACTCTTCTTTAGTTTCATTGAAACTAATTTGTAGGGACCTATCCCTTTTACTGTGTATCTCCATTAGTCACCTATCGTTTCATAATCATCCTCAATCTTATGCACTGAAACAGTATGCAGAAAGAGACACCACATTCCTGACCATACTATACTGGCCAACAATAAGTAATAACCATAACTTCAGACTAAACCTTTTCCTGTATCTGCATGGACACAAATCAGTTTAAAGGTCACTCTCACTTTCTAGCCATAACTGCAATTTAGAATTGGTGGTTACTGGCTATATCTTTATAAATATCAGTTATATAAGCAGAAGATTCCAGACATCAGAGATATAGGTGAGAGTGAATTAGATGTGTGAAAGTAGCTAATGAGATGTAAGGAGATTATGCCATTGCTGCATGTGCATCCTAGACATATATCTTTCTCTGAATTGGTTCTTGAACTCTCACACTTACGACTATCATTAGATCAGAAAGACACATCATTATGAACACTGTCTAGATCTATTTCAGTCGGCATGGTTGACTTATATTTCTATACTTAGCTGTAAAAAATTTTCTGTTACGATATCATATATTCCTAGTCTGAGAGAAGAGAACCATGTTATTAGGTGATGAGCTTAATGAATATAGGAAATAGTTTGTGAGTTCTGTTTCGTACACCTTAACTACCATACAGACACAGCTTCAGGCAGTCTATCAGGGTATTTCCATCAAAGAATATCTGGAGGGAGAGGCTACCCTTTCTGAATGGGTGACATCTACAAATATAACTCTAAAGAGTTCTGAGAAAAAAAGGATTTCTGTCTTTATATCTTTGCTTCTTTCTGGTAACTGTGTGTATCCATTCTGCATATGCATATCTACTGAGTCCAATTAATATTGACTACATTTGTATGTGTTTAGACCTGAAAAATGAAGGATTGGAAAATCTATCAGAGGCATCATTCCTGGAGAAAACTGATTCTCCCTCCCCTCAACCATTGATTGATGGTGGTTCTTCATTTAATGGTGAGAACTTAGAAAAATCTTGATTATCCACTTAAGCTTGTAGACAAATATGGTCTTGTAGAAGTTTCATGTAACCATACTCTTGAGAATTCATGAGTGCAGCATCAATGTCATGTTTCAAAATTCCATCTGCCAGCAAGCAAACTGGTCCTTTGTCTAATGTGGTCATCCCACCCCCTTTTCTGTGATGTTCCCTGAGGCTCAAGTGTAGGGGTTGTTTTGGAACTATCCCAGTTGTGTGGGATTGCATCAAGTTCCCTTGTTCTCTGCATTTTTACTAGTTGTGGATCTCTGTAGTATCCTAGTATCCTCAATGGTTTGGAGAAAAGAAGCTTCATTATTGATGGATGAGAGCCACACTATCTATAAGAATAAGTATTCAGAGTAGACTTGGAAAATATATTAATTTATGAAAAAGTTAGGTAGTAGGTTTTCCACTAGGGTCTTTGACTCTCCATCCATTAGCTGTTAGCTAGATTCCCAGAGTCAGGCACAAGTTCATTCCCATTGATCAGGACATATGGCCAATTAGGTAGTTACTAGATTCTTTTAAGGTAAAAGTGATATTACTGCCAGGCTTGGTGGCACAGACACTTGATTCAGCACTCATTTGGTGTTAGAGGCAATCAGTTCTCTGTGAGTTCAAGGATATCCTGATCTAAATAGTGAGTTCAATGATATCCTCATCTACATAGTGAGTTCGAGGCTATCCTGATCTACATAGTGAGGTCCAGGCCAGGAAGGGGTAAAGGGAGACCATATCTCAAAAAAGACCAAAAAACAAAGACCCTACTGAACCATAGGGATAGATCCGCAGACTAGTCACTCCTGTGTTTTGCAGTCTGTACAACTGGGAAGAACTGATGATGACTTTTATTCATTGCCATCTTGCACAGAAAATTAAAAATATGAGAGCAAGCTGTCAGGTTTTTCAGGTAAGCAACAGTCAATTCTTCTAAGTCAGGAGACCTAACCTTAGCATATGGTGCCTTCCTCAGTAGTCTTACTTTCAAGTCTTGAGATGCAATAAAGGATGAAGTTGAATGCCTATAACGTTTAGAGTGTCTCTTGGACTTCTTTGATCAGAAACTTCAAGGGAGAATTCCCATGCCTGAAACTGACTATGGGATCTGGGGTGGCCCTTATTTACCATCTGTAGGGATGTATTTTTTAAAATTAATTTTTATTGAGTGCATTTCATACAAAATTTCTGAATCAAATCTAAGCTCATGCCCCCATTCATGCCTACCCCTTACATCCCCCTGCCCCCTGCCAGAGCTCATGGACTCTGTTATACACGTTAAGTCGCTTCTTGCATCTTTCTCTCAGTCTTTTGTAACGTTTTCGATGCATAATGTGTGAATACAAGTGGTAGGACAATTCTAGAGCCCATTTAAGAGATTCATATTGGAATAGCACAGTTGATTTCAGATACAATGAAATATAATAATAAAGTTGCTCAGTTTGTTTGCCAACTTGGAATTTGGTGTTAAAATCCAGAAATGAGGGAAACCATTTGCCTTTTTTCTCTGGGACTGTGTTACTTCAATTAGCATAATGGCTTCAAGTTCCATCCATTTACCAGCAAAGCTCTTGATGTCAGCTTTCTTTAATGATGCATAGAACTCCATTGTGTAGGTGTACCATAGTTTTGTTACCCAGTCATCAGTTGAGGGGCATTTAGGTTGGTCCCAGCTCTTTGCTAAAATAAACATGGCCATGCATGTATTTCTGCAGTGGGGTGAGTCTTGAGCGTACATACCTAGGAGTGGTATGGCTGGGTCAGGTGATTGGGTCATTTTGAGTTTTTTAATGGTTCTCCACACTGCTTTCCACAGTGGTTGTACCAGTTTACATTCCCACTGGCAGGGGATGAGTGTTCCCCTTTCACCAAAACCTCTCCAGCATTTGGTGTCTTTTGTTTTCTTGATCTTGGGTAGTCTTATTGGAGTGAGATGATACCTTAGTGTGGTTTTAATTTCCACTTCCTTAATTATTAGCTATGTTGAACCTTTTTTAAATGTTTCTCAGCAATCTTTACCTCCTTACTGGTGAAGTCTCTGTTCATCTCTTTATTCCAGCTTTTGAGTAGGTCATTTGTTTCTTACTTCTTTTTTTTTTAACTATGTTAATGCTCTGTCAGATGAATCAGTGGTGAAGGTTTCCTCCCACTCACTGGGTTTTCTCTTCATTTCCTTGATTGTTACTTTAGCTGTACAAAAGCTTTTGAGTTTTTGAGTTCAATGAGTTCCCACTTACCAGCTGTTGAACTTATTTCCTGTAAAGGTGCTGTTTGATTTAGAAAGTCTTTTCCTATGCCTACGTCTTGTAGGTTGCTGCAAACTCTTTCTTCTATCACTTTCAGGGTTTCAGGTTTCAGGTTGAGATCTTTGATCCACTTGGAGTTTATTTTTGTACAGGGCGAGATATGGGGGTTTAATTCTTCTACAAATCGTGATCCAGTTTTGCCAACACCATTTGCGAAAGATGCTATCTTTCTTCCATTGGGCTTTCTTGGCTCCTTTTTCAAATATGAGGTGGCTGAAGTTATATGAGCTCAGGTTTGTATCTTCATTAGATAGAGAGATACATAGATGATTTTTATATACATACATATATACATACATACATACATACATACATACATACATACTGATGCAGAGTTATGGGGAGAATATAGTTTGAGGAATAGATACAGATGATCAATCGATAGATAGATAGATAGATAGATAGATAGATAGATAGATAGATGATAGATTTTATACAGATAGAATTAAACAAAAGACAGAAAGATAGACATATAGACGATTACTAGATAAACTATATCAGAATTTGGAGTGAGAATTCACATAATAAAGAAGTAGAAACAGAATCAGAGCTTCAACAAATGCTGGTACCTTTATTAGATATCAACAACATGCAACATTCCTGAGGGAAAGGAGCCTGGTCACTGGATTGTGGCAGGCAGTTCTAGCATTTATAGGTGAAACCAGAATGTGCTATCAAGAGAGTTGGGCCTTCCTGGAATTCCAGAAGGTGTGTACCTTCCCAGAATCCTTGAAGGTGGAACAGGCCTTCTTGGGCATGTGTCTTAGTCCTCACTGGGATCAGAGAAGGAGAGCTGGAGAATTCTAATGGAGGGTTTGAAAAGGAACCAGATGTCTTTTGAAGGGCTCTATGTGTTATGAAATAGATGTATTTCCCTCCTGGATCTGGAGCAGAGTGGTCAATTCCTATAGCTATTTTTTAGGCTGATGTTCCTTCAGGTAAATGATAGCTAATAGGGAGCGGGAGGTAAACAGATGAAAGAAGTTGGACAGATGATACACATACATCATATGCTGATAGATAGAGGACAGATATATAATAGATAGATTATATAGATAATATGAGATAGTATATACATAGTTTATAGATAGAAGGTAAGCAGGTAAATTGATACATAGATTGAGTGAAATTTAGTGGTATAAGACGGTCACATGTTCATGAAAACTTAGAATGAAAATTTTCATAATTTCTCTCTGTAACCTTGAGAACTCATAAAGCTGATAGAATGGCACAGTACAAACAAGAAGGCATCAGATGATGCCATTATCACTTCACTGCCAAATGTCTGGAAAGTCACATGGAGCAGTGGATGAAGAGTATTATTTCAGGTACAAGTCCTGAAAGCCCAGAGGACCTAGAGGTCCATACCTATACACTGCACAAGAACTGTGGTCTTACACTCCCTATAACGAGACTTCCCTTTGTTGTGCTGTCTTAGCTTTCAGGCTAGATTAGATACCTGGGATCCTTGAGTGAGCCAGGTCTTCACTATCGTCTCTATTATATATTAATATATATAGATATATATATATAATATATAATAATTTAGTATCAAAGACATAAGAGGATATAATAAAACAGAAATAAAGAAAAAAAAAAAAAAAAAAAAAAAAAAAAAAAAAAAAAAAAAAAAAAAAAAAAAAAAAAAAAAAAAAAAAAATAAAGAACAGAAAAATAAATAAAAGCATAAGTTGAAATAAAACTTTAAATGAAACATTCAAGAATTTTAGAAAAATCATATAGGAAAGGAATAAAAATATAACAGGAAAGTGAAGGAAATGGAACAGGGAATATCAAATCTTGAGGTGAAGATTGGAGAAATGGTTTATTCAACAAAGAAAATATCAAATCGAAAATAGTATATGCAAGACCACTGTGAAATCATCAAATCTAAGAAATATAGGCATGGAAGTAGGATAAGAAATCAAATTCGTGGGCTGGAGAGATAGCCTAGTGGTTAAGAGCACAAACTGCTCTTGCAGAGGACCCGAGTTCGATCCCCAGCACCCACATGGTGGCTGAGAACAGTCTGTAACTCCAGTTCCAGGAGAACTCCAGTTCCAGGGGAATCCAAGAACCTCTTCTGACCTCCGAGGCATTGCACGACACGGGTGCACAGACCTACATGCAGACAATACATTCATACACATATATATAAAAAAAAGAAATCAAATTCATAGGTACAGAAAATATTTTAAAGAAAATAATGGAAAAAAAAACTTTCCAAATGTAGAAAGAGATGTCTATCAAGGTACAAGGGGGGAACAGAACACCAAACAGGTAAGCAAGAAAAGAAATGCCTCATGTCATACAGTACTCAATACACTAAATGTACAGAACAAAGAAAAGATATTGAAAACTGTGACAGAGAAATATCAAGTCATATATGAAGAAAGATCTAGCAGAATAACAACTGACTTTTCAATGGTGACAAGGAAAGCCAGAAAAGCTTTGAACTCATGTCCTATAATTATGAAAGAACAGACATTCCAGCCCTGGCTACCTTACCCAGAAAAACTATCAGTTGTCAAAAGAAGAAATAAATCAATAATTTTGCATGATAAAAACAGATTTAATGTATACATGTCTACAAAACCATTTCTCAGTGAACACTTCATGGATGTTCTAGTTTGTCTTCCATTGCTGTGACAAAACACTCTGGCCGACACCAACTTGGGGAGGAAAGGGTTTATTCAGCTTACATCTCTTGGGTCACAGTTCATCACTTAGGGAGCCTAAGGCAGGAAGTCAAGACAGGAACCTGGAGGCAGGAGCTGAATGAAGCACAGGCCATGGAGGAATGTTGTTTACTGGCTTGCTTCCTTGCCCCGTGCCCAGCCTGCCCTCTTATAGTGCACACAACAACCTGCCCAGGGTGGCAACACCCATAGTGGGCTGGAACCTCCCACATTGCTCAACAATCAAGACAATATGCCACAGATGCCAGTCCAATGGAGCCAATTCCCCAACTGAGGCTCCCTCAACCCAGGTGTGTCAAGTTGACACTAAAGCTGCCCAGCACAATGGAATACTTTGTCTAAAGAGAAGATAAAACACTCTCAAGTGGGCACAAATAATAAATTATCTCAGAACAGTTACCATATTCTGCATAAGGAGGACAGATGCATTCATCCTATATGTGGAAGTTGCATTAAAATGTGTCACTAAGATGAACATTCATTAAGATAGATTAAATTTCAGCCAAATACCAAAGAATGGTAAGAATCTCAATAGTCCTATCTGATGTTGGAGCACATCTCAGAGAAAGGAAAGAGGTGAACAAAAGAAGAGACTAAAAACATTAGTATCTCTATAAGGAATACCGAGACCTGTTTTCTAGGGGATGCAATATTCCACTGAGAATTTAGCATTTGTATAATACCAAGAGTAATACAAACTAAAACACTAAGAACCCCGGGCATATCTTCTCTATAAGGAATACTTGGGCTGTAGAGTTGGCCTAGCGGTTAAGAGCACTGACTGCTCTTGCAGGGGACCCTGATTCGATCCCCAGCACCCAGATGGTGCCTGAGAACCTTCTTTAACTCCAGTTACAGGGGAATCCAACGCCCTCTTCTGACCTCCACGGCATTGCAGGACACGGGTGCACCAACCTACATGCAGACAGTTCATTCATACACATAGAAAAATAAATAAGTAAAAAAAGGAATTATAAGAACAGTTTTCTAGGGGATGCAATATTCCACTGAGAATTTAGCATTTGTATGATAACAAGAATAAAACAAACTAAAAGACTCAGAATCCCAGGACATTCACTGACACATTATTAACCATGATGTGGCTTATGACCACATCATGAAAACTAGCCACAGAATTCGCACCCTTCATTTGGCAGTGAGAATGCACTGAAAAATGTGGGTCACGAAGAAATACCAAGCTTCAAAAGGACTCAAGGCAAAAAGGAAAGTGACCCCAGGGCCTGTGCAATGATTTATGACTTTTCCATCCATCAGTCATCATGATCAGATTTATTGACAGACTCAAGACTATTGATTTCTTGCCTTATTTCCTAAGTGATGAATGTCCTGTATTTTAAAAAAGTATCAATATTCTGAAATATATACTTTCATGCTTCCTCTAGCTGTTTCAGACTATTGGTTTTAGGATGAGATCCTCAGTCCATTTGAAGTTCATTTTACTGTGCAGTGAGAGATCCTGATCTAATTTCATTCTTCTACATGTAGACATCCAGTTTTCCCAGCACCACTTGCTTCAAAGTTCTATCTTTTTCTCCTATGCATACATATTTGGACACTGTTATGTCCTCCAACAAATTACTGCAGTGCTGCCTAGCTCCCAGAGTTTTGGAATAACAAGTTACAATTTCCTCAACCTGAAGAAATCAAAACCAAATATTCCCCAGGAACCAGGTTTCATACCCCTCCCACCCACCACAGAGACCCAGTTTCTCAAACCTTCCTGCTGAGACAATGTTTCCTAAAACTCTCTGCTTATCATTAAATTACAGATATTTTGTAACCAAAACCTCCCCCTCTGTCCTCCAGGGGAGAGTGTCATGGAAAGTTACCCAAACTTCTAACTACCTATAAAACCTATCCTACTTCTTCTATTAGATGCTATTCTCTCTAATTTTGAGAGATAACCCAGTAATTCACTAATAAACTGTGTTTCTCATCATGCATGATCCTAGTTGGTGTTTTTCAGTTACCCACATCCATGCAGAACCATTGTCTGAATAATTTGGTGCCGGGTGTGGTGGCACACGCATTTAATCCAAGCACTTGGGAGGCAGAGGTAGGTGGATTTTTGTGAGTTCAAGACCAGTCTGGTGTACAGGGGAATTTCAGGACAACTGGGGCTACAGGGAGATCCTGTCTCAAAAAGACAAAAAAAATAATAACTTGGTTAGAATTATGCGGAGTTCTGGTTCCTGTCTCTTTTTGTGTTATTATCCTGCTGTCTATATTACTGTGGCCATGCAGTACAGTTTGAAATCAAGTAGTGTCCTTTACAGTATCACTTTGGATATCCAGGATTTTTTTTGCTTTCATGTGCATTTTAAGATTTTTTTCTTCTTTTATATTAGGAATCTTAATGGAGTTTTGATTGGGATTATATTGGTTTTGTCAATTATCTTTTATAGAATGGTTCTTCTACAGTACTAATACTTCCAATCCACAAACATGTGAAGGATTTACATCATCTCATGTCTTCTTCAGTGTCTTTCTTCATTATTTAAAGATTTTCTTTTATTAATGTATATGTGTGGTGGCTGAGCAGGTATGTGAATGTGAGAGCAAGTTCTACAGAGACCAGAAGAGGGCATCAGAGTTCTTGGAGCTGGAGTTATAGGAAGTTGTTTCTTGCTGATTTTGTGTTCCTGGAACTGAGCTTGCTTTCTCTAGAAGATCAGTAGGCATTTAATAATCTTTCAGCCAGTCTTCAGCTTCTGAAAGTTTTGATTTTAGAGGTCTTTCACTTCCTCAGTTAAGATCATGTCAAGTTTTTATTTGTTGGTTACTTTTGGATACCAATTTTCCTTGACTGTTTTTTTCTGACCAGAAAACTACTTATTTTGGGATGATAATTTCATAGTCTATTATTGACTGAAAGTATCTCTTTTAAGAATTTTCTGGTGGAGTCTTTAGGGTCTCTTATGCATAAATTATACTAGTTACAAATAATTATTCTTTGATTTTTAACACAAATTGAAATATATACTTATATTTAAGACTTGAAGTCACTAAAGGAATGTATAGATTTTCACCCTGGCGGTCACCTTTTGAATATGACACCAAAACTTCACACGATACAAGTAGAAAAGTTAAGTGTAGCTCTGTCAATTTCCATAGGCACTGCAAAACAAAGTCAGCAATAAAAAGAAACTAAATCAACAGAAAAGATAAAAGTAAGGTATATCTGGTGACACACCCTTGACTCAATATGCCTTAATGTTTATGAGAGAATGCATGAAATCTGGTGGGCCAGATTGAGGGGTTTAGGTAAGAGAGGTGTTTAAATATGATTAAGATGTATTACCATAAAACTTAATAAACATGTACTCATAAAAAAGCATTTACAAACTTTAAATTTTAGGATTGAACATATTCAAATAGTGCATACAACTGAATTTCAAGAAAATTGAATATAAAAACTCAATTGAATCAGATATTTCTCTCAGGAAGGAATGAAAGATTGTAAGTAGATGAGAAAGTGTTCAGTATTACTAATCATCAGCAAATGTAAACCTAATGCATAGTGATATATCAACTCACATCTATTAGTATCAATTTTTGTCAAAAGCAGGAAATTAGAAAATGTATATAAAATATGTTAAAAGTAAATCCTTTCACACTGCTTTTGCCAATATAAATCAAAACATCTATTACTGAAACAAAAACTTTGGTAGGTTGTCAATATCCCTGGATTTGGAATTAACTAATTGGGCAACTTCACTTCATCTGGAATTAACTAAAATATGAGGGACTTTCTTGATCATATCATTTGAAACTGAAAGATCCACCCTTAGTGGAAACCTGCATAGCAGAACATGGAAGAAGGGAGCTTTTCTTCTTCCTTGTTTGCCTTCACTCTCACGGGCACATTTATCTCTCCTGTTGTTGTGGCAGGCTTCTGCCAATCTCAGAACCAACTGCTTCAAATTCCAATATAGACAGAAGACCAGCAGAGCTCCAGGGACCCTCCCCAATTCATTTACTAACGAAAATTCTGGTTTAGCCCAAAGTTAAAAAAATGGGAATAAGGAGATAAATCAGTGTTTAGGAACACTGGATCCTCTTGAATAGGACACTGGTTCAACTCACAGTATCCACATGGCAGCTATCTGTCAGTAACTCCAATTCTAGGGGAATCTGATACAGTGTTCTGATTTGGGGGGCATTGCATGATGTCCATGGAGTCAAGATGACCATTAACAACTTACTAAAAAGATTTGCAAAAAACACTCCCAAAGCACATTGTCTAGTCTGTAAAGGATATTTCGCCATTTACACAAATGTATATTATCAAATGTATATTGTGTTCCATGAAAGTACTTTATATTTACCTTTGAGCAATTTTCAAATATGCTATATATTATTAGCTACAATGACCAAACCCTGTGTCTTTAAGTCTTACTTTTCTTAAGGCTGAAATTTTGTTTCATTTTTTTAACAGCATGAGGTCATTTTTTAGAGAAAGTTCCATAGGGTGCTGAATCTTTTTATTTTTATTTTATTTATGTTTTTTATGTGTATGAATGTGTGGGAGACAAGAGTGCTTGAAGTGACAAGCTGAAGAGAAATGGCGCTTGGTCTGTAGCCATGGCATTTGGTCTGCCGCCAAAAGGCACTGGCTGAAGAACACAGTGTGCATGCTTCAGAGTTAACTTTTAAGATGATATGCTATGTTACCTTGTCAACTTCATGAACATAGCATTTTACATAAGAAATTGTATCTATGAACACAAAACTTCTTAAATAAGGAACTGTATCTATAGATGCTAAGCTGCTGATTGGCTCATTACTGGTATAAATATTCTTGGTTTCTAGGCTGTTAGTAATAATAGTTAGTAGCATTAGTTGTTAGTAGCGTTAGTAATTGCATGCAATTGTTAGTAGTATTAATTAAGATGTAAATGGTATCAATAAAAGAAACTACAAGGAACAAGTTTAATGAGTGATTAATTCCCGGTCCGCCTCTGATGATTCGTGCCGCTGTATGACACAACTGGTGGCCCATATGGGGAAGGTGCAGGAACCTTGCGCAGCACTCTAAATCATCAGTATGGGGGAGCAACTGAAGAACCCTGCAGGTAAAAAAGCTCTGGGCTCAGAGTGTTAAGGGACCAGGGATGTAAAATATATATAAAAAAAACCTAGAAGTGTAAAATAAAGAAAAAAGAAAATAGAAACAAGGAGCCAGAAAATAAATAAAATGGGCTCAGAAATATCAAGAAATCAGATGACTAGAGTCATAAAAGATTTGTTAAAGTCCAATGGGACTGCTATAAAAGATAGTACAGCAAAAACTTATGTAGAAACCATGTTAAAGGTGAGTCCATGGTTTCTGGAAGGTTTTTTTAAACTTTCCTCATTGGGAAAAACATAAAAAAAAACTTGGAGAGACAAGAAGATTTAGAGCCACTTCCTAAGGGAACATTTCCAATGTGGCAGTTAATTAGAGAATGCCTTGGCTCCTCCAAGCCTATGGTTAAGGCTCAAATCTCCCGTGGGAAGGAAACATTGGAGGAAATAAGAGAGGGGGAATCCCAAGGAAATGGAGAGGAATCAGAGGGGGAAGAGTTAAGTGGAGATGAGTTAGAACAAGATTTGGAAAAGGATCCACTTTCAATGAAGCCTGCGCCTCCACCCCTGCCATGGGGAGTGATAAAGAGAGACAGAAGAAGGCCACGAAGAGAGATTAAACAAGACAAAGGGAGGCCGTTACCTTCCTTCTGGGATATTGATAAGGTCACCACCTGTATAAAAAGGCTATTTAAAGTTACAGTGACTCCGAAAGGGAAAGGGAATGGGAATGGCCTGTCATGGAGGATCAGAATCATCAAAGATTTCACCAGCCACTAGGTTTTAAATCAATTAAACAAAAGAAGCTGTGGCCACTTATGGTCCTCAGGCACCTTTCACTGTTAGCATGCTGGAAACTCTGGCTGGTATGAATTTATGCCCTGAAGATTTGAAAAGATTGTGTAGAGCAGTCCTCTCTGGTGGTTCCTAATTGGTTTGGAAGACCACCTGGCAGGAGCTGTCTATGGAAACTGCCTGCAAAAATGCTGCAGCAGGGCTTCCATAAACATGCTTACTGGTGAAGGTAATTACGCCGCGCTAACAGCCCAAATACAATATGATCCAGAAGTTTATGCTCAAATTGCTGCAGCTGCTACGTGAGCTTGGAGATCTATTCAATGATTAGGGAAATGTCTTCAGGGAATAACAGAACCAATTGTTCCTAAACAAAAAACTGATAGACATGGGATAGGATATTTTTTTTTCCTTAGGGGCCACTGATCAAATACAACCATTAAAAATTACTTGGAAATCTAATGACCCTATCTGGATCCCTCGGCCCCTATCCCAGGAAAAGATCCAGGTGGCTCATGAGCTGGTTAGTGAGCTATCAAAACGGGGACACATAGTGCCTTCAACTTCCCCATGGAATTCTCCTATATTTGTTATTAAGAAAAAAAAATCAGGAAAATGGCATCTTCTCCAGGACTTGAGAAAGGTTAATGAAACAATGGTTCTTATGGGTCCCACACAGCCTGGACTCCCTAACCCTGCTGCAATTCCTAAAAATTTTCATATCATTGTTATAGATATCAAAGACTGTTTCTTTAGTATTTCGTTATGTGCTGAGGATGCTCCTAGGTTTGCCTTTTCAGTTCCTAATATTAATTGCATGACTCCTGACCAGAGATTTCATTGGGTTGTTCTTCCACAAGGAATGGCTAACAGTCCTACTCTGGGTCAGGTATTTATAGATTCTGCCTTGCGACTATTTAGACTCCAATTTTCTCAAATATTGGTAATGCATTATATGGATGACATTCTTTTAGCCCATAAAGACAAGATATTATTACAGAAAGTCTTCACGGCCCTCATTCAACAATTACAACATCACGGACTTTATATAGCTCCTGAAAAGGTACAAGAAACATTACCTATAAAACATTTAGGTTACACTATCATGGATACATTAATTAAACCTCAAAAGGTCCATCTTAATACATCCCATTTAAAACCTTAAATGATTTCCAAAAATTACTGGGAGACATAAATTGGATATGACCTACTCTAAGACTTACAACTCATGATCTCAAGCCTTTATTTGATATTTTAAGAGGAGATCCCAATCCAACTTCTCCTAGGGAAATCACTCCAGAAGGAAAAAAAAGGCCTTAATTTTAGTAGAACAAGCTCTTAAAAAGGCTCACTGTATAAGAATTGATATTACAAAACCAATACAGTTTATAATTCTGTCCTCTCCATATTCACCCACTGGAGTATTATGGCAAAATGGACCCTTAATGTGGATCCATAATCACTCTATTAACAGTAAACATATTGCTGACTATCCTGAGGCAAGAGTCCAAACTATTTTTACTGGCCTTACACAATGTTTAAGAGTTTTTGGTAAACATCCTGATGTTATAATTGCTCCAACTCAACTCCAATGGTTATATAACAATTCTGACAGTCCATCCTCAGATGCACTACTAATATTCCCATTGAGTACCATCTTCCAAAGTCACCTTTACTTACATTTTTTAGTCAACACCCAGTATTCTTCCCCAGGGTTATATCACAGCATCCGCTTCCTAATGCCTTGACTGTATTTGCAGATGGCACATCCAATGGAATTACTGCAGTTGCTACCCAAGGAGAGTCAAATACTTTTCACACTCCATATTTATCTGCACAGCTAGTTGAATTAACTGCAGTAATTATAGTTCTTGAAACTTATTCTACACGATCTCCTAATATTTTTACAGATAGCAAATATATTGCTCAGGCTGTTCCTCATTTAGAAACCACAGGGACTGTTTACCCATCCACATCAGCTCATACTTTATTTTTGCAAATTAAAAAATTATTATGGGCCAGAAAAGAACGATTATTCATTGGACATATCAGAGCTCATACTGGATTTCCAGGTCCATTAAGTGAGGGAAATGCTATGGCTGACTTGTCTACAAGGCCTATTGTCCTACTTTCTATAGAACTACAGGCAACAACTTTTCACAAATTATTTCATGTCAATTCAGCTACCTTAAGAGCTAAATTTCATTTAACTAAAGAACAGGCTCGACACATAGTAAAGAATTGTCAGTCCTGTAGCCCTTTACTGCCGGTCCCTCACTATGGGGTCAATCCTAAGGGACTACAACCTAATCATCTATGGCAAATGGATGTCACTCATGAGCCATCATTTGGCATTTTAAAATATATACATGTTTCAGTGGACACATTTTCAGGATTCATTCATGCTTCCCCTCATTAGGGTGAAAAAATAAGGGATGTCATTGCTCATTGTTATAAACATTTGCTATACTTGGTATTCCCAAAGTCATCAAAACAGATAATTCTTTCTCCAGGTTTTGTCAAACTTTTGATATTAGTCATAAAACAGGTATACCATATAATCCACAAGGACAAGCCATCGTGGAGTGTAGTCATCTAACTCTAAAGAATATGGTTATAAAACAAAAAGGGGGAGATGTGTGTAAAACCCTTAGAGAGAGACTAAATCTTGCCTTATTTACCTTAAAATTTTTAACCTTGGATAAGGAGGGCCACACTGCTAGTGAGCATCACTGGAAACTTTCAAGGACAAAAAAACATTTAGTCATGTGGAAGGATGTGTTGCTTAATAAATGGAAAGGTCCAGATTCGGTATTGATCTGGGGCTGAGGTAGTGTTTGTCTTTTTCCTCAGGACGAAGAGGTGCTGTGGTGGATTCTGGAATGGCTGATTAGACAGATAAGCCCTCCAAAAGACAATCAGGATGATACCAGAGATGACAGCAATGTGGATTCTGGCTGCTAACCCATCTAAGAAATTTGTAAAACCCTTTGCTGCTAAAAATTTGTTTTAGCCATGTGTGTTTTACTTTCTGCTATTGCTTTTGGCCAAGCAGTAATTGTAAATTATTGGGCTGATATTCTTAATCCTATGTTAGAACCCATGTATTGGGGAGATATGTATTTACAAGTTTATACTACTTCAACGATTCTCTCTCCACCATGGAATGATTTTACTTCTTTAAATATTAATGATGGCATTAAACATAATTTTACTCATTCCAAGGAAAAGGTTCCCATTTGTTTAGGCTCTGGTGAATTTTGCTTGCCTTTGGCTTACCAACACTGTTTATTGCCAGGAATAAATATAACCAGAAGCCGGACATGCTTACAGCGACTTTCTGCATTGTCTACAAATCAGACATGGGATAATGTTATTAAAGAAATGAAATTGACATTGCCAAATTGCCCTGATTTTACTTATATTGGATTAAAATATAAACCATTTATATGGTCTGAATGCTTAGGTAAATTTGGAAAAATTATTAAAAACCGATGGGTCAATTGGGGACCATATGGGCTCTTTGTTAAAACTTGTTCAGAATGGAATGTTATTACTTGTGATTTGTTTAAAACAGTCATAATGACCGAGGACCCAAAACAGGAAGAGACCATATATAGGCAGCAATTAATGGCTTGGGGTGATGGCAGTATTGCAGACAATCAATTGGCCATTTTGACATCTCCTGCTGCGGTGCAGACTCATCTGTGAAAATTGGCTGCAGCTATCAAGCCAATACACATGTTTAATGGAAGTTTTGCTGGGACTTCTCAGTCAGCTGTTATCTATACATTTAGAAAATTTGGTAGCACTAATATTACTGCTTGTGTACCTTTGCCTTATGTAATTCTTATAGGAACTTTCAGTTTATCATCTAATATTTCCTGTATTGAATGTAGATTTTTCTCCTGCATTAATACTTCTGTTAGTTTAAATAGTAATGAATCTTTAATGATTTTGCAACAAAAAACTCATATTTGGATGCCTATAAATCTTAGTAGGCCTTGGGCCCATGATCCTTTAGATCCTGTAATTTTGGAATATTTTTTATTTTATTTTTAAGGGATTCTACAATATAATGACACAGTTGTTTGCAGATAACATTGATGTTACTCAATATGTCATACAATTAGGTAATTGGTGCATTTTGCAAGTATCTATGTCCCAATTTTGAACAACCCAAGGTTCCCATAGTCTAGTTGGAGAAGCTTGTATGCACAGGCATGTTGATCAATCAGGAGTCCAGACTAAATTCCTGTAGTCTCATGATTCACCCCTATCTCTCTGCAGGCCTTACAATCTACCATGCCTCCTCTTCCGCAGTTTGTTCCCTGGGCTTTGGGAAAGGGGCACAAGTGGGTGAGAAGAAAACAGTCCAATTTCTTTGGAGTTGTCATTTTTTATTCCAGTCTGTTCAGGTTGTTTCCCTTCATGGGTTGACAGCTTTCCCAGTGATACCCTTTTTCGTCATACTAACAAAGCACAAGCTATTGGATGTACAGGCATTTAAGCAGTACCAATTATGAGACGTCACTTGCTAGCGTACAACTGGCCTCTGAAATGCTAGAGAGCATTACCAAAGGCCACTAAAGCAATACAGCAAAATATTGGTCTCCCTGAGACAAACAAGACTCCTCCGTCAATATCAGCTACACCTCAACAGCCTGGAGATATTGTGCAACAGTGGCAGCCAAGTGTCTATATATATATATCCCAAATCTATTTGGCTATTAGCAGTCTCCTTGGAGGAATAACTCACAGTGGATGCCACAAGCTTGTGTCCTCTAGTGATTCGGAGATGTTATAAGCCACAATAAGAACTTGTCACCCTTTATAGAGAAACCAGTTTGCGGATTAGCATACCATCCAACCATCTGTGTCTATGCTCACAGCTTAGCTTGACATAATAATTGGTACTGCTTAAATGCCTGTACATCCAATTTTGGAATTTTTTAAGAAGATTTTAAAGCGTGCTAAATGTATGATAGGAATTGTTGTTGCTGTAATTTTGAGCCTTATTGCAGTTACTACAACTGCTGCTGTATCTGGTATTATTTTACATACTACTATTCAAACTAAGCATTTTGTAGAACAATGGCATCAAGATTCTTATACTTTGTGGTCCCATCAAGTTGAAATTGACTCCCATTTGTAAACTGAAATAGATGTGTTAAAACAAAGAGTAGGATGGTTAGGAAAAAAGATGTTGTCTTTGCAGGAACAGTTGCATCTTAGGTGTGATTGGAACTCAACTACTTTCTGTATTACTGAATTGCAATACAATGAAACTGTTATAGAATGGAAGGGGTTTCAAGCTTATTTACATGGTAATGCATCAATGAAGGCAAAAATTATAAAACTTAAAAGAGAAATTGCGGATACTTTTGCTGAAAGGCTTAATGAGGATGCTGCTACTATTGCACAAATATTTGCTGATAAAGTTACAGGATTAGATCCAAAAGGAATGTTACAAAGTATAACTCATACTGCTGGCAGAATGTTTGGAGTTCTAACCATTGTAATTAGTCTATTTAGATTGTTTTATCTTTATTGTATTAAGCCAAATCAAGAAAATCTAAATTTAATCTGGATGAAACTTCTTACATTGAAAACTAATAAGGGAAAAACTTGTGGAAACTCAGACATGGCTTGAGTGAGGCGTGGCAGAGGAAATGCCTCCTGCACTGTTTTTCTGTATTTACCTACAAGATGTTCTTATGGGAGCTGGCTCTTGGGCAGGATTTGGTGCCCAACAGGCCCAGGAGCTAAGTACCTATCACTGATTTTGAAACAACTAATCAACTATGGACTGGATTATTCACTGATTTTAAACAATACTAATCAACTATGGACTGGATTATATTGAAATTGGAAAAATTATGGACTGTGCTGTGACTTGGGTGATGGACTAATGAGTCCATTGTTTTAACTCTTGCACATGCTCTGCTGGACTATAATGAGCTATACTGTGGAAGTGGCCACTGCACGGGTTGCTTACAGATTAGCCTTTTGCTTTAAAAATGAAGAAAACGTTAAAAAATGACACACTCAACTAGATGGCCAGTAGTCAAAGATGGGTAAGTCCACATCCTAGACTGATCAACCTAAGACAGGACGCTGATGCTTAGAGTCAGGACTCCAATGATGGGTAAGACAGTCCTGAGATGTAGAGACACTTAAGACAGGCATGGTCTATCTTGAGTGCATGGTCTATCTTGAGTACATGGTAGCCCCACGACTCACTCCCCTGTGTAAAACAAAAAGGGGGAACTGGGGGAGACAAAGAGTGCCTAAAGTGACAAGCTGAAGAGAAATGGCGCTTGGTCTGTAGCTATGGCGTTTGGTCTGCCACCAAAAGGCACTGGCCGAAGAACACAGTGTGCATGCTTCAGTAACTTTTAAGATGATATGTTATGTTACCTTGTCAACTTCATGAACACAGTATTTTACATAAGAAATTGTATCTATGAACACAAAACTTCTTACATAAGGAACTGTATCTATAGACGTGAAGCTGTTGATTGGCTCATTACCGGTATAAATATTCTTAGTAGCATTAGTTGTTAGTAGCGTTAGTAATTGCATGCAATTGTTAGTAGTGTTAGTTAAGATGTAAATAGCATCAGTAAAAGAAACTACACAGAACAAGTTTAATGAGTGATTAATTCCCGGTCCGCCTCTGATGCTTTGTGCTGCTGGACGACAATGAATGTACTGTCTGCATGCAGGTCTGTGCACCCATGTCCTGCAATGCCATGGAGGTCAGAAGCGGGCATCAGATTCCCCTGGAACTGGAGCTAAAGACAGTTCTCAGCCGCCATGTGGGTGCTGGGGGTCGAACCCGGGTTCTCTGCAAGAGCAGTTGGTGCTCTTAACCACTAGGCCATCTCTCCAACCCAGGGTGCTAAATCTTTAGTGTATTTTTTGGTACTTAGGTGGAATATTTGATACCTGTTAGGCTCAATTGATGAATCATTTATTTGAGATGTCTTTCTGTTTATTCATTGTCTAGTTGATGTCTCTAATGGGAAACTGTGGTATTGAAGTCCCTACTGTTATAAATTTAGGATTAGTCTGAGTCTGAAAGTCCTGCAGTGCTGTTTTTATGAAATGCACTACACCAGAGATTGTTTGTAACATCTTCTTGGTTCATTTTATCATAATGAAGTGACCCCATTTAAATCTTCTGATTAGTTTTATTTGGAAGTCTGTTTTGTCAGATATTAGCATTGAAGCCCCTGCATATTGATTAGTGCCATTTGCTTGTAATATTTTTTCTTATCCTTTCACCTTAAGATAGTGCCTTTCCTTGAAAGTCAGAAGGTTCTGGCAGACAACAAAATGATGAATTTTGTTTATTTCTCTTCGTATTTTTTTGGTCTTTTTGAGAAAGGGTCTCCCTATAACACCAGCTGGCCTGGAACTGGCTGTGTAGATTAGCCTGTCCTTCAACTCACTGAGATCTACTTGCCTCTCCCTCAAAAGTAATGGGATTAAAGACTTATGCCAAAAAGCCTGGGTGCATTTTGGTTCCTAGTCAATTCAAGTAGCCTGTATCTTTTGACTGAAGAGTTCAGGCCATTGATATTTAAAGTTATTATTGAGATATATATATTGGTCTCGTAATTTCTGTTTACATTCTTAGTGGAATTTTGTTTTTTCACATTATACCTTCATTTAGTTTTTTTCTGTTGCCTCTTGTGTATGGATATGAATTCTTTCAACTTATTAATGTCAAGGAAGATTTTTTTTCTCTTCAATATAATAGAAATTTTTTCTGGATAAAGTCTTCCGTTTTGCCATATATGATGATTTAGAAGTGGGCAAACTTTGGTTCAGGCTCTTCTGGTTTTCATAGTTTGCAGGTCTCTGCCTTCCAAGTCCTGAGATTAAAAGTATATACTACCGGGACTGGAGAGATAGCCTAGCGGTTAAGAGTACCAACTGCTCTTGCAGAAGACCTGGGTTCGATCCCCAACACCCACATGGCGGCTGAGAACTGTCTGTAACTCCAATTCCAGGAGAACTCCAGTTCCAGGGGAATCTGACGCCCTCTTCTGACCTCCCCGGCATTGCATGACACGGGTGCACAAACCACCAAGCAGACAATACATTCACACACATAAATAAATAAATAAAATAAAAATAAAAAAAATAAAAGTATGTACTACCATGCCCAGCAAGCACTTGCTCTTAAGTAATGGTGGACCCTTATCTCCAGACACTTAATGTTGTTTACAGTTACCTGCCTGGTTTCTTTGCCATTCTTGCTGGCTTGCAGGAAATTCAGAGAGGTACACACCAGCATTTCTCCAGCTCCAACAACATTTTAGGTGCTTGGCTAGATGATATATAGTCATTGCCTCCTTTACTTCTCTCTGTAATTATTCTTCCTTCTGAGTTTGTAGGTGGGAGTGAAAGCAAAGCCTCACACTCTTGTGAGGAAACAGTGAGGAGGGTCTTATATCTCAAGGATGATTAATCAAGAGGCTCCTTTCCCCCCTCTTAACAACAGACAACCCCGTGCTTCCTAGCATGGGGGTTAGAAGAGGCTGAAAAGACCAAAGATAATTCAATCTCTTCAAGAAATGGACCTGTGGTGCAAGGGGCACAGTGTCCATAAGGTGGCAGGAGAAAACTGGTCAGGGACCAGCTAGGTACAAGGAGTGCAGTTTCTCATGGGGACACAGGTACACCTTCTCTGCTGAGGCTGAGAGCAGCTTCTCTAGAATAGTTCATTCTCTTGTGGCCAATCACATGCTGTACCATCATCACTATTCTGTTTAACTCTCACATAGTCACACTTTTTTTATATGAATGCTTTTGGATATTCAGAGGTTAGGATTGAAGAGATGAGGGCAGGAATTTCAGACTGGAAACACTTTTGTTTTGGAAAAAGAAGCAGTTCTGTGGTGCATGTCTTCAATATCAGCTCTCAGTAAGCAGAAGCAGGCAGATTTATTTGAGTTCAAGGCCAGTGTGGTCTCCATAATGGAGTTTCAGGACAGCTGTTTCGAAAGGACAAAAAATGAATAAATGAATAAAAATAAAGGTGCAAGGCAATATAGGAAGACACTTAACATCTGGCCCATCCATGCACACATACACGCACGCATGCACACACACACACACACACACACACACACACACAAACACACAGGAGGGTCCTTATAAAGAAAAGCTGAAGGCAGGGGAGTAAGGGATGGAAACAGAGTGTCACCAAGGATGCTATGCAGGGCCATAGGCCACATACATTCCTTGAGATAGGAAGGCAAGGAAATAGATTCTCCCCTCGAACTTCTGGAATGAACTCAGTGCTACTAGCCAATTAAATCTTTGGGGTGCACTAATATCAGACTACCACTAACTGCTCCATCTCCAAGCAAATAACATGCAGTCTGACAAGTCAATTTGACTCAGGAAACCATTTTTTTTTCTTCAGTGATCTTTGTGGTGTTCTTTGGCACGACGGAGACCAACTAAGTGTCCATTTGCAGTTCCAGGTCTCTAAACATCCTTTTCCTGCTAACACCATGTCTTCAACAGTAGGGTCTTACCTCCTCTTTTTGCATGCATCCCAAAATTACAGGCAAATAGCTTTTGTTTGGGGGAGATTTTAGATTCCCCTAGCAAAACATCTCCTTATTAATAGCAGTCCATAACTGGTACCATAAGCTTTTTTCCATCCATATGTCTCACCTGACCATAAAGCAAAATATAGAGGTGAGGAAATAATCTAAAGGACAGGCACAAATTTCCATGTCGCCATACCTTTGCGATGATTAGACAATTCAATGTCCCTACTGGTATCAAAGTGTATTTTAAAATATTTTACAACTGGGCTGGAGAGATGGCCTAGTGGTTAAGAGCACCGACCGCTCTTACAGTGGACCCGGGTTCAATCCCCAGCACCCACATGGTGGCTGAGAACCATCTGAAACTCCAATTCCAGGAGAACTCCAGTTCCAGGGGAATCCGACACCCTCTTCTGACCTCCGTGGTATTGCACGACACGGGTGAACAGACGCGCATGCAGACAGTACATTCATACACATACAGAAATAAATAAAATTAATAAAAAATTTTACAATTATACCTGACTCTGGTATCCCTCCTTAATGAATTTACTTTATTTTCATTGTTCCTTTAGGTGTGTTGGGTATGTCTCCAACTAGTTTCACCTCTGTAAAACATTCAGATGTTATCATTAGGTATTAAAAATAAGCCAGGTCATTTCCACAGTGTGCCAGGCTGTCGTGTAACTTCAACACAAATAGAGGTGGATGCTTGGAACCTACCCACTGGATTACAGGGAAAAGGGGAGATGCAAGTCAGCCACCAGCAGCTGTGCTAAACTGTGGGGCCAAATGCTGACAAACTTTTCATCTAGCAACTAGACCATGCAATGCCTTATTGGAATTCCCAGATCCTCCAGACTGCCACCTGATTGGCACTCTATAGTCTAATGCCAGACTGCTGCCTGATTGGCACACTACAGTCTAATTCCCGCCCAGGCACTGACCACATATCACAGCTGGCAACCTGATAGGTCTCCTACTAGCCCCACACCAGCTTCCCAGATAGGTGGCCTGATTGGCTGACATCAAACCTACTGGTCACTACTACACAATCCTTATAGGCTAAGAATGCATGCACAAATAATGGCGGTTAGTCCCTGTCAGAAGTTAAGAAGAACTGGTCTTTTTATCCACAGCATTCTGTTTTTATATCCAAAGTGACATCGTATCTCAGGGCCTGGTTTCAGACCTCATGCTTCATGTTCCATAACATTATGAGTACTAGTATCAGAAGCACAAGTACTCATGAGTGCCTTTGATCTCAAGGTGTCACAGGCTTGCTAATACAGATTCAAATTAAAATAAAATGTCAAATAATACAAATTATGTGCTGCCTCTTACAACTATGATAATACAGTAAGCCAACACTTTTTTGTTTCAGGTTTTATAATTGATGGTAAAACTTTGTCAATAATCTTCTCAAAGTGTTAATCATATCTTTTCCACACAGAATACATGAACAAGAACTGAATATTGGAAGAAGAGTATTGAGCAAAAATTGTCAGTTCTTGCATGTCCCAAATTAACTCAGTTTGAGTTTTAAGTTTGCAATAGTAGAAGTACAATGGAATGAGAACTATTGCTGTCAGGTGGGGAATACAAGAAATACAGTTGGAGGAATTTTAGCCATCTCCATATCTGATGACAATTTCATAATACCCATAGTGATTTTTAAAATTAGGAAAGGAAATTAATGCATAAGAAGAACATAGTAATTATATAGACCACAATTTCCTCTGACATGGTGAGATAAAAATAAACAAATAAATAAATAAATAATTTTTTAAAAAATTTAAAAGACCCTCAATCTCAATTGAAGGATGATCCAGGTAAAATTGGCTCCTGGGAATTACTGTTAGGGAATTAGCATGATATAGAATTGATATAGGAGAGTATACAGCACTGTGAACAACACCATTCTCTAGGCATGTGGGGAGGGGCAGGATGCTATCTCTGTACTGGAGTATTGACTTAGCATTTAAGAGCACTGGCTATTCTTGCTGAGGACCAGGTTTAATTCACATGGCAGACAGAAATTGTACTCTTGTTCCTAGTGATCTGACACCCTCATAACTTCTGGGGGTGTTGCATTACACAGGTGCACCTACCTCATACACGTAAAATATTAAAAAAAATAGAATGTAAGGTAAACATCACATGAGAGTTAGAAAGAAGCATTTACCACTGGTTTCTGCTCCAAGTTCCTGTTTGAGTTTCCCAACACGGTCCTCTTTGCTGTAACCTAAGAGGTTAAAATAAAAAAGCAGTCCTCTTCTATATTAGTTTTGTTAGTATTTTATTGTAGCATCAAAAGTGAATCTAGAACAGATAGGCAAGTATGACTGGGCAACATACATATGGAGGCCTGAGTAACAAACCGCAGGAACTTTGGACACTCAGTGGCTGTTGTGAAGTAGAGATAGCCCTTTTCAAGGATGGGTCTCCTTGTAGGTTAATAAGGTTTCAGTGGATAGGCTTATCCTGAAAGACATATGGGGCCACAAATTAAACTCCATGGGCCTTGCTGTACATAAAAGAGAGAACATTAAATTATGCAGAGGACAGTAAATTGAAGTGTGAATGGGGCAGGAGTGCTAATACCTTCAAATGTCACTGAATGAAATTATAAATTTCAATGAAAAAAGAGAAAAGAGTGACTTGCAACAATACAACTGAGGGTCTATTTTGTCAACAGGAATGAAAATAGATTTGCTTTATAAAAGAGAGGTAGAAATTCTTTCCTATCTGAGCATGAAAATCCAGACTCTTTTCTTAGTTGTTCCTTTCTATTTTTATTAATTTATTTATTCATTGAAAATTTTACATGTTTCCAGATTTGATCTTTATCTTACATCATTTTTCAGTTCAATTTATACATATTCCCTTTTTCCTGTCCCCACCCCACCCGAGTTCATACACTCTGCCAAACGTGTCCTACATCTTTCTCTCAGTCTTTTCAAAGTTTTTCTTTGCTTTTTAGACTTTTTAATCTAGTAAGTAGCAGTTTTCTGAAAGAAAAATGTTTCTAAAGAAAAAAAGCAAAAATGAGTCTTGAGAGTAAGTTCAGTTTCATCTGTAGATATTATGCTGATCACTAATAAAATCCTCAACATAATCAATTCTAGATCTGAAATTTTAGAAAAATCTCAAAATAATGAATTTTATCTCATAATATTTATTTATATTTTAACTTGATTTTTTTCTATAGACAGAGTAAATACAAAATGGCTAATTCGTTCACAAATTTCAGTCACATGAATTTTTCTTTCTCTGTGTGATGCTGTATTAGTCACTTTTCTGTTGCTGTGACAAAACACCATGACCAAGGAACTTATAAAAGGAAGAGTTTATTTGAGCTTACAATTGATGGTTCCAGGGAATTAGAGTCCATTGTGGTGGGAAGCATGGCGGCTGGAGCTGGAGCAGCATGCCAAGGGTTACATTTCGCAAAGAGCACAGGAAGCAGAAAGCGACTGGGGACCTCAAGGCTCGTTAAACTCACTAAGTCTGCCCCCAGTGACATACTTCCTCTAGCATGGCCACACCTTCTAAGATTCCACAAACAGCTCCACCAACTGGAGACAAAATGTCTGAATACTTAAAGCATATGGGGGACACTCATTCAAACCACCACAGATGCTTTTCTTAACTATTTGAGTTTTTCACACAGTACAGTTTGATGGTATTTGAAATCCTCCCCTTAAACACACCATCCCCCAAATTCCCCTGTTAAATATAATGTACTCTATTATACAAATCTATATCTATATCTATTTACATATGTCTATATGTAAATATATGTAAATATATATAAGTGTATATGTGTGTGTAGTGAAATATGGAGTCTGATTTGTTTCTACAAATGTCCAAATGTCCTTCAGTGTGTGTCCATGTACCAGAGCCTTGTTAACCTACCACATATCCCATCCCTGTGAGAGAATCTCTCTCCTTATTTACAGGATTACATCCTTAGACATCTACACATAATTTCTGATTCTGCTCATTTATCTCCTATACTTCTCTTACAACCTTTCATCTCCCTATCCCAAAATCGTCCCTGAAGTGTGGGTGGGTGAATTTCATTATAAGTGTATTGTCCTGATCCTGGTTTCCAAAGGCAGAAGCATTTCAATTATTATTTTATTGCCATGAAACAAGCACAGGAAAGATCAAACTTCTGAATATATTGCTATATTTTTAGTTTACAAATCAGTCTCCATCATCTACTTTAAAAAATGTGTTTAAGGAGACCAACTACTTTCTCACGTTTCTACACCATTCTGAAAAAAATATATACATTCAATCCCGTGATATATGTTTACAGAACAAACATATCAGAGACACACAGAAAATTCTCAAATCAATATTTAAGAGACGTTATTCCAGTAATTGTTGTTTTATGGAGTCACTGTTTATAAACAGTTCTATTTTTCATTACATTATATTGAAACTTATGTCCCTGCAGTTATGAAACCAACTTTTGATTCATTCAGCAGTTGTTTAATATAAAACTCTGTCTCATTTCTGACTACAAAATGGCAAGGATATGTACAGCCGAGTAGAAAAAACTAGTAAGTACTATTTGAATTTATAATATTCATATTTCATTTGAAACATTTATAGAAAATTGCACAAATTGCCAATAAAAATTAACATACCCCTACATCTTGTGGAGTCCAAATAATCACCTCACAGTATTATAAATCTGAAACCAGGGCCTGAAGAGATGGTTCAGCTGTTAAGAGCACTGGATGGGGGTTAACAACCATCTGTAACTTGAATTTCAGGCAACATTATGCCCTCTCCTGTTCTTTTGGACATTCTACATACAAATAACATTCATAAATATTCAGGAAAATCACTAAATAAATTTTAAAATATGAATCATAAATTTTAAGCACAAAATGATTAATATGAATGGTTAATAACTCTATAGCATAAAGTTCATTGAAACATTATTCCTCTAAGGAAAAATTTATTTTTATATTTGGGACTATTAGAAAAATATGACATAAATATAGTGATTTAAAGAATTCCAAATGACACACATAAGCTGATGGGATAATTTATAATATCTAACACCATCTATGACTTTTCTGTGACTGCTTGATGCACTTGCAATAGGTGTAACCATGTAACTGTTTTAGCTAATGGAGTATTACAAATATGAATGTCCTAGCTCATTAACACTAATCTTCTCCAATGCTGAAAAATTTTTCAGGGCAATGTGAAAACCCCTAGTCTGCAACCTCAATAAATTAGAGCAACAGCAAGGGCTATGAGCAAGATTTAAGTAGAATCCAGTAGCATCAAGTTTTGTAAAAGAGAAAAAAATGTTTTTAATCATAATCTAATATTGAGGAGACAATAGACAAATCAAATGGATCTTGTCCTTCCACCAAGTAATTCCAAATGTCCCTTATCCTGATGCCATCTCATATGACCAAATGAGTCTATGAAAGAAAACTTTCTTGACTTTTTGGCAAAGTACACATATCTGTGAACTTTCTTGGAGTCCATTGTTGGACATGTGGATAAGTTGTGGTATGTAGACCCTTCTACCATAATGAAAGCACAGCACTAATAGCACAATTTGGAATTCAGATGCAGCATATGCACTTAGGTGCATAATTCTGATCCATATACCAATTAACTTAAAAAGCTTCTAGTTTTTTTTTAATTTTTTTTGTCTTTTTGAGACAGGCTCTCACTGTAGCTCCAGCTGTCCTGGAACTCACTCTGTAGACCAGGCTGGCCTTGAACTCACAGAGATCCACCTGCCTCTGCCTCCCAAGTGCTAGGATTAAAGGCATGTGCTACCACGCCCGGCCCCAAAGCTTCTAGTTTTAAGAGAAAGATTTCTAGGTAACAGCTCTGACTGTTGGGCCATTTGGTCCATATGATCCTTCCATGCAAATGGTAACAAGTTATTAGAATAGCCAGAACTAGAACTTCCCAGAAGAGTACTTAAAAAATCTAGGAGACATAAGACCCTGGCTGGGGAAGTAATTCAACCTATTTCTCTGAAAAATGTACTGTTGAACATTGGACTGGTGTACAACATGTCCTAGGTGCAGGAGAAGGGTTATATACACACACAGCAGAAACCAATAATGAGCCTTGAGTACAGCACCATTCCTTGGGTGTCTGGTCAGCAGTGTAATGACAAGTTACCGACATTGGAATCTTTCTATCAAAAGACAGCAAGGTTCTGTCCTTAATGGAAGACATATTTATGTTGTATATGAACTTGCTGTATATCCACATAAGTTTCTTCCAAAGCTACCATACATTTTCATATTAAGCCCATGTTTATTTTAAAATCTTAATAATGTGTAAAATTCTTAGATTTAATTTGAATTTAAATAATTTAACTTTACATTTCATTATGCAATTAAAATCAAAAGACAAACCACATCTTACCTTTAAATATATATCTTACTACTAGTTAGGCTCCAAATTCAATAGTAAAGTGTTTATAAGTTGTGTAATTAAGCCAAATATATTACTACAGGAAAGCTCTCACATCAGCAATGAATTATTCTGCCTAGGAGATGTTGGCTAGGGGATTCAAACCCACCCCCCCAAATTATAAAGGCCTTTTGCCTATAAGTGGGATATATGCAAAGAGAAAGGCAGTAAGTCCCTGTTGTCGAAGACCTGGTGTGAGCATGAAAAATGTTATGAGACATCACTTGCTAGCGTACAACTGGCCTCTGAAATGCTAGAGAGCATTACCAAAGGCCACTAAAGCAATACAGCAAAATATTGGTCTCCCTGAGACAAGCAAGACTCCTCTGTCAATATCAGCTACACCTCAACAGCCTGGAGATACTGTGCAACATGGCAGCCAAAGTGTCTATATATATATCCCAAATCTATTTGGCTATTAGCTCGCTCCTGGAGGAATAACTCACAGTCAGATGCCACAAACTGTGTCCTCTGCTGGTTTGGGCGGGCATGTTGTGAGCCGCGTAAGAATTGGTTCACCTTTATAGAAAAGCACGTTTTTGTGGATTAGCTACCGATCAAGCATCTGTGTCTATGTTCACAGCTTAGCTTGACATAATAAGGTAACTGCTTACAATGCCTGTACATCTCAATAGCTTGAGCTTTGTTAATATGACTAAAAAGGGGCATCACTGGGCAAGATGCTGTCAATCCAAAGCAACCTGAACAGACTGAAGTCCAAAATGACAACTCCAAAGAAATTAGACTGTTTTCTCTTCTACCAACATATGTGCCCACTTTCCCAAATCCCAGGGGAAAAAACATGCGGAAGAGGAGGCGTGGTATAGTTTGGGTAAGGGCCCTAGTGGAGAGATAGGGGTGAATATGAGACTAGTAGGAATATAGTCTGGACTCTGATTAATCAACTGTTTGGTGCATATAAAGCTTCTCAACTTGTCTATGGGAACTTGGTGTTGTTCAAAATTGGACATAGAGATTGAAAATACACCAATTACCTGATTGTAAGACATAATTGAAGTGACATCAAATGCTATCTGCTAGCATAACTGTGTCATTGATTGTAGAATCCCTTAAAAAAATAAAAAATAAGAATTATATATATTATATATATATATTAATATATAAGGATTATATCTACTCAATATAATATCTCTCTTGCTTTTAATGAAAGCCATAATTTCAGAATTTATCATTAATATTCAGAGATGCTTTTGTAACATTACAGATGTTAATATATGTGCATAAAATAGAAAATAATAATGAGCTTAATCTTGTTCCAAGGTTCAAAAATTTAACTTATGAGAATTGGCATTCATCAGAGTATAAGTCAGAAGACTTAAAATTCACATTAATAATAGATAAAATATTCAAGGGAAATGTGTGTGGAGAGAAATTACTGATTTTACCAATTCAGAAATAAACACTGATAACATAATACAATATGCTTTTTTTATTAATCTCATCAAAACAGAAAAAAATAATTGTCAAGATTCCTAAAGAAAGAAAATTTGTAGCCAGGACAATGCTATTAGGAAAACAAATGTTAGTTTATTGGCAACATCAATCCACTGGTTGACATGCTCAATTTCTCTTACATTTACAAACTCTATTTACCTGAGGAAAAACAATGGATTTTTAAAAAAAAGCAGATTGCTAAAGGATTTGAATGATTGATCTATGTAAGAGAAACAGGCTCTATTAGTTTTTGCACATTTACAAGATTAAGTTATGTTTTAACTAAACATACATGGAATACAAAAATAATTTGTGGGCCTTTAATTCTGGTACAATATTAACAGTCTGGAAAAGAATTTTGCAATGCCTCAGTAACATCTTTGTTCCACAGACTGTATATCAGGGGATTGAACACTAGAGTCAAAGTGGTATGTAAAATTGAGATGAGTTTGTCTGTTCCCCCATACTCACTGGAGTTGAGGTTTAAACAAGTGATACTGGCTGATCCATAGAATAAACCTACCACTATAATATGGGAAGAGCAGGTAGAAAAGGCTTTGGATCTCCCCGTGTTTGATGGCAGCTTCAGGATGGTTGAGATGATTCTGCTATAGAATACAAGGATCAACATGAAGGGCCCAGTGATAATCAATACAGAAGATAAATAGACAATAATATCATTCAAAACAAGGTCCCCACAAGCCAGTGTGAGCAATGTGGGTATGTCACAGAAGAAATGATTAATTTGGTTAGATTTGCAGAATGGCAGAAAACCTGGTAATTCTGTCCTGCTGGAATGGGATCTGCAATGACCCAGGAGCTAAGGACCAGCTGTTTACACATCTTTTGGCTCATGACTACAGGATAATACAGAGGGTTGCATATGGCCACATAGTGATCATAGGCCATCACTGCCAGGAGGGAGCACTCTGTGCTCCCTAAAGTAAGGAAGAAGCACATTTGTATAGCACAAGCATAAATAGAAATATTTCTTTTCAGAGTCCAAAGATCCATAAGCATTCTAGTCAGAGGGATGGATGTTCTCTAGGAACGAGAAATTGCTGATGAAAAAATACATGGCAATCTGCAGAGTGGGCTCTACCCGTGTGATGAAAATAATGATTCCATTCCCTATCAAGATAATCAAATAGATGAACTGGAAGATTCCAAAAAGAAACCAGTGCAAGTTGGGAATATCAGAAAATCCCATGAGAAAAAATTTCACAGTTACAGTAAGGTTTAATTCTGTGATTTTTCCATTTGTTTCTACTGTCAAAGTTACATTTCTTGACTGCATGTCCTTTTCTGAAATTGGATTGCTATGTTGGTTTTCATTTTTACAACTTGCAAATTACTTTCTGAACATTGAAGTTGTGATTCTGGAGTTTTGGTTGTGGCATCAGGAGCAACGGATTTACCTGAATAAAAATGACAAACAATGAGATAATAAAGTCCTCAAAGTGACTTGATCATCTTAGGTATGTGATATAATAGAACCAATAATTCCACAGGTTCATTCATTTATATTCAATTTCATGTAATAAATATATCTAATATGCTTGTTTTAAAGTTCAACTGAAATATTTTGCTAGCCTCCCTAGCTCCTGCTAAATAAAAGAATAAAATTCAAAGAGTTTTGCTTTTTGGCATACATATTAAATTTCCCCATGGAAAAAAAAACATGATCATTTTAACTTATGTAGTCACATGCAATGTATATATTATTCCGTAAGTTTGGTTGGGGGGATCACTGACTAATATTAAGACCTAGATCATCAGAATTGATTTAAATTTATGTATTATTTATTGAACATCTAATATAATAGTATTATTGCTAAATATTTTCGGTACTAAAAGAATTCCCTTCCTTAAAGTTTGGGTATTTGTAGGAATAATATTACTTATCACATTTCTTTCTTTGGATAATAAAATAGGGATTATATTTGAATCATACTCAAATACGGTTCTTTGAAGATTTGGAGCTTTTCTCATAATGATAAACACATATGTTAGGAATTAGGTATTTTAAGTGTAAAAACGATATTTATTCATTTTATATTATGACAATAAAAATACAAGAATAATCAAACAGAAGATCATTTTATTCAAATATATTGAAATTCATGATTGCAAATGCCATAAATGTCATATGCATTTATTGACATGATCTCTACATTAATATTACTGAGAGAAATATCAGTATACTTGAAGATTATCTTTTCAGTTTTGCTGGTTTCTTTTTTCTGAAGTTTCAGTGATTTAAAATTTTAAATATTTATATTACATTAAAATAATAAGTTGTCTTTCTTTATAAAAGCCCTGTGCTATTTATACAGAAAATATTGACTTATGTCCCATGGGGATAGTTATTCTCTCCTGTCATACCCAAATTGCAGCATAATTAGTATAGTCTACAATTAATTTGTATGTTTCTTGTAACAATTCATATCACCAAGATTTCCACATGAAATATGTGGAATAGTATCTATACAATGCTAATCTAGGATCTAGTACCTAGGTATTTCAGTTCTTGGTTAGTCCTATTCCAGGAGTTTTAAATGCTCTTTCTTTTATCTAGTATGGAGATCTAGATTTCATAATATTTGTGTCAATAGAGTAAATGAAGAATTTATTTTACAATATAATTCCACTAGCTGCAAGGTACTAATTTAGCATTTGTTCAACTTTTGTGGAAATACTCCTTCTTTCTAAATCCAAGTTCCCATTTTGAAAAAGATACTTGAAATAAACATTAACAAATTCTACTTTTTTCTTCTAGCTTGTACTTGGTAATGGAGAGTGATAATGTTTTCCATGCCCTGGATGCTCCTTCATATTTCAAACACCAATGTATATAATTTATTATTATTTTCTTATTAGAGTTTTATTTTTATTTTATGTAAATACAGCCATGTCATTCAATGATTGCAGAGGTCAGATGTGCACACTGTCTCCTCAGGTACTGAAGTGAAAGATGTTTTTTAGGCACAATGTGTGCTACAAAACACCCAGGGCTATTCATACTGAGCAATTTCTCCAGTCTATAATTTATTACTTGTAGATATGCTTCTCCTCCCAGGTTTTCATCCATGCATAAAATGCATTATGATCATACTACCTTTGATTCCTCTCTACATGCTTCCCAGATCCCCTACAACACATACCACTTCCAACTTCATATTGTCCTAGTAATTTTTTTAGACCACCATGTCCTATTATTACTTTCTATATGTAAATTCATGTGCAGTCATCTACTGGAGAAGGAATGACCAATCGTGACTACACATATTAAACAAAATGACTGTTCTGGATGCACAAGCAGTTTATTACATTTCTTAAATTAAGAGTGAGGCCGTATGACCATCTCCCCCACTTGAAGGCAATCTTGGCCTCTGTGAATTATTGAGTAACATAACCATTTCATATCTTGCAAACAGCATTTCACAGTCCTTCTCCTAATCTGTCATCCTATACATAGTTTAAAGTCCCTCTACACATCATTATCTGAGGGTAGTTGAGAGGTGTTTACACAGATGCCCTCTCTAGTGCACTCACATATATTTGTTCTCAGATCTCTGACCATTTATAACACTCTGAATTAATCACTACACACTTCACAAGGTAACTTCTTTGACCAGTACTGGCAGCAGCTCTGTCAATGTGTACAGACATCAATAATAGAATACAAATGGCAGCAAATATTGTCCTGGAAGTGAAGCAAGGGGAAAACGCTTGTCTGTTCTCTATGAGAATGTAATGTAAACTAGTCTGATTTTGATGTCAATTTACAGGGTTTTCAGAAAATCCATAAAAGAATCACGGCTATGATTCAACTCATCTACTCTTGGCCATACACCCAAAGAACATTAAATCCTACTACATGGATCTGTGGTCATCTGTGTTCACTGCTATTCTACTGACGATATTTTTCAAAGGCATATAGCATAGATATCCATCAAATAATCAATGAAAATGAAAATCTAGGACATATACATGTAGGCAAATCCAATCTGAACTTAGTTATGCAAGGGCTAGCATTCCAGCCAGTGAGAGTCATGGGACCACCCTGGATACCAGCATGAATTGGGATGTGATAATGCAAAGGTCTGGAATTATACCCTGGGGGTGAGGGTACACTGTCATCAGGCTCATGGCTGTGTTCTGGCTACAGGACTACTTCATCTTAAATCATAAGGCTTTTCAGACAGACTTGGCCTTGGAATAATTTTTAATAATTTTACTAATTTTATAGGCCTAAAATAAAACCCTGGATGCTATATTCAAAAGCTGGTCTTGCCCCCCTGCTGTGAAAAACTGGTTTCTCAAATTGACTGGGCAGATCAGTGCTAGTCTCTCTATTCTTTTGCAAATTCCACTCAAGATCGATCAGGTGTTCAGCTGACAGGCAATAGAGCCCAGATATTTTAATGCCAATTCAGTTAATAGCCAGCAGGGAGAGGCTAGGGCCCAAATCCTTCTGATGTAAATTAAGGATTCTCACAGTGACTACACTGCAGGGACAGGAACAGTTTTTTTTTTTTTAAATAGGACAAGTTTTCCACCTTAAATGGCAAAGGTGAAAAGAGTCATTTTGTAAACATCTCTAACATGTTGTAACATTTTCAATTTGTTTTGGTCTTCATTCTAACAGGTTTTGTCTTTGTTTCAACCTGTTTCTAGATGGAATTGTGTTGCACTTTGGGCTTTTTCTCGGTTTCTTGGGTACCTGTTTTTGGATCTCTATGACACTTTCTACCTAACCTAATCTTTTAAAAGAATGTTTTTTTATCCATGTGTGTTTCTTTATCAGTGTAATTGTAGATCAATCAGATCAGCAATTGAGTTCTTGGCTAGACAAACTGTTTAAAGGGTCATTGGCTCCTAGCTATACATGAAGCTCTGAAATCAACAGTCTCTCAGCTTGGATTAAGACTACTTAGCAGGAAGCCTTGAAAGGTACAGCAAAGCCTTAGGCTGAATGGACATCAGGCCTGTGTGGATATCAGCTTCACAGTGTTGGTTTCAAAATAAGCAATTCCATATCTTGGTTGGAGGCTGTTGGAAATCCATCAGTTTTCCTGGGAATCCTGTGGGCTAGCAGCCATCATCAGCTACAGGGCAGGCCAACAGCCCCCCTCACCAGCAGTGCCCATCAAGGGGTGCCTTCATCAGTAGCAGAGCCCAGAAATGGTGCCAGCAGCAGAGCCCAGAAATGGTGTCTAACATAAAAGCCCTAAGGAGTTAAAAACTCTTGGGCTAGGTATCTCCTGATAATTTTAAAATATGGTCATATACAAGGTTCTCTTAAATTTTGTATACAAGATCTACTGTTTTTAATTCCACACTGGCAGGCCTGGTTAAGATGTAATATTTTTACTTAAACCCTGCGGTACCCTAAACATCTTTTGAGTAAAAATATATGCACAATGAATTAACTGATTCATTAATTTAAAAGTCTTAGGGATTAAAATTCATTTGGTTATTTCAAATGTGTTTCAACTTAACAGCTTTACTCAAAAAACAAACTTAATGCATTGAAACTTTGGGAGGAGAAACCTCTAAGAAAAAGACATTTATTCACATACTCCCTGATGACAGGTGGATGTACTGCTGATATGTCAAGAAAATTCTGAGTTTCTAAGTGAAGTCACGTCTCACAAAACAAATAAATTTTCAATTAAAACGTAGTATATATAAATGAAAACATGCACAGTCATTTATGGTAAATTCTTTGTATTTTAATTTTCTACCTTTTTGCTCTCTCAACATTTAGTTTGAAACAATTAATTGATAAATTTTTATTGTATAAATATTGTTAGTTTCAATTCAGGTAAGCTTCTTATGGATATTACAGGTTCTTTGAAAAAAATAGATATTTTATAATATATCAGCTACCACTTAAGTAGATAACATGCAGTATACAGTGTTCATCCTATATTTTGTATTAAAACAATTTTCTTAAAACTATGAAATTGGAAGTCCCTCTGAATTAAACAAATGAGTGATTTAAATTATCATATTAACTTCTGAATTTTCCTTTTTCACAAGCTTTGTACATTTCATTCTTCCTGTCTTATTTCCACACTGTTTCTCTTTCCACTGGTAAAGTACTTGGTTTTTAAATTTTTTAATTGAATTTTTACTTTGTAGATAACTTTTCAATTAGTCATAATCGTCTTTATACCCCCTTCTCTATTGCCATATTCCCACTGCCCCCCCCATTTCCCTGGTGAATGTATGAATACACATTCTTTTAGTTGTGTTAGGGTTTATTGTGCCAAATTACTCTCCAAGGCAATTTCTCAGTGCCAGCTCACCCTCTGAGCTCTAGTCAGCCTATTCGACTACCTCTCTGTTTCTTAATAGTTGTCTTCATTTTTTTCAACTTATTTTTCTTGAAGACTTGCTGCCATATTTTAATTAATGGATTTATACTGATCCTTACCATTAAAGCAATACAAATTGAATAGAGATCCATGGATTTAAATATATAGATGTTCTTTTCCTAATAGACAAACAAAACTGTATGTATGTATTATAGTGTGCCCAGTACTATAGGAATACTGCAGTTAGGTATTCCCATGTACTAGAAAGCACTTTCCCAGGGCTGGAGAGATGGCCTAGTGGTTAAGAGCACTGACCACTCTTACAGAGGACCCGGGTTCAATCCCCAGCACTCACATGGCAGCCAGAGAACAGTCTGGGACTCCAATTCCAGGAGAACTCCAGTTCCAGGGTAATCCGAGACCCTCTTCTGACCTCCGCGGCATTGCATGACACGGGTGCACAGACCTGCATGAAGATGGTACATTCATACACATACAGAAATAAATAAAAATTAAAAAAGAAAGCACTTTTCCACATAATGTTGCAAGTATTAAATCCGCAGTGAAAGTCAAGATCCTAATTCAGTTAACAACCATGATTTTTAGCTTCTTTTTAACACTCCTTCCAATCTGTGTACCCCATTGACAGCCTGGTACATAAACTCTAATGGTGTGTTTCAAGTGTTCACAGCTTTTCTTCACTTGGTATCTTTAAAATGATTCATTTTAGAAAGAATATAGACAAGCTTCTGCTCCAGTATGTTATTCTATATGTGATAGCCAATCAGCACTACAAATCAATATTAGAATTTGTTACTTCATGTGAAGAGAATTCAACAAGTGTATAGTGAGAATATATAAAAATAACATTCAATTTTCAATATTAAAATATTTCATTAACTTTTATATGTTAGACTAAAGTAGCATAGAAATAACTAACTGGTATTTTATTATTTTATTGTACTCTTTTTTCTTGCTTTGGTGTCTTTTACATTTAAATTAAATACCCCCATAGAAAAATCAATATGACATATGAAAAGTTAGCATATCTGGCTATGTCCTGTGTAAAAATTGGGCCATAAGTTTGGTTCAGAGTCCCAGAAACATTACTAAGGGATGAGTCATTAGAATTAAATCTGAAATTGCTAGTTATTGAAATTATAATGTGGAACAATGATTATTCAATGTTTATTCTATTATAAGGCATTCTCTTAATATAAGGGGATTATTTCTAGGAATAACATGGCTTATAATAACATTGTTTCCTCAATAAAATCATAGTAAAATGTATTTGGATAAGATATTTTGATTAAAAATTTTGATTTTTGTCAGAAAGGTAGACATATTTTAAGAAATTAGGTACTTGTAATATTTAAACCAAATTTTAGTGTAGGAAAAATACAAGAACAATCAAACAGGAAATCTTTAACTCCAATATATTGAAACTGATTTCAGATAACATATGTTATTCATTGAATCATGATCCACAAATAATCCCTAGAGAAATATATCTCTATTTCTCTCTATCTCTAGCTCTATCTCTATTTCTATCTACATCATTCAAAAATACGTAAAACAAAAAAAATAACAAACTTCCTATTTAACCGAGCATGGTGGTGCACACCTTTATTCCCAGCACTCAGGAAGCAGAGGCAGCTTGATCTCTATGTGTTCAAGGCAGGCCTGGTCTGCATATCATGTTCCTGACAGCTGGCAGTACAGGGAAACCCAGTCTCAAAAAGATCCCCCAAAACCTGTCCTACTTAAAATACTTGAAATCCAAATTCAAAAACATAGAAAAAAGCATCTATCACAATCAAGTTTAATTCATTTCAGTCTGCAAAGATTTTTCTTAATCATACATGCTGTGTGTGTGTGTGTGTGTGTGTGTGTGTGTGTGTGTGTGTATGCATGGCTAACTGTCATAGCACAGGAAGGGAAATAAGAGGACTCTTTTCATAAGTCCTAGGGATAACTCAGGTCTTTAGATTGGTGGCAGGTGCCCTTACTCACCCATCTTGTGAGCTCACAAAGATATTTTAAAATTCATAAATCAATAAAGATAATGCATGAAATAAAGACAAAAATATTATTTTTTGAACATTATTATAGAATATGTCTCTTACTCTATGATAATGTTCAACCCTAAGGAGACTAGTAAGGAATCATATCTCAAAATAACAAATGTTAAATAGAATAGGCATATTATCACCACTGCAGTAAATAAATTTGAAAGCATTTTATTTTAGAATAAAGTGTGTTCCCTCTTCTCCCAGACTGAGGAGCTGCTCTCTCCACACGGTGCATTCTGGGCATCGAGGTCTGGCCTGCTGCTGCCTCTCTCGCCTGAGGGGATTGAATAGGCCGCGACCAAGGCAGAAAACACTGAAGTCACCACCAGAGAGGAGTCAACTCCCAGCCTTTGGGAGCAAGGCCTGCCCACTGGTTTGCCTGTCTCCTTGCCCCGTTCAGTTCACCACGTTCACCACATGAGTGCAACATCCTGTCTAGGAAGGTCATTCAAGAGGGAGACCGAGGCGGTGCTGGCGCTCCTAGGATGCGGGGAAATGGCTCCTTGAATCTCCCCTATTCGGGCCCTCCAGTTTCACCACTGGCAGGCTTGCCTTGGGGTGGGAGGACATTTTATGCCCCATATGTCTCTTCCCCCGCCACCCGTCCATCCTCCAGATTCCTTGTGCAAGAAATGACAGTTATTCTTTGAGCGGTTGGCCTTCCTCACTACTCTGAGGAACTTGCCCTAGGCCCTAAACTCGACTGATCTCTTTACCATGCGGGCTCCCTGGAGGCGTGGACCCACTTGGCTTCTTGGGTAGTCACGTCCTGCTCTCTGGGATGCGGCGACCAGACACATGTGTGAGCCACTGAGGGAGGCCATGCCCCCACCACAACTTAACTTCCCCTGCTGGTGCCCAGGTTGCTTGCCCTTTCAGGATGCTTCCTAATCCTAGTTTCTGGAAGGAACCTTACAAATTCAGCCCTTCCCTGGCAGCAAGTAGTGGTTACTATGTAGCAGGTAACTCTTGTACGTGTCTGATCACAAGATCCTTTGGATATTTTTCCATAATAAACTTTAGGTGGTATTTCATTATCTTAAAAAAAGTGTTCATTCTTTACAGGATTTTTTCAAATTTTTAAAAATCATTTTATTATTATTTTTATTTTATTTGTATGAGTGTATTTCCTGCATGTGTATAGGTGAACATGTGCCATTCGATGGCTACAGAGGTCAGAAGGGGATTTTGTATCCCATGGATGTGGTGTTGTTGACAGTTGTTAGCCACTATATGGATGCTGAGATTTGAACACAGGTCATCTGCAAGAACAACTGGTGCTTTTAACTACTGAGCCATCTCTCCAGCACAACTCTTGCCAGTCTTACGTGATAAAGTGCTATAATTCAAATGATGCAAGAGGAAAAGTATTAAGAAACATAAATGTGAAAATAAATGCCTAAATGTTCAAATCATATTTAAAATTCCCCAAAGATGACACCATAAAATGCTTAGATCTGATAATCCCTTTCCACAAATTGGCAGCATAGAAACTAAAGCTAAAGGTAATTGTAACGTTTCTATACACTGACATAAAATTCACTGAGGAAATTGTAAGCAGAAAAATCTCATTCATTGTAAACACATGAGCCATATACACACACAAATACACACACACATAAGCACAACTAGAAATAATGTGTTTATACATTAACCAGATGAAAGATTCTTACAATTAAAATTTTAAATAATAAGACACTGATAGAGGGCAAAAGCTCTCATGATCATGAATATTAAGAGAAAAATTTTGAAAATGGATAGATTTGCTGGGTGTGGTGGTGCACGCCTTTAATCCTAGCACTTGGGAGGCAGAGGCAGGCGGATCTTTGTCAGTTCAAGGCCAGCCTGGTCTACAGAGTGAGTTCCAGGACAGCTGGGGATACAGGGAGACCCTGTCTCGAAAAGACCAAAAAAAATATATAGATTCCTGAAAACAGATAGAATTCAGTCTGCAGTAAAAAGAAAATGTTCTTCAAATAGATATAGGAATTCCTAATTTTTAAATATTTTATTGAAGTTTTGTACATTTCATACCTCATTTCTCAGTCCAATTTAGACTCATTACCTTTCCATGCCTCCCACCACACCTGAGTTCATGCATTCTGCCAGACATGGCTTATACCCTTTTCTGAGTCTTTTTTAAGTTTTTCAAAGAAAAGGATTATTGTTTGGGGGAGAACTTTACTGTTTCAGTCAGTTCTTTGTCCCAGTTCTTTTGTTTTTTCAATTTATATTGCTTCGACACAGACACACACACACACACACACACACAGGTGTGTGTGTGTGTGTGTGTGTGTCACACCTATACTAAAATTATATCATCTTCTCTTCTACAGCAATTGCTCCCAAAATGCTGGTAAACTTCTTAGTTCCCAGGAAGAGCATCTCTTTCTATGGCTGTGTTGTACAGATGTTTTTCTTTGCATGTTTTGCCGATGCTGAATTCTTTATCCTGGCTGCAATGGCATGTGACTGTTACACAGCCATCTGTAATCCACTTGTTTATTCTACATTGATGTCGTGAAGAGTCTGCATNGAAAGGTATGCATATTAAAAGAACAACAGAAAGACTCCATCAGAAAACTGACTGAAATGGTGAATTGGGAAGAGTGGGAGGGGCGGGAGAGGGACACGGGTGTATATTTGATTAATATATATTTAATTATCGTGACTTCAAAAAGTATCCAGTTTTGCCCAGACTCTGTCTACAGGTTACATGATCTTTTTGAGACAGGGTCTCCCTGTAGCTCTGGCTGTCCTGGAACTCACTCTGTAGACCAGACTGGCCTCGAACTCACAGAGATCCGCATGCCTCTGCCTCCCAAGTGCTACGATTAAAGGCGTGCGCCGCCATGCCCGGCATTTATTTATTTCTGTATATGTATCAATGTACTGTCTGCATGCAAGTTTGTGCACCCGTGTCGTGCAATGCCGCGGAGGTCAGAAGAGGGTGTCGGATTCCCCTGGAACTGGAGTTCTCCTGGAATTGGAGTTTCAGACGGTTCTCAACCGCCATGTGGGTGCTGGGGATCGAACCCGGGTCCTTTGTAAGAGTGGTCGGCTCTCTTAACCACTAGGCCATCTTTCCAGCCCCATTGTTATCTCTTACACCTGCATCCTCATCACTGTTTTGAGCATCAAGTTTTCAGGAGGAAGAAGCAAACCTTTTCCACCTGTGCTTCCCACCTCACGTCTGTCACCTTATTCTATGGAATACTTCTCATGTACTTGTGTTCCACCACCACCTATTCCCCAGAAATTGATAAGGTAGTTTCTTTGTTGTACACTGTTGTTTTTCCTATGTTGAGCACAATGATTTACAGCTTCAGGAACAGGGATGTGAAAAATGCCATCCAAAAGTTATTTGAAAGAAGGTGGATCCTAAAATGAATAAGAATTTAAGTTGTGAATGCATGTCCAGGCCTAGCTTGATTCTATAGTCATGTCTTCTAATTTTTATCAGTACAAATTTTTGTCATGAATACCTTTATTGAAAATGTTACAAATTTATGACTCTCAACTACTTTGGATTATGTGAACATTTGGCATTATTAATTCTCCATATGAATGGTCATGGGGTACTTTTCCATATATTTACATGTTCAATTACTTTTATCAGCATTTAATTATTTCAAGTTAAACATTTTTTACCTTTGGTCCAAATATTTGGCTGTATTTCCACACACATTTTTCTTCAATTCTTCTTGTAATTAGTTGTATTCTTTTACACAGTCTCAAATATATCTATGAAGAAAATAAAGGCATTTTTTTGGTCTTTTAAAGACAGGCTCTCCCTGTAGCCCCAGGTGTCCTGGAACTCACAAAGATCTACCTGCCTCTGCCACCCAAGTGCTAGGATTAAAGCTGTGTGCACACCATGCCCAGCATGATCATGGCATTTTTAAGGAGGGATTATTTATCTTTCACCTTTCCAAATGGGGTGTTTTTTATTACTTTCTTTTATAATCACTCTGGCATTATTTCCACTACTCTATTATACTAAAAGGTAAATATAGTTGGCTGATCTTCTTCCAGATACTGAAGAAAAACTGATTTTCTATAAGTAGAATATCAGATATTTCTTTGTTATATATGATTTTACTTTGCTAAGACTTTTTTTAATCTGATATTATTCACCTTTATTTCATTGTGTTTCATTTAAAAGTTCTTTATGGTAAATGCATGAAAAAGGTCAATAATCTCATTGTCTATTCAGAATCTCACCTCATTAATTAACTTTGACACTCACAAGAACAGCTCGCCCACCAGAAAAGTATTTATATTTGTGTGGTTTGAGTATTTATTATTCTTATGATTATTTTACAGCTGTCACAATTACAGTATAAAAAATAAAACATTTGTAAATTTAATTTTCTTTACAACATTTAAAGAAATCTGTGGTGTCCAAAATTCTTTTATGAAAATTGTGAGCAGGGCGTGGTGGCACATGCCTTTAACCCTAGCACTTGGGAGGCAGAGGCATGTGGATCTTTGTGAGTTCAATGCCAGCCTGGTCTACAGAATGAGTTCCAGGACAGCTAGGAGTACAGGGAGACCCTGTCTCAAAAAGACAAAAAAAAGTAAATTGTGAGTATTGCTAAGTGTCCAGGTGCACATGCATGTGTGTGCATTGTGTACACATTTTGTACACATGTACACTTGTTCGGTGTTCAATGTCAGGTGTCTCTTTCTTTCTTTCTTTTTTTTTTTTTTTTTGGTCTTTTCGAGACAGGGTCTCCCTGTAGCCCCAGCTGTCCTGGAACTCACTAAGTAGACCAGACTGGCATTGAACTCACAAAGATCCACCTGATTCTGCCTCACAAGTGCTAGGATTAAAGTCCTGTACATCATGCCCAGCAATCAGGTGTCTCTTTCAATTGTGACTATCAATTTCTCTCTCACGTTGGCTGAGTGATCACTAGGTCAGCTTCCTTTACTGACCAGAGTGTACCCAGACCCTGCTCTCTTCATCTTGCCAGGGAGGGGATGATGGGTATAAGCCACTATGCTCACTTTTTGTGGATGTTGGCAGTCAATTTTAATTCCTCATGATTTTCCTACAAATAATTGCCCACTGATTACATTGTCCCCAAAGCCCTTTATGAATCCAGCCCTCACTTTTTTAAATTTTATTTCTGTATGTGTATGAATGTACTGTCTGCATGCAAGTCTGTGCACCCGTGTCGTGCAATGCCGCAGAGGTCAGAAGAGGGTGTCGGACCCACCCGGAAGTGGAGTTTTCCTGGAATTGGAGTTTCAGACGGCCCTCGGCAGCCATGTGGGTGCTGGGGATCGAACCCGGGTCCTCTGCAAGAGCAGTCAGCACTCTTAACCGCTAGGCCATCTCTCAATTTTTCACATGCAGCATATTAAATAGATAATATCCAAATATCTTTATAATTATTCATAAATTGAGTCAAGGTATTCAACTTGAGAGATTGTAAACTTTACCCACTGAATCATCCCCCTAGACCTCAAAACCTTTATGAATATAGAGATGCCAAAGACGTGGACCAGCATATTAAAGAATAAACATTACTTTGAGATTTCTAGCCATGATTTTATGGTTTTGTTTATATTGCAACACATGAGTTCTCTACAACTGAGAGGACTTTACATCCAATTGGATAGCTATTGATTGCCCTCAAGATAAAAGTGGCAATACTATACTACTATAGATTGCTATACCAGGCATTTTTGTATTTACTATAATGTAAGGCTCAGGTTGCACAATGGATTAATTTTCTATTTATGCAATTTTCATGGTGTCCTGGAGAAATATGAGAACTAGTCTAAAGGGAAGAGTTTTCCATGTAACTTGCAGCTTCATTGATCCAAGTCCTGCATCCAAATTCAGTCCTGTATTCAGAAACCAATAATTAACCATCATAGAATATGTTCATGGAAACGTTTCTTTCACTGTGGAACAGAATGATGAAATATGTAGGAATAAATGTATCCAAAGATCTTAAAAAATCCTGTACAATGATAATTTAAAATCTTTGAAGGAAGCTACTAAGAAAAAAAAGGAAATTCAAAGAAAAATTTTGCTCATGTATTGCTTGAATTAATGTTGATAAAATGAATAGCCTTCCCAAAACAATTTGTAGATATCAAGTAATCCAATTAAAGAATGTCAATTTCATTCCAGAGAGAAATAGAAAAATCCATCATAAAATTCATAGATGATCCCAGATAACCAAAAGTAACCCTGTGAAGGAAGAGTAGTAAATGGTAGATTAACATAAATGGAAAAATGTTGGCATAAAAACAGATGTGTAGGGCAATGGAACAAAAGAGACGACCCAAATAGGAGTACAAGCAATGAAATCCATACTATATTTGACACGGGTGCCAAGAATACACACTGGAGAAAAGACAGTGTCTTCAACAAATGGTTCTTCACATGCATAAGGGTGAAATTTGATGCTTTTCTATTACTTTACATAAAATTCAATTTTATATGTATCAGAGATCTCAATGTGACATCTGAAACACAGGAAACTGTAGAAGAAAATATAGGCAGAACCCTATAAGATATAGCCTATCTGGCTACTGTAAGATGAAGATGAAATCTTATACTTGTTCTGATGTGCATTTCTCTACTGAGAATATTCAGCAGCTCTTAAGGTATTTCTTAACCCATTTTCATATCATTGTTTGAGAACTTTCTGTTAATGTTCTTAACCCTTCTTTTTTTATTGTGTTATTTGTTTTCTTGTTTCTTCTTGTTTTATTTGTATTCTCCGCATATTAATACTCTATCAGATGTGTAGCAGATGAAGATTTTTTCCCACTCAATGGGTTTCATTTTCATTTCCTTGGCAGTTTCTTTTGTTAGAAAGCACCTTTTTATTTCAGTGATGTCCCATTTATTCATTGTTGACCTTAATGACTGAGCAACAGATGTTTGATTCAGAAGTTCCTCTCCTTCACTTATATCTGGGAAGATATTGCTGAAGTTTTCTTCTGGCAGTTCAGTAAGCAAATAATCAGGTTTCATATTGAGTTCTTTGGTCCATTTGGAGTTTACTTTTGTGCATGTGAAATATATGATCCGATTTCATTCTACAAATTGAGATGGAATTTTACCAACACGATTTGTTGAAGATACTATATTTCCTCCATTATCTTTTCTTATCACTTTTGTCAAATCTCAGGTGGCTCACATTGCTTGCACTCATGTTTGGGCCTTCTATTGTGTTCTATTAATCTGCATGTCTGCTTTTGTACCAGTAGTGTGTTTTTTTAATGACTCCAGTTCTGTAATATATTTAATATAGTTTTAAATTGGAATGGTGACTCCCACAGTATGGTTCATCCTGCTCATTTCCATGGTGGGCGAGAACATGCAGGAACCATGTGTGTGAGAAAGACAGCATATAGACACATATACGAATCCATATATAGAATTGTGCTTTATTCAAATGTAAGTGCCATTGTATAGGCCGTGTGACTTCACCTCCCAGGGTCCAATTCCAGACCTTTGCATCATCGCATCCCAATTCGTGGGTATAGCCAGGGAGGTCCCATTACTCTGACTTGTGCCTCTAGGAGGCACTGGCCAGAATTCTAGCCCATGCATATGTAAGTTAAAAATGGATTCACCTACATTTCCCCACTTTTGTACTAGCATCCATAAGGTCAGATAATATTTTAGTAATTGTGGTCTAATAGCCATGACTGCCTGGTAAAATACTAAGACCAATTTATGACCAAATAAAAACTTAATATAAAGAAAACCAAACAGTAAATACAAGTGACATTTGCACGCACCCAATTAGCAAATGCCTGTCTCATATTTCAACCTGATAGACAATTTGGCTGTACCCCAGAACTTCAAGTCCAGCTGGAAAGGCCTGCACATGTAAGTATGCTGACCAAATGAAAGCCCAGTCTGTATTTGCTGTGATCTCACCCCAGCGTCCTCAGCCCTTACACCATGATACACACCCTCTTCTGTGAGTGGCTTCTAGGCCTTGGGGAAAGGGGCAGGAGAGGGTGAGAAGCAAAAACAGTCCATTTTTCTTAGAAGTGACACATTGGACTCGGGTATGTCCAATCTTTGCTTTCCATGGGCTTGCATCTCATACAGGGTCTCTCATTCTTTTTTTTTTTTTTTNCAATTCCAGGAGAACTCCAGTTCCAGGGGAATCCGAGACCCTCTTCTGACCTCCGTGGCGTTGCACGACACGGGTGCACAGACTTGCATGCAGACAGTACATTCATACACATACAGAAATAAAAATTAATAAAAAAATTAAAAAATACATAAAGCCAATTAAAATTTTCAATACCAAAAGATATAAAACAAATTGTTTGATGAGTTGAATCTATTTATCCTTGTATATAGTTGACTTTAATAGACATAAACCTGGACTCAGGATCTGCTTTCCAGGAATTCTGATAGTCACAGTGTGATTTTCCTCTTAAGTAGTTGCTAAATACAAAGAGGAAACTTTATTATGTAGCAACAAATCTCATATGATCTTAAATGGTTTTAAGTCTAATGTTCGGAAGCACAATCTCTGAGACTTTAAAGAAAGTATAATGATTACTTACCTTTTGGTTATACTTTCCTTTTGGGTATTTAAGTCCATACAGTTAGCCCAAATTAACCAAGCTTTGTTTTCTCAAGTTCTGTTAAGGATCTGGTCCTCAAGGTCCACTCTGGTTTTGGGGGGACTGTCGAGCTCCTTTTGGCTTTTCATTTCTCAGTTCCATCCACAGGAGGACAAAGTCAGGTCTTGCAGGACCAGGCTTCCCTTTTTGAAGCATGAAGAAATTTTTTTCTTTATAGACTGGACAGTGACTAGAGCCCCATTAGTGGATCTTTAAGACCTCCTTGCACAGGAGGACTAGGGACTCACCCTCATATACAGTCCCCTGGAACTTAGTTGACCTCAGAGGGCAAGAAACAAAGTTGATCCTTAAGTCCCTCACCCGAATTGCAAAGGACATTAAAACGACATTATGGTCATCATCCAGAAAGGCTACGTTATACCAGACTGATAGATTTAATCACTGTATAATATTTTAGATAAGGCTTAGACAAAAATTCAATCAGCCTTTTCTAACGCTGACTGAAAGAGGGATTTAACAGTATAGGTTAAGCAGGCATAGCTCAGGAGAGAGAATTAAACAATGTCGTGTTTATCTTAAATGTAAACACTTCACTACAATTTACTACAAACAGGAATACACTCTTTCTTTTCCAGACCCACTATCCTGATTTATAGTTCTCCCAGAAAGGTAGGAGTTGTATCACATACTGGGAGACAGGAAATAAGATTATAAAGATTACCAAGCCCATCCAAATTGTCTTCTTCTTGACTCCATGCAGCTGGTTCAAGAAGGTAGAACCTAGTTTTTTGGACCAAATTATTTTGTTAGGACAAAAAATATATCAAAATTAACTCTTGGGAGAAACAAACAATACATCTTTCAGTAGCCATAGATAACCTGCTATTTTTCTGTGTCCATTTAATCCAAATATGTAACACGGAGTCCAGTGCAAGCCAGAAGTGGATTGAAAATTAACAACTCTGTATTTACAATCCTATTTGGGCCATTAGTAAACTAGCTTGAGTGGTTATACCAAATTAATTTAATACAGGTATCTTATCATTTTACGGTACTTTGAAATGCTATGTGATATATGTAGTTTCCATCCTGACACAAGCCTCTTGATGGCGGGAGTTGGAAGGCACAGAGTCAACTACACAGACCCCAGGAGCCAGGTGAAAGGCAAAAGCAGGCTTATTTATTACAGGAATCAGGCAGACTTTTATACCCCCTCCCTGCATCTGATTGGTCCCTAGCAGTTGTCAGTTAGTGTGTCAGTTGGCGTATCTTTTTTCCCATAGGTTCGGTATGAGGCTGCATCATCTGTTTCCAGGCTGCTAGGCAGATTTCAAGTTGGCTCCATGGGAAATTACAATTGAGCATGCTGAGTGTATGTTGAGCACCAGGGCTTACTTCTCTTACAGATATGCATGTAAAGCTTGATCAAAAACTGGCTATCATTAAGTAAACCTTGACTAGAGATACATTTTGCTTCTTAACCTACTTGACTGAACCTTAGGAAATTAAGCTTATTTATACAGTCTCGTCTTTTTCTTTCCATACCAAGCCCCTCAGACTTTTATTACTTACATAAACTTTCTCATCATCTTTATAGAAATGCTTCCTAAAATATCTCCATATCTTTATAAATCCTTCCTAAAAATACCTGTCTAATGTTTTTCATGTTTTTATATCCTTTATTTATGTCATGAAACATAACATCATTAATAAAGAGATTGACTCTTAATTGTGCAGATGTACAAACTAATTAATATTTATTTCCATTGTAATGAGATGGGACAATTATCACAAATACACTAGTATAAACTGTGAGATATTCTTGCAAGTCTGGAAACAGGTGTTGAATGACCAATATTCTTTGAGTGCTTAGAGGTATTTTATATAGGCCTGGCAACTGTCCCCACGTGTAGAAATAAAATGCATCCTAGAACAGAAGTGATCATTCATTAATTTTATTAACTTTTTTATGTGTACGAATGTACTGTCTGCATGTAAGTTTGTGCACCCGTGTTATGCAATGCTGCAGAGGTCAAAAGAGGTATGTCAGATTCCCCTGGAACTGAAGTTAAAGATGGTTCTCAGTTGCCTTGTGGGTGCTGGGGAATCAAACCCGGGTCCTCTGTAAGAGCAGTCGGTGTTCTTAACCGCTAGACCATCTGTCCATCCCGTGATCATTCTTTAAAATGAACTGATATTCTTAAGGACCAAGGACTATAGTGTAATTTAACAGTTTTAGCTCACATAACAATTTAACAATGAATCAACTTGATAATGAATAAATCATTAGCATTAGACATGAGCCTATACATTTAAACAGTCCCATAAAATAAATACTGTGGTTAGACACAATGTCATGATAAAGTAGTTTCAATCCAAAAACCATAACACTTTGCTGAAAACTCTTAGAGTAAAATATGACTCTAAATTTATAACCATCAAATTAATAGCATTTTAAAGTTCACAGTTTACACAGTGCTTATGTTGTATAGATGTGAGGTAAATTTTCCCATTTTTAATTTAAGACGAATTGGATTTTTGGGTCAGTTATTTGTTTCTGATTTAGAAATTCTACAGTACTGATTTTTATGTTTTAGAACCTTCTGGGTGTTTCTATATTTTTGAAAAAATTAGGTAGTATTGCTTGTAGCTCTTCTGGAATTCTGAAAGAATTCTGCTTTAAATCCATCTGGGTCTGGGCTTTTTCATTCAGAAAATTTTCTATGACTGTCTCAGTTTCCTTAGATGTTATACATCTATTAAACCCATTGGTCTCTACTTGGTTAGCTTTGGTGATTCCCAAGATTGAGTTCGTGTGAGGTTGTACAAGCTACTGTGACAGTTTTACCAATGTAGTGGTAAAAATGAAAAGCCAGGGATGGGGTCCAGCACGTTCTCTTGGCAAATTGTCAGTTTGAATCAGTGGCCAATTCACCAGGTTTGTATCTGCTTTTTAGTAATTTAAAGTGATTACATATCAGAAAGAATTTTAACTTAACCCTAAGCTGTGTGAATAGCTGTAGAGACTATTTTCTTAGACGAACCTCTTCTCATTTCTAAAGGTAAACTAATTAATATCAGTTTAGATTCTATTTAGTTATTCATTTGTATTATTTTTACTGTTATTATTTTAAACACTGGCACACAAGCCCCACGACAATACAGAAAATGTTTTTGGTAGACTGAGTAGCCTTATTTGTGCCACTAGTGTGTGTGTCCTGCAGCTGTGCTCTTCTCACTCAACCACTTACTCAGCCAGTTGCTGCAGTAAAATTTGGATGTGTTGGGTAAAAGATAACCTCTGTATTTAAGGAATACATGGTTTGGAGGATTTTGTTTTAGGAGTTTACGTTCACATGCAAAGTTAAAACTATGACTCCCTGAGGGTTTAAGATACTGTTAGAGTACCTAATATCATTTCCCTCTGAAAATGCATTGCCAAAATAGATGTTTAGATCATGATATATATATATATATATATATATATATATATATATATATATA